>VDFB02193867.1:89964528-89982784 GCA_007258455.2 Sequoia sempervirens
AACCCTTTAGAGGAAGTAAATACTTTTGAAAAAATTGAAGTTCTATTTCTTGTCCTAGGGATTCTATCCTTAGAGACATCTAAGTATTTGGATTTACATCATAATTTTCTCACTAAAGTCAAAAATAGGGAACTATTGCCTTAATTTCCTTGATTTCCAAATAATGGACTTTGTGGGATGAAAAGAAATTGGGACATTAGACATTTAGTTTGAAAAACATAAGCAAGAAATCATATGTGGTAAAACAAATTCATTAATCAAGATGACATCTGAAATGAAGTATTTTGGTACCCAAATCCTTCTTTGCTCTTTTAGGGTTTTTCACCTAAAAGGGGAAAGATGGACCAAAATGCACAATGTTTTAATCAAGATTAATGTAAGGATGAATGAGATATTGATGTGAAGTGTGTGTGGATGTTTTTGAATGCTTACAAATGCAAATAAATGAATATAAACTAATCTAATGCAAGATGTTGGAAAACATAGTGTTGATTGCAAATATGCACTAGAAACTTAAACAAATGATAACAAAAATTGATGAAACTGAATAGAGTGCACCTGGAGGCAGATTGATGTTATTGGAAGGTTCTAGAATGTCCCATAAATCACTGTTAATGACCACTAGGACTGATTTTCTATTCATGGTGAATCAATTATGCTTCTGATGAAAAGTCTAAGAAATAGGTTTCTGACTGCCGAGAGTTGAATTCTAAAAAAATCACTTTTCTGGCCTATAGGTGGGACTCATTTTCCATGGGTGGTGAATTATTCCACCTACAAAAATCAGCAAAATCTAGAGTTGATTCTGTGTAGCTAGATCTGCAATTATGTTTCCTACAGGTATCTACTCCTAAAACTATTAGATTCGAGTCTAAAAGTGACTTTTTGTTTATTCTTTGACTTCTTGAATGGAGAGAGAGCTTTTAAAACCTTGCAAATTTATCTTCAATGATTTATATGTGTCCAAGGGATCTAAATCTTCAAAAACACAAGAAGAGAAGAAGAAATGTTGATTGTCAGGGCATGGGGGTTTGCATTGGTCAAACCCCATTTAGGTTATTAAACCAAAATGATAAAATAATGGAATGAAACATGCAACAATGGAATAAATTACCTTTCCATGATGAATGATCTTGAAATTTTGCAACAAAACATGTAGAATCAGCCCTTGAATGTCTTAGGAAGCTCAATTGATGACTTGCAATGTGAAAGCCCTAGCTTGCTTGAGATAGATAGATGAATGAGATTAAGAGAATAGGAGATTTGAAAATGAGGTGAAAATCACATATTTATACAATTATTATGCCTTATTATCCATTCATACCTCATCACAGGCCGACATCAAGTGATTTTAAATAAAATCACAAAAGGAAATTTTAAAAATTTTGAATTTGGGGCCAATGGGGACTCATTTGCCACCCATGGTGAATGGGTCCAACTTAGGACCTGAAAATATGTGTTGATAAATATGTTGTATTTAATGTTATTTTTCGGGATAACATTCAAAAATACACTTAATTAAGTCATATGATGGCATAAAGGGACAAAATAAAGCATGAGGAAAGGATAAATAGTTAAAATATGCCTAGAAAAATGTGAAAGCTTGTTAGAAGACTTTGCAACACTTCAAAATAGGACTTGTTTAGTGATGGAAAGGTGATTTTTAGGTGAATTGTAAGAATAGAGTCTAGAATAATGTAGAAATGTCTTACAACACTTCACAACACCTTCACAAGACACCAATAAATGCATTTCATTTAATTTGCAAGGGTCCAAGACTTAGTGTGGATGCATAAAATTCCTCACAACACCTGAATCAAGGCTTCACTAAGTCCATTTAATCTCATATCAAGCAATGGTTACTTTTTTCTACAACACAAAATCAATTGAACCCTACAGATGTGCTTGTTTATCTTTTGTCTTACGGTATTTTGAGGAAACATTGATCTTTTGGTTTGAATTACTCTTAGGGAAAAAAATGTTCTTCAAAACCTTGGTCTTGTAAACAAGTCCCTCTAAGGTTCATTTAGGATCAAAAAAATAAATCATTTCATCCATCTCAAACATTAATCAAATCCCATCTCACAAACAACTTTTGAACCATTTGAAAAATCATTCATGCTACACTTTTGGAAAATTGTTCTAAATCAAAATCAAAACCTTCTTGTTTGACTAAGTGTGTGTAGATGAATCCTTCTTCATACACTTGGTTGAATTATCACCTTGTGGACAAGTTTATTCCAAGATAACATCCAACATCTTGGGGTTTATTAGTTCATTATCCAAAATCCAAATACAAATCAAATCAAATCCAATCCAAATCAAAAATTCAAAAGTCCTAAAGTCTAGTATCCCTCCAAGGTTCCTAAAAGTTCAACAACAATATCATTCACCCCTTTCATCCTTCATCTCATCGTTGGTCCTAAATCCTTTAGAGGTCAACAAGGTCAAAACATGAGAAAAACATGGAATATAAACTTGATTCATACATCACAAGTGGTCTAAATCAACAAAACTATCAAAGCCTTACAATGCCAATTGATTATCAAAAATCACATTTATACAATACATACATGGGATCACTATCTCCTACAAACCTCAATGGTACAACAAATGTGAGTATGCCCAATCTAAATTTTGGAACACCTTTTCCTATGGTAGATTTAAATCAAAGTCCAAACCTACAAATCTATCAACCAAACAATTAATGCATGAGTCTGCAACAAAACAACATTATCCCACCAAATCCATACATGCCAAGTGTGAATATACCAAGTACAACTTTACCAAACATGAATATTTTGAATCCACACTTGGCAAACTTTGGGATAGATATTTTTTGTGAATCATACAAATGTTGTTTAAAGTCCAAACAATATGTTAATGACTCCATGTATTGATCGAAGTCAAGGTAACACCATGTAAAACCAAAGTTACCTAAATCAAGGCAAGGTGATTCCCAACCACAACAATGTTCAATTGCAACCTATCATGCCAAATCTAAACAACATCCCAAATCAGAACATTGTCCAAAATCAGTTTGTCCATGATCCCATGCAAATACCACAAGTATGCATTCCAAATCTGCTTGAACTAAAACCAAATCAACTATATCAACGGTGTCAAGATCAAATTTTGTAAGATCAAATTACTACACTGAGAAAAATAGTTGATTCATTGCACCAAGAGACATCTCCATGCAAAAATCAATACACTCTTCCATTGGTTAAACCATGTCATCAAAACATTGAGTTATGTCCATAACCACATCAAGAACAATATCTCCAATGTAAATAGGTTGTATATCAAGATCAATGACAACAAACCCAATAACCACGTCTCAAAGATCAATCACCACATCTCCAAAGTCAATCACCACAAAGGTCAATTTAAAATATTACAAGGTAACAAATAGAAATACACACCACTTGGGAAAGCAATCGAATCGGTCATGGAATAGATGGTACAAGAAAATCTCATCAAAATCCCCATTTATGATAATTATCAAGAGCCCCAAGTTAAACCACTAGGGTATAATGAGAAGAACCTTTGTGATTTTCACAAAATAAAGGGACACAACATCAAATTGCATTTGACTCAAAAATTTCATCTAGGACTTGATTGATCAAAAAATAATAACTATTGGGGACAATTATTATGATTCAACCACTAGCGATGGCATTGACAATCTCTCCACCACAATTTTTGAAAATAATGATCAAGATCTATCCATCAATGAGCACCTTGAAGATGTTACTACCCCATCAAATGATCAAATCAACATGCATCAAGAGTCACTTTTTATCATGATAAAAATTCCTCAACAAATTCCAACAATGATCTATTTCAAGAAGTGTTAAGGGTATGTGTAGGATCATCATGGAAAAATAAGGCCCTTAAGTGGCAAAAATTTCAAAAAAATCAAAGTTAGGAAACTTGACGTAAAAATTTGAATAAGTTATCTATATTATTTCAAAAATATGTAAGAATAGAATTTGTAGAAAATTTAATGTAGTTTGTAAACTACTAGGCTTATTTAAAAAAAAATCTATTTGGTGAAAATTTGGAATTTCAATGTAGTATAAATTTTAGGGTAAAAATAAGAAGTAGGTGTCTCTCACCACCTAACCACAATAAAATATTAATATATTATTTTTTATAATATTTTAGATATAAGTAGAGGGACTCGTGTCCCAATGTGATGCATATTTTTTGTAATTTTTTCCAAGTAAATAATTAATTATGAATTTTTATTACAAATTTTAAAAATAAAGCTTGTATGTCTGACCACCTTAACTTGGTCAAAACTTCATGAAATTCAATTTTTCTTTTTTAATCCTATAGTGAAGCATAGAATGTGACATGTTTTGGATTCAAAAAATGTGATACAATTTGAAAGCCATAGATGTTTTTCAATCAGCCTATTGATCAGGACTTGAGTCATAATTCAAATAGAAATTATTAATAATTATTTATTAATTTCAAAGTAAGAATGGTTATATTGGTGGAAAGTTGAGAATCCTTTAAAAACCCTTTTCATTTCATCAATTTTGGGTAAAAATGTCATCGATACATACCCACCACACACACCATCATTGCTACTTTTGGCCCATCATGATCATGCACATATTAACATTATTTGATCCTATAATCAACAATCCTTCATGAATGATCATTTTGACAATACCTCTACCTCATCAATGAGTTCGAGGAAAAATCTCAAGAATTCATTCCAAAGCATGATCAACATCTTTAACGAAAGTCTAGCAACGGTCCTTTCCATGACATATTGACATCCTTCGACCTCATGGTTGCAAATATTGAAGGAATATTCAACTCAATATTTGATCCAAGTCCACTCAAAAATCAAGAGGATATTGAGTTGCTTCCCATGCCTCATGAAGACATCCAAGAACCCTTTGTAAGCAATCCATCCTTTGAAAATGACCCATGTCAAGAACTTGATCCACAACATGTCAAAAGAAATTCCAAAATTAATCAAGATCAAGAATTCATATCTCCAAGATACTACAACGATTTAATGCACACTCTCTTATCTATATACAAGATGTTGCAAATAATGATCATAAACATATAGCACATATTCCTTCATATACCCATGAGATTCTTACTCCTAATGGACATGTAGATGATTTTTATTCAAAACAAGAGTCTCTTACTTTTGATATCATTACCAAGGAACAAGAGTCTCCTACTCTTAACATTTGTACACATGATCAAGCTATTGCAAAATATAGAGACATATCAGAAATGGGTCAAGAAGAAGGCTTCTACAGAAGCTGTGAATCAAAAACATCTTGTGAAGGCATATCAAAAATGAGTCATAATGGATACTTTTACGTGGACAGTGAATCATTGAAACCTCTTGAAGAAGCATTAAAATGTGATATTCCACAAGATCAACCCAAAGATATGAATTAGGAAGCTATCCCACACATGGAGGATCCTATCACTTATAAACTTGGATCACTTGCCCTTTTAAGGGAAATCTATCTTTTCAATGAAGAAACTATCACCTTTCAAGATCCACGATAGAGCAGAGAAGGATTAGCACCTTATTTCCAAGGTAAATCATATCCTATTGCAAATAAAATGTTTCAACAGATGAATTATCAAGGCAGAGGATTAGGCCTACATGAACATGGTATCCTAGAACTAGTGTAGATAATTAACAATCCTAAGCATCAAGGTCTTGGTTATTCGACAATGAATGGATCTGAAGATATCAGTGATACCTTTGTAATACTAGGGGAAACTTTATCTAATGCAAGCATCAAAATAAGGAGCACGAGGAGTCCTTATGAGAAAACCAATGCCAATACTGCAACCAGCCACATCATGAATCTTCATCCACCCATCACCCCATCCACAAATTGGGACCAACATCAAAAGAAGGATTTGAATCAAAGTACAAAGAACATTATCAAAGAAAAGGATGTAGGGAAGCATAATGGACAAATCAAATACAAGTGGATACCAAAGAAAGAATATCCCTATCAAACGCCATTAGTCAAAGAAACTATGGGGAAAAATAAAAAATGGGAAAGTATCGATCAAAGATGTCCAAAAAGGAAAAATAAATCTTCTCAAGTAATGTACAAAGTATATCAAGCAGTTGGTCCTAATTCCACACACACTTCTGTATCCACCCATCATTGCTCATCTTCCCAAGTTTGGAGAGTCAAAGGTTCCAAGTTGTCAACCAATCCATATTTTATTCCTAAACAAACTCCATCCATGCCTCCACGCATGATATCCAATTCTCACATTGACCATGTATTGGCAGCCACCATTCATCATAAGGATTCAAAAGGAACTTTATTGCGATGTGCACATAGAGACAAAGTTAACTCTAGTATCAACAAAGCAGATATCAAGAATCTCAAAATTTGTATTCAAGTGCATGTATCTTGGCAAAGCAACTTCTTCAAGTAGGATATCGATGGAACATTATGAAAGAAGCATCTACATCAACAACACCAGGTGATCCAACATGAGCTTAAAAATCTTTCACGAAGAAAATACAAAAAAAAAACAATCAAGAAAAGGATTGAAAACAGTAAAGAAAAAAAATCGTCCTGTAGTGGAAACCACTATGGTGGCTCTTTAGACAGGTACCATGATGAAAACCTAGAAAATAGGTGTCATGTGTAGAATGGAGCATCTACGTGAGCCACTTCAGGTGGAAGAATCTCATCTCATCCATAATAAATCTAGCATTCCATCCATCTTATCCATAATAAATCCATTCATCCATGGACCATTTATCCAATCCATTTTCATCCATCTACATCCATATTCCAAATTATCTTGATCTTGACAAGTTTGGTGTACACTTTGCACTGCCATGGTAAACATCTTGACATGGGTCATTTTCATTGATCCTATCCTACCCAACATTATCAAGCCATGAAGCACTATCAAATGGCATCCTTTGTTCGAACACCTATCTTATCACAAGATAATCCTTGGCATCCTTTGCATGCTTACCACATCCATCCATCCATTCATCCTATACAAGCATCCACCCATGGCATTCCATACATTGCTAGACACTGTGGGAAGATATCTACATCTTGCTTCAAGAATAAAACTTGATCTATATCTTTGAACTTATGGGGTAATTTGAACATTGGAAAACATGAAATCAAATTGTCCAAAGCATTTGTGAGCCAAAATTCAAATCACTAACCCATAGCATATTTTGACAAGAGGATGTTCCTTATCAAGCTTTATCTTTCATCGAATATCAATCCAAAAAATAAATATCAATCACATCTAATTAGCACTTTAGCATCACATCAAATCATCTAAACAAATTTTGTTCCAAATCAAGCTTCGAATCTTAATAAATCAAATCCAATCAATCCATTATCACCTTGGGATATCCTTCCTAATCCTTGTGTTTCTTAACACCATCCTTGCATTGTTGTGTATCCTCAATAATGTTATCATCAATCGAATCCAATCAATCCCTCATCATCTTGGGATATCCATCATAATCCTTGTGTTGTTTAACACTATCCATGCATTGTTGTGTATCCTCAACAATGTTATCGTCAATATATCAATCTGATCAATTAGCCTTAGCTTGGTTTTCAACAAAATCCCAAAACAAATCACTGATATCATCACACATATCCATATCCAAATCATCAAGATCGTGCAAAAAATCAAAAAACATTCAAAAAACCAAGAAAATCCAAAAACATCCATAATCATATCAAAATCCAAAAACATTCATAAAAATAGAAAATGTCAAAAAAATGTTGTCTGAACTATGTCATCTCTAAGCCTAAATGTAGGAAAGGCTAATCTTTTATCAGCCCCCAAGACACAAAAACACAAAAACATTCAAAAAACAAAAAATCCAAAAACATTCTTAAAATCTTAGAAAACACAAAAATATTCATGAATATTAGAAAACACCAAAAAAATTTAGAAAATTGAAAAATAAAAACATTTGCAACACCTTGAAAATATCAAAAGTAGCCTCAAAACATTTCAAAACTCCAAAAACATCCAAATATTTGAAAAAAATCATTCGTCTCATTTCGCTTCACCCACAATAATCTCATCCATAATAAATCAATCATCACACTCACCCTTTGGAAAAACAAACACAAACAACCACATCAATCAGCAAAAGTAAACTTCAAACACAAAATCAAAATCAAAGCAACAAACCTTTAAATGTGAAATCAAACTCTTGATCATTCACTAACATGTCAATTGACCTTATATCAACAGCCTTTCAAACAACCCATCAACTTTCCACCATCCACTAATATGTCCTAGGATGCATCCTTCCTACAATGGGCACTATATTTGGAAAATCACTTTGGATAACTTATCCTAAGCAAAACACATACCTTTGGCTCGAGGTATGAAGAATATTGGCTTGTTTGCTTGCTTGATCTTTTCTTCGATTATCCTATTGCACTCATTCCAATGACCTCTCGATGATGTATAATCAAAATGATTTAGAGAGAAAGGAATGGGGAAACGATCATTACCTTTTGTCTAATGTTCTCTTTGGACACTCTTGTAATATAATCTTGGCTAATACTTTCTTTATTAGGTATTGATGGAAGTTGTTTTGGACAACTTGTTGACTATTACATTGTTAGGATTTTCCTTTCTGTATTGCAAGTGTGAACAAGAATGCTCCTATCTATTTGTTGAGTCAAAGTCCATCACACTAGGTGCATCACCATCTTGGTTCTTTATACCTTGATGCATTGTGCCTATGCATGTTATCAAACATAAGGTAAGTAGCCCTTTTAAAATCCCAATTCCTGATAGGTAAACCATCATCATCACTATCATCCATCATCATATCTAATAAAGTCTCGATGACTCATGGAATTGTTGGATCCTCTTTTTATCCATATTTTTCTTCTTATTCTTCTATCTTTAATAACATTTCTATCCAAGAATTGGATCTATGTGTTATATCAAAATATACATGAGGCTATCCATGGCCGATGACTATCTATACATCATCAAATCTGTCTACATCAAACATTCAAGCTTTCTAGTCCTCTTTGTGCTGAACTGACCTGAATCTTTTTTGCGAGATCACCCAAAAATCCAATTTTTTGTATGATCTCTTGAAAGGGTAGTATACCAGCATAATTCTTCCACTGGGGCAGTAGTGGGGCATCTGAAAAAATTGAAAAAAAAATGAATTTTCATCTTGGAAAGGTTATTCTTTGAACCAACACAATGGGTACATTGCTTCAAAGAGGGGCAAAATGTAGACATGTAAAATATATTGATTGGTCCTATACACCTGATCCTAATCACTAACATTGCTTCATCCTAAACCACCCCTTTTGCTGGTGATTTAATTGAATAATCTCTATTTAATTAATTTCATCACATTTCATCTCTTCATTAAATAAATCAAGTTTATCTAATTAAGTCATTATCTTCAGTTTATTAAATAAATCAATTTTATTTAATTAAGTTCTATAGTGTCTATTTAATTGAATAAATCATTTTATTTGATTAAATCTCTAAAGTCGTTCTATTAAACTAGATAAATTAGTCCTTATTTGATTTAATCTAACATCGTCCTCCTTAATTAAATAAAAAAAAATTATTTAATTAAGTCTAAAATCATTATTCCTCTCATTTTGATTTATTTAAATCCTAAATCTAAATCAAATTGTCAAATCAACTAATCTTCATCAAAATTAATCAAATCCTGATTAATCCTAATCTTAATCACTCAAATCCTCTAGATTTTGCAACTTGCATAATAAATCAACTTATTTGATAAATATTAAATCTCCATTTTCATTAAAAAAGGCATCTCAAGATGAAATATTCTTCAAATTCAAAAATTCCCTCCAAAAGTATTTGTCCTCTCCAACAAGGCATTAAAATCCTCTTACATATCCTTTGCCTTGAGCCAAGTGGCATTAACTCTATTTTCTTCTCCCCCCAACATGTTACTTCTTCAAATTCAAATTTCAAATGCATGCACATTGATCAAAATGTGCTCAACCTCCTTCCATTAGCATCTTGACAAGTGGCACAATGCCATTGGTCAATCTTTAATCCCACATTCATCTTATTCTTCAATCATGCATCATTCTTTCTTATAAATAGAGGCCTCCTCCATTGTATGAATCCTTCATAATCTTCTACACAATTCATGTAAGATCAGGATGCTCAAGTTCATCCATTGTTCATCAAGTTTTCATCAAGCTTTCATTATCCATTTTTAGCATTTCATGGTTAGGTTATGGCAAAATTTCATCAAGGAGCATCACTCTTCATCCATTGATCATCAAGCTTACAAGGAATTGGGAAAGGGCCATTTTCCCCGTCAAAATAGCGCCAATTCCCCCATGGGATTGAGAGTTTGTTTTGATTTGAGCAAGATTAGATAGCTTTTTTATTTGTATCTTTCATGTTATTTCTTGTTCATTTCATCTCAAATGAATCTTATGGGGAATGTTAATTTAGATTTGCATATTGGACTAATAATGTGTTTGTTCTTTGTGTTTTTGTAGGTCTAGGATCACCATTCACATTCTCAATGAAAATGGAGATTTAAGAAATCAAATAAATTGATTTATTGTGCAAGTTGTAAAATCTACAGGATTTGAGTGATTAAGATTAGCATTAATCAGGATTTGATTATTTTTGATGAAGATTAGCTAATTTGACAATTTGATTTAGAATTTGCAAATCAACTAATCCTGATTAATCCTAATCTATGTGTTATATAAAATTATACATATGGCTATCCATGGTTGATGACTATCTATACATCATCAAATCTGTCTACATCAAATTCAAGCTTTCTATTCCTCTTTGGGCTGAACTGACCCAAAATATTTTTCGCGAGATTACCCAAAAAATCTAAATTTTCATCTGATCTCTTAAGGGGGAAGTATACTAGTATAATTCTTCCACTGGGGCAGCAGTGGGGCATATGAAAAAAATGATTTTTTTTTGAATTTTGATCCCAGCAAGGTTATTCTTTGAACCAACACAATAGGTACATTGCTTCAAAGAGGGGAAAAATGTAGACATGTAAAATGTACCGATTGGTCTTATACACCTGATCCTGATCACTAACACCACTTCATCCTGAACCACCCCTTTTGCTAGTAGTTTAATTGAATAATATCTATTTAATTAAATTCATCACATTTCATCCCTTAATTAAATAAATCAATTTTATCTAATTAAGTCATTATCTCCTGTTAATTAAATAAATCAATTTTATTTAATTAAGTTCTATAGTCTTTATTTAATTGAATTTAAATCATTTTATTTGATTAAATCTCTAAATTCATTCTATTAAATTAAATAAATTAATCCTTATTTGATTTAATCTAACATCATCCTCTTTAATTAAATAAATCAAACTTTATTTAATTAAGTCTAAAATCATTATTCCTCTCATTTTGATTTATTTAAATCCTAAAATCTAAATCAAATTGTTAAATCAGCTAATATTCATCAAAATTAATCAAATCCTGATTAATTCTAATCTTAATCACTCAAATCCTCTAGATTTTTCAACTTGCACAATAAATCAATTTATTTGATTTATTAAATCTCCATTTTCATTCAAAAAGGCATCTCAAGATGGAATATTCTTCAAATTCAAAAAGTCCCTCCAAAAGAACTTGTCCTCTCCAACAAGGTAGTAATAGCCTCGTACATGTCCTTTGCCTTGAGCCAAGTGGCTTTAAAACTCCAATTTCTTCTCCTGCCAACATGCCACTTCTTCAAATTCAAATTTCAAATGCATGCACATTGATCAGAATGTGCTCAACCTGCTTCCATTAGAATCTTGACAAGTGGCACAATGCCATTGGTCCATCTTTAATCCCACTTTCATCCTATTCTTCAATCTTGCATCATTCTTTCTTATAAATAGAGGCCTCCTCTATTGTATCAATCCTCGGCAATCTTCTACACAATCCATGTAAGATCATGATGCACAATTTCATACATTGTTCATCAAGTTTTCATCAAGCTTTCATCATCCATTTTTAGCATTTCATAGTTAGGTTATGGAAAAGTTTCATCAAGGAGTGCCACTCTTCATCCATTGATCATCAAGCTTACAAGGAATTAGGAAAGGGCCATTTTCCACATCAAAATGGCACCAATTCCCCCATGGTATTGAGAGTTTGTTTTTCTTTTAGCAAGATTAGATAGCTTTTTTATTTGTATCCTTCATGTTATTTTTGTTCATTTAATCTCAAATGAATCTTATGGGGAATTTTGATTTAGATTTGCATATTGGACTAATAATGTGTTTGTTCCTTGTGTTTGTGTAGGTCTAGGATCACCATTCACATTTTGGCACTAGGATCACCATTCACAGTTCCCCATTTCAATTTTTAGTTATTTTGGCTATTAGCATGCACTTTTCATGTTTGATTTGATTTTGCATTTTGGATTTCCTTTTGTTCTTTATTTTCATTTTTTTCTTTCTATTTTTGTTCTTTTTTCCTTGTTGAATCGAGTTTTCCCTTAGAGTGTTTATCAAGGATGTTTGTGATGTCATATTATTCAGACCTAGGTCTTTCCCTTACTATGATTTTAGAGATAGTAGTTTTCCTTTCCCTGACATCTGCTCATGCCTTAGAAATTTTATGAGTCCATAATTTTCAAATATCAAGTTTGTCATGATGAGTGTTCACTATTTAGTAAAATTAAATGGATTAGGTGTCATAGTCAAACCCCAAAGTTTGATCATTAAAACCCTTAGAAAAAATTAAAGTCTTATAGTTTCAATTTTCAAAGTTTAGGAATATTATTTACCTCTATTTTCCTATAAAACAAGAGTTAGGTGAAACCCTCGACCCCCAATTCCCAATTCTTAAAAAGAAGAAATCATGAGAGAAATGTCTAAGTATTTGAGATATTGGATTTTGAGTCCTTTGTCTAAGTCATGTCTTAATTTTCAGGTAAAACTTAGGTGTCACATCTGACTCCTGATTCTTAAAGAAAATCATCAAAGTGGAAGACTAATATTTTCTGGGTATCAAATGTTAGATATGTACCCTACCAATTACTAAATAATTAAGTGTTATGCTTGATCTCTAATCTCTGATATCAATTGAAGATTATAAAGTATCATTGGATATTGGTAATTGGGTGTACCCTTTAACATCTAAATCTTTAAGAATAGGAGGTAAACATCAAGCCTGAACCTTGACCCCTGATGATAATACATTTTGCTAAAAGACTATTATTTGGTTCAGTTAGTGGGTATTTCTTTATAATATTTTGCTTTAGAATTTGTTAGGATTAGGTGATAAGCCCAGCCCTTGACACCCATTTAGACCATAGGAATGAGTATTTTATTATTAAAATAAGTGTTTGGAATTTATTTATTTAAATCAACTAGTTCTTTTGGACCAAAATGGGACTTATTATTGAGGCTTGATCTCCGATAAGTCAATATTTTTCTTAAGTATGATATTAATGAATTCTTTCATTACAATGAATTTGAGATAACTCATCTTAAGAGTCTTTTAAGGGATGATTTTTCTCCTCTTTCAATTTTTTCTTGAAGGATTCTAATATATGGTGTTTTCATATGTAGGAATTATGCCAAAAGAGTGACCACAAATAAAGTATTAGTACAAAGGTTATCACCCTCCATAGATTTTCTCTCCATATGCAAAACTTGGAGACACTGACCCTGGACACATAGACCTAGATGAATTCCAAAAAATAATTAATGATGAGGAAAAAAGGCCCTGAAAGGCCACTTCTTTGGCTAAATCAAGGTTGGTGGAGGTAGTTGCATTCCCTTTCATAGTGCAATCACTTGAATTAGTCATGACTTTCACTTAGTACTACAACCATAAACATAGAAGAACACTAGGAGAATTTGGAGAGGCGATCCTTGATATTAATCCATACATGATTGAGAGAGTATTCAAAATCCCTATTCCCCTAAGTATGATTCCATCCATATGAAGAAAGTAGTGGATTACTTTGAGAAACATGAAAAAAGAAACCTTAATCTCATTAATAACAAAATGTTTCTTAACCCACAAAAGATAGCCTCCAAGATGGATAAGGTGTAACATAGGAGTGAATTTAGAGAATATGTTAAAGACCAGATCATACTCCTAAGAAAAATTAATGGCTACCCTAATTCTAGGGACTTTTATCCATGGATTGTTTGATTTACGTTATTTATTTTTGATAATAATAAGATTGATTGGGCCACCATTATAAGTGGCAACCTCCATGAGAAACTCAAGAATATCCTTACAAAGCACTAAATTCTATATGAAATCCTATTTGGTATACCTATTGGCTTCCCAAGAAATTTTTCTAGGGCTAACTAGATTGGGATATTTTTAGATTAGAAAATTGAAGATTCATGAGCATTATCCATAGCTGAAATTAGATGATAGTTATAAGAATTATTATGTGGTTAATGATAACTTTTTCTATGCCATCATTAGAGGGATAGACGGTGATTTTTATAGAAGGATATTTGTAGAAGCCATGAGGGAACTTAAAAATATGGGGAATTGATATATCTAATTTAAATCCTTTACTTATATTAGAGTGGTTGGCTTCCATAAGTATTCCCTTAAATTAACAAGGCACCCCACTGATAAAATGATCCTATTAGAGTTGTGCATAGAAGTAAAAAATATACACAAATTGATTGCTGGAAAGAATAAGTTTGGATATTCTTTCCTTGTAAAGATAGGCGTATAATCTTGTTCCAACTTGAAAAATTCCAAGAATATAGAGATTGAGTTTGCAATGTATACTATGGAGATGTATAATGATCCTAGGGCTAAGTTTGACCCTATTAAAAAATAAGAAAAGTTATAGGTTCATTATTCAATCATGAACCTACCTTGGAAGGTCACTAGGCTAACTATGATAATAGTTTCAAATAATACTAAAAGATTATTATTGGTTGAAAGTACACATGATAAAATCTAGAATTTAGACCAAAGTACCCAAAGAACTTAAAGAAAATATATATTGTTCCATTCAAGAAGGTGATGATATGGACACTAGGGTTGCAAGTGTCAAGGCTTATTCTCAAAGGTGGTTAATATCTCCATTCCTGATAATGGAGTTTCCAAATCCCTAACCTTCCATAAAGAAATTTTTATGTAGTTTCTGCACACACACCTTGCTAAAAGTAGGGACCCTCTTTCTGGCTTTTCTTTCTTGTTTGCTTTCATAGGGTCCTGACTTTGTTCCCCTTAAGGGATGAGTCTCTTAGTCTTGGTCTTGATTCACCCGTGTGCTTAACAAATTTTTTTCATTTGATACGTTATCTTGCAACTTCAAGTGATGGTCTAGATCTTAGAAGTGAGTCCATGATCAAAGTTCAAAAAACAAGCAAAATTGGCTAGGTTATGGAGAGTTTCAGTAATTATGAGGTACCTCAGATTACCTGAAACATATTCTAGTTGAATAATCTGAGGTACCTTGAATTCCTCAAATCCAGACCCCTATTGTATTGTCAGTTTCTCCTCAGACGTCCATACTGACATTTATTGTTGGGAGTTAATGAGCTCAAAAGGGTTAATTTGGGAAATAAATTGAAAATAAGCCATTATTTGGTCATTCCAAATTATTAAGAGCACGAATCTAGAAAATATTTTATCACGGTGCATTTGATTTGAAGCCCAACATCATGATTGCATCTTTTCGTGATTGTTTTTTGTGTTCTTGTCTAGTCATCATTGGTTTCCATCAAACTTTCTTTGGTTGTGAGTAATTTCAAGGTATGTTTTATTTTGGGTGGTCTCCTCTCATGATCTTCAGTTGCATTCTTCTTTGTTGTGTGTTATTCAATGGTATTCCCCTTTATCCTCCACCTGTGGTTGATTTCTATTGAAGCTATGTTGATATATTCCACCATAATATGAGTCAGTCATAGAATTTCAGAGTATGTGTTATGTGTTTTGAGTTTTACCATTTTGGGTTTCATCTCATAAGTGAATGAGGGTTTTATTTAATGCATGATCTAGTTGAATGTCTTTGTGACTGCCTACTGAGTTTCATGATTCAGATTGAGAATGAAATGGCATTACTCTAATTTTAGAAACAGATTTGAAAAAGAAAACCTAGTTACATAAATCTATTGCAATGAGTATGTGAATTCAATGAAGGAAGGCTTAAGTGCTAGAAATCTCATGCAAATCACTAGGATTTTTCCTTATAATTAGTGGTCAGTCAAGGGAAAATGATCATTCAATCTCATTTTTGGCAATATATTTTTGAACACTTAGTAAATTTCACATGCTTGAGTCTATTTCAGAAATTTTGAGGGACCTCAGATTTTATGAGCTCTAATATGCTCAGAGAATATGAGCCCCCTTGGATTATCCATGTTTCTTCATCGAGTCAAAAATCCTGAACTCAAACGATAAACACTTGGTCAAATTTCAAGCCTAGCCTTTAACCGGTAAATTCAAGGATGCTCAGATTACCCAAATGTTAGTTCATTCAGGTAATCCTAGGTCTCTAGAAGTACCTAAACCTTTTGAATGATCCAACCAAATGTGTAAAATCATTTAAGTTTTGAATGAAGATGATTCACCAAGTCTTTAAGAGGTTATTAGTGATTGAATATGGTGATAAACATGGTTTATTAAGGATTGCAATGGATTTTTCAACCAAAGTGCAAGTAACAGGGAGATTTCAATGAATCCAAGCTAGCTCAGATTAGCCAAACCATAGTCTAGTTATAAAATTTGAGCCTACTCAGATTATCTGAACTTTTTCTTTGGTCTTAAGATTTCAAGTCTCATTGATTGGTGATTAACATATGCTGATTTCTTGGCACTTCTTAATGAATATTAGGCTATTTGCAGTTGATTCACTTATCTGATGATGTTTCCTATATTTATTGCCATTAGGATTTGAATAGTTAACTTTCTTAAATTAATGGCATTATCATTTCATGATTGATGCTTTATGAGTAGGTATATATTTATCTCCCATTTTGGTGATATGGACTTTTCTCTAACAAATGTAGGTTGATGCAAGTCCTAACAAAACCACCTAGACTAAAGTTGCTCTAGTACAAGAGGAGGTTAGAAAGAGACAAAAGAGGATGAAGTATGACTTTAAAGGCATTTGGCCAGAGACCAAGATTGCGTCTGCATGGTGAAGGATTGTGGATACTAATATGGGCCATGAGTATTTTAATGAATTCCAATAGAGGATGTTTGGGAAAGCACCAACTAAGCTAGCTCAAAAGATCACTCACACTGGGTTGGAACAAGTAGCAGGATTCCCACCAACAGAACTATGTGTGAAACTAGTTTTGGAATGTGCAAAGCATTATGACTAGAAGACATGAATCATAATTGGGCCTCAAGGAAGGGATATGAAAAACCTAACTAAGGAATCCATTGTAGAGATCTTTAACATCACCTCTCACCAAAAGCTCATTGAGGAAATTAACATTGGGGAAGCTATCAAATTCTATGAGCAAGACCCCAATAGAGCCTTGGAGATAATGAACAATGCTTAGATTCTAAAGCCAAAGCCCCACTACTCAAAATTTCCCAAGCAACTGCATAGAAGTGACTTCAAGCAAGTGTACCACGACATCATAACTCTCTTGGGTAGAGTCATGGGAGTGGAAGAATCCCACATATTCCAAACTTGGATGTTCCATACCATTACACAAATTGTGGCAAACAAACACTATCACTGGGAAAGGATTATAAGTAACAGTCTAGATTCTCAATTGAGGAGTGTGCAAGAAACTAACAGGTTCACCATGACATCATATCTAGTGTGCATGCTGGCACACAAGACCAAGTATAAGGGTCTTAGGATTAGCTGCAAGGGAGTCCTAGGGTAGGATAAAATATGGGATTTTTATCCACATTTACAATATAAGACATCTAATTATAGAAAGGATAATGATGCTTTCTTCATGTATATTCCCAGATTGTTGTAGGATGCTCTTAACATTAGAATTTATTTAGATGCTATGGACTATCAATCATTATGGCCAATGGTTTATTCAATTTCAAAGGTTCATGTATAGTCAAATACAAGGATCTCTAGCAGTTCCTCTCAGACTACCCAGGTATCCCACCAACAAACTCTTGATGCTAGAGATGACAAGATAGATGGTTAGTTTTGAGGAACTCTTACAACAAGGGAATATTAAGAAGAAATTATTGGAATCATAATTCCCATTGAGAATATGGGTCTTGGATGCTTTCCCTTCTATTCAAAG
>VDFB02193867.1:89982884-90281203 GCA_007258455.2 Sequoia sempervirens
CATTCATCTAGTAAATTTTTTCTCATATTTTTCCAGATTTGACTTGATTTACTTTTTCATTCTACTTTTCCTTTTGCACTCTATAGTCTAGGGATTTTCTAGTTACTAATGAGTTGTTGTAGCATGTGGCTTTGAGTCTTTTGTGGGTCTAAGGCATCTTCTTTGTGAAACTACTAACTTGCAGTTTTTGTAGGTACGATTGTCCAAGGCTATCATTTTGAAACATTGTGCTTGTTGATTTATAGATTAGAAAACAATTCAATTGGTGCACTAAAAGGAACTTTGTTTGTCCTTTGCTTGATTGTGTTTGGGGTGGTAGGTGATTATGCTCTCAACTTGTGCAAACTAGGTGATAAAAAAACTAGACCCATCCATTTTTGTGTTTACCTTGATTCAATAATTGAATTATCCTCTCCCCTTTCACACTTGTGCGATCCTAGGTGTAAGAGAAATGGTTATTGACTCTAGAATTTGGGCCTTCCTTGGTGGTAAAAAGTACTCACACCAAGGCAACTCAAATTGACAATGGAGCTCTTTGGCCGAGCTACCCTCAACTGGTATATAAATGTGAATCCTAAGGGAAAGCCTAGGATTACGAGTGTGGATGTGTCATACGAACCAAGTAGCACTCCCTAAAACCCAGTTGAGTGTAACCTATTCAAGCTGGAGTGCCTCCTAAATGGAGCTTAATCTTGTGCCCCATGTATGGCTACTTGAACGGGGGTCCCAAACTAAACGCCTTTGTGTAGTAGCTAAAATCCTTTTATTTTTTAGTGCAACAATGGTCATTGTGAAGGAATCCACATTCTCGTAGTTCTTAGTAGAGGTGATCAACCTACCATGGGAGATTTATGGGGGTTGAAAGCTTGGTTGGCTTGAGAAGTAGTGCACTATAAGGGGGAGCCTATGTAGCCAAGCTTCTAGATTCACACGCTAAGAATAAGTGCGGTTGGGGAAACCCACATGGAATCTAGCGAATATTTTCCTGGCCTAACCTAGGATTGTGCTTGTCTTCATTGTGCTTTTTTCATAAGATAAAATATTGTTTATGCCAAGTGTTTTTCAGACATTCAAACAAAACAATACATCACTTTTAGATTTAGAAATGAATAGTCAACCTCAAACAACTCAAAATTTTGACCAAAATTGCAAACAAAGTAGACTTTTTTTCTTTTTGTACCGCATCTGCTACAATGCAATCACTCTGTTGTACTACATTCACCTTGCAGAACACCAAATTCACTCTGTCAAAATGCATTCACCTTGTGGAACACTTCATTTTCCTATTACACATCACATTTTCTTATCAAAAAGCCCCATTGGCAATACTAAACCACATTCACTTTATGTAACACATCATTCAATGAAATCAAGCTGCATCTACTATATTATGAAGCATCTGCGACTTGAAACGACACATTCACTTGACAAAAGCAAGACTCTATCATAGACTAGAAACCAAAGTCAAACTTGTCGAAACTATCCATAACCATCTTTTTCTAGAAGCATTCTTTCAAAACTAGATCAGAAAATTTCTCAAAATTCCCATTTCTTGAACACTTTAGCTTGCATCTCACCATAGGGTCATCCTTGAAAAATTTAGTCTCCTCATTAGGTCTCACCATTTTCATTTTCATTTTCATTCATAAACCAAAATTTAGGTCCTCATCTCATTTTGCATATTTTGGATTAGGACAACCTTGCCATACTTTGCAAAATCTTGACTTTCAAAAGTAGGTTATCATTGGACTTAGTCATCATTATCTTCTTTAGTCATTGTCCTTTTGTGAGAACTTTCCAACTCAAAATTCTAGTAAGGAAACCTCACGTGTCATTTTTTCCTTATCATTTAGTCCTTCAAACAAGTCCTTTGGTATTCCAAAATTGAGACATAGATCAAGCATAGGGTGGTTAAGCAACCTTGTTCCAAATCATTTATCCCTTTGCACTTTCATAATTTAGATGTAGTCAAATCATTTTAGTCCTCACCTTGCATATCTTATCCTTAAAAATCCAAAAATATTGTCATAATTTTCATCATAGTCCTCATTTGGCATCTAGACTTGGCAATGGCCATTTTCCTAGTCAACATTTTCATACTAGTCCTCATTATTACCTTGGAATTTGGTATCCTTTCTTGAAAATTTTATCACCTTTCATTAGTCATTTCCCTTGGGCAAAAATCATTATCACCTTGCATTGTCATCTCTTATTATCAAAAAAATCCAAAAACGTAGTCTGAATTGTCATCCCTTATCAAAAAAATCCAAAAACATAGTCTTGCATTGTCATCCTTTATCAAAAAGACAAAAAAAAAAGCCTAGCATCATCCTTGCATTTAGTTGTCATTCTCATCATCCTCATTTGAGCAATTCCCTTTTATGGTGGAAACTAGGCTTCAAAGAAAGAGAAGAGAAATGGAAAACTTTGGACAAGATTCCAATGCCAACATCAACAATAACACTTATGACACAAACCAAAACTAGAAGTTTTCTGACCTATTTAGCAACATGAACATACAATCTTCCATGAACATGCCATCTTCATCACGAAATCCTTTTGAAACATTCATACAAAGGGACCAACATGGATGAGTATACATAGAAGAATTAGAAGCTGCAACACAAAATCTTGACATAGCCTCCTTTGTGGAAGACTTAGTCTTACGTGACCCTCAAAGGTATCTAGCCATGCTTTTGGACCAAGGGGTTAAGTTACCACATGGCTTTGAGATTAACACTTTGAGACCAACATCACCTGACCACAATGTCAACAATACAAACAACATACCCAACACTAGTCAACCTCAAAACAATAAAAGAAATACTTCTGATGTTGTTACCTCACAAATTTCCACAAGTACCATTAATTCTACCTCCAATGAAATAAATAATCAAAAAAATTCCAATTCAATCAATGCAACATCCATTTGAGGGACAACAACCATGTCACAAGCCATGACACAATCAATGATAACAATGTCAACAATATCATCACAATCAGTTGGTGCCATCTTTGGATCCTCATCAATGGGGGAAAGGTCTTCAAATCCTCTACTTGGAGCTTCATCTAGTGCCATGGGTGCCTCATCATCAAATCCTTTCATGGGTACCTCATTCAATCCCTTTGGCGAAAGTAAACGGTGTGTCTTTATTCGAGGACTAGAACCAGATACGTCATCACAATTTAATACCAATACTTCCCAAGGGAAAAACATGAACAATCCCCATGGATAATTCCAACAATTTGGACAAGCTAATCTGAATACGTAGCACATGACATCATTCAGACATCAAAATATTCATGGTCAACATATTCCCCAAATCTTGACTCAAATGGCTGGAGGGCACATTCTAACATATTCATCACACATTCACACTCATCAACAAGTCCCTAATCCAAATTTTTAATACCAACAACACACGAACCAAAACACATCATGCATCTCGTAACAACACATTCCACAACAAAACACCAACATATTTTCACAAAAAATGGGGACCCATGGAATACCTATCACTCCCATGTGTGATGCAACAAATAATCCCATAATTGATGCCTTAACAGCTTGAGTGGCTCACTTACAAATGACCATAGAAAACATGCAAGCATCTAACAAGAAGTCACGCATGTCATATGACCTATGCTTATATCCTTTCGACACAAATTTGTACATGCCACCATTCCCTCCTGGATATGTAGCACCACATTTTACCAAATACAAGGGCAAGAAAAATCCTATTGAACACATTTGAGAATTCATGACCAATTGTATGGACATCGCCTATGAACATACTTATTTAATGAGACTTTTCTATAAGAGTCTTACGAGACCTGCACTTGAATGGTTCCCCACTCTAAAAGGGATAAAAACATAAGACAAAATTAAAGAAAAATTTGTGAAAACTTATGCATATAACATTGACATGGACACCTCTATAACTAGCTTATGTGATCTTACACAAAAAGATGCTAGTGAAACATTTATCCCATTCTTCCAGAGATGGAGAAGTCTAGCGAGTCATTGTCACATTGACATACCTGAGAAAGAAAAGGTTGACATGTTTGTTCAAACACTCCTAGGCCCATTGAAATATGGATTGCAAGTTCATTGTTGCACAACCTTCATAGACCTAGTTGAAAAAGGTGTCCAAGTTGAGAAAGCCATCATTGCTAAAGGGGAATTAAAATATGGTCCAAAAAACACAAACATAAATCCGCCCGCCGACAAAAATAAGTATTGGATAAAAAATAAACTCATTACTAATGACGAAATTGTTGATGCCAAGGCTGTAAACATGATAGGACTAGTGCTTGCTCTTAAAGGAGATCAGCCACAAAACAAACCAACAAAAATACTGATGCCCCCCATCAATAATCAAAATGGTCAAAATAGCTAGAATCAAGGACAACCTTGTCAGATAAGACAATTCCTGAAAAGACGAACATACACCTCTTGGGGAGACCCAATTGAGGATGTCCTTAAGAAGCTCCTTCAAAATAGTCTCATCACACTTGAGGATCCTAAGCCATATGATCCAGGATAGTTTAAACCATCCTAGTGGGATGATAATTCTTTTTGTGATTATCATCAGGCTAAAGGGCATAAAAAATCTTCTTGTCGACAGCTAAGGAACATTGTACAAGACCTTATTGAAAATTGAGTAATTGATGTGGGTGGGACACAATTTGCATCCAATGCAGACCATACCATTCATAAGAACCCACTAAAATACCATGGTTCTAATAAAGCCTCCACATTAGGTCCCAAGACTAATAACAATCAATCCAATTATGCTCATGTTGCATTCAATTATTTAGGAGGAACCATCATTAATAATGTCTGAATTGATGATGAATATGTCAATACCATCACTATCAAAAGAGCACTTGAATGCAATGCTACTACTCGAAGCAAAAAAATCACCATATCTGGTCCAAGTCCCTGGCAACCAAAGATTACAATACCAGGTCCATCCACCAAACAATCACAATCAGACCCATCTGCAAAGTAGTCCCAACCTAATAGTTAGTTTAACCTCATAATTGACTAGCTAGGAAAAACACCTACACAAATATCCATACTTGAGTTGCTTCAAATTTTTCCTGTGCATAAGGCTATACTTGACAAAACCTTGCAAGATTCCACTATCCTTCAAGACATTGATGTCAACCAGTTTGAGGCCATGGTGGGTTATTTAACTACACCCCATCATGTAACATGTTCAAACCAAGATTATTCATCACCAAAGTTCAACCATAATGACGCTTTACACATTGAGATTTTCATCCAAAATCATAAGGTCAGATGAGTTTTACTAGATGGTGGAGCAAGACTAAATATATGCTCCTTAAAACTGGTTAAGACTCTAGGATTTTTTGATGCTTGCGTAGATGCAACAAAGAGCATAGTCATAAAAGTCTATCATGACAAGGAACATTCCTCTTGTGGTGTGATCACTCTTCCCATCAAAGTTGGACCAATAATTATAGACACAACTTCCAAGTCCTGGATCTTGAATTTCCTTATAACATCTTGCTTGGTCGACCTTGGATTCACACCCTAAAATTTTTCCCATCCACCTACCACCAATGCCTAAAGTTTCCCTTTAATGACACATAGATCACCATATATGGAGACCCTGACCCTTTTCAATATTGTACCAATCTACGGGGTATTTATGAACATCAAGTTCCCATCAACCAGGAGGCACCTAGATCTTCTTCTTCCAAATTCATTGACCTTTCCACACTCGCATTATCATCCATGTCCACTCCATCCACATATTCTTCCATGCCATCATCTTCCTCACTTCCTAAGGCTAAGTCCACTATCAAGATCCAGGACTTAGGATGTGGAGAATTAAAACTGACAATGACATATAGCATCACAACAATACCCAAGTCTCCTAAGGTCTATGGTTGGTTGTGTTTCACAATGGAATCTAAGGAAATTTTTAAGATGCCACCAAAAATAGTTTTCATAAAATGGGGAGACATGAATAATGAAGAAATTGTTGATATTATAGGATGGCTTTATAAAGAAATGGAAGACTTACCCCCATTATGAGTTAAGATATATGGCAAAGGATATGACATGATGAAGGCTAAAGGCTATGATGGAACTAGTGGTCTTGACAGAAATAAAATTGTAAAAAGAGAACCCATAGAACCTTCCAAAAGACCAAAATATCTTGGGTTAGGGTATGGGATTCCTGAACATGATGATCAACATACCCATGGACCTTCGAGTGAGAGTGTGAATGCTTCGAAAAGTGTTGATACTATTGAGGAATCCCCTACCGAAACTGACTCCCATGAGTGGGAAAATGTCTCCCAATGATGCCTAAGTGACTATTGCCTTGATGACTTGTTCCACGAACTAGGAGAACTTACCTCTGAACAAATAATTTTGCAAACATTCAAAATTGACACAACTAACAATCCAAAGATCCCAAGTAAAAGAGAAAACTAGGATAGACTCTTTGACTGAAGGAACAATGACAAACCTGAATCATCTTCTAGTCTTATTAGCCATGCAGCCGACCCATTTTCCCAACCAGCTGAACTTAATGACCATCATCAAGATTCATCTGAGTTGTCACATGACACTACCAACCATAATGATAGTCTTTTTGTCCCTTATTTTGAAAATGATCATGAGTATAGTCTTTGAGTCCCTTATTTTCAATGTCTCTGAATCTATTTGCATGCTTTTTGCATCCTCCCTACAATTCACCAATACTGATGATGGTATCTCCTTAGTCTACCCACAACTAATTGATTGGGACCAACAAGGCCTGCCAGTCTTGGATGTATTTTAGAATGATGAGGCCATTGCAGAATTTATGGGACTACATGAGGGAATACCTAGTGGTGATCACAAGGCTGGTTTGTTATTGACCTAGATTGTGTAGCCTACTTTAGGGAGACTACTCCATCCTCTAGTTGCAAAATGAAAAAAATAAAAATAAAAAATGAAACATGTTTAGGTGAAAATTGAAAGGAACCTTTTGACGACAAAAAAAGTAAAAATAAATGATGTATCTGTGGGTGAAAACCTCTCTGAGGAGCCCAAAGATGGAGGACTGGAATTTCTTCCTATGACTCAAGAGAAATTAACTATGCTCATAGAGAATACCATAGAATTCAACATATCAACAACAGAAGATCCAAAAATGGTCCTCTTTGTGGCATCCTTGATAGAAGAAGAGAAACCCAAGTTCCACAAATTCTTTACAGAGTAAAAGATTAATTTTTATAGTCATATGTTGATATGCCAAGATTGGATCCAAAACTAGTTTTGCACCATTTACCACTATTGCTAGACTCTAAACTAGTAAAAAAAAGCTGGGAAAAATGCATCCTCAGATTGCCCTATTAGTCAAAGCCGAACTCAAGAAACTACTAGACATAGGATTTATATGGTCTATTGACTATGCTGAATGGATATCCAATCTTGTACTAGTCACAAATCCAAATGGTCATATCTGTGTCTCCACATATTTTAGAGATTTAAATAAAGCATTTCTGAAAGATGAATTTCCATTACCAAACATAGATATCATAGTTGACCTAATGGAAGGATATGAGATGTCCCTTATGGATAGTTTCTCAGGTTATAATCTGATTTGTATTTCCCCTAAAGATCAACATAAAGAAAAATTCACTTGTCCTTGGGGTACATACTATTGGAATGTCATTCCTTTTGGTCTTAAGAATGCAGGCACCACATATTAGAGACTATGACAATGATATTTCATGAAATGATGCACAAGATAATGGAATATTACGTAGATGAAATTTTGGCTAATTCTTTGACAAGAAAAGATCATTTGGATGTGTTAGAAAAAATCTTCAAGAGACTGGAAGAGTACAATGTCTGCTTGAATTTGAAGAAATGTGTCTTTGGCGTCACGTCAGGCAAGCTTCTGGGATACATAGTTTCTTATAAAGGCATTGAGGTCGACCTAGCCAAAGCGAAAGAAATATTAGACATGCCTCCTCCAAAAGGGATAAGTGAACTTAGGACATTACAACGCAGGTTACAATTTGTTCAGCACTTCATAGCACAATTGGCTGATAAGTGTCAACCATTTCAATATATTCTATACAAGTATATCCCCTTCATGTGGATAGATAAATGTTAGGAATCGTTTCAACTAATAAAATATTATCTCCTTTCACCACCTATTTTAATGCCACCTATTGAAGGGAAACCTTTGATCTTATACATTTTTGTAACAACTTCAGTATTGGGGGCATTACTGGCATAGAATGACCATGAAGAAAAGGAATGAGCCATATATTACATTAGTTGGACACTGGTTGGATAAGAGTTAAAATATACATCCATCGAACATGCATGTCTAGTAGTTGTCTTTTGTGCTCAAAAGCTGAGACATTATATGTTGAATCACAGGACATAGTTGGTAGTAAAGATTGACCCCCTAAAATATCTTTTGAGTCATGCAACACTAACAAGATGTCTTGGAAAATGGGTCATGATCTTGAGCGGTAGTATGACATTCAATATGTGGAAAGAAAATCCATAAAAGGACAAGTGATAGCAGACCAACTATAGATGCACTTATACAAAGTGACCATCCATTAGTGGTAGACTTTCTTGATGAGTCATATTCCATATAGAACCTAAGTCAAGCTAGCTATACTTTGATGGGTCTCCATACTAGCCATGGCTCCTGGGTAGGAATATTGTTTATCACACCACAAGGAGATTCCATCCTGTCATTCCACACATAGTTTTCCCATGTACAAATAATGTGCCAAATATGAGGTAATTTGTGACAGGACTCAGAATGGCTATAAAATGAAAATCGTAAGTAATTTCATGATTATGGAGATTCTCGCTGGTGATCAGCCAAGTTAATGATAAATAATGGTAGACACAATGGCTACAATTGGCTCTCTCCTAGACATTCCAAGCAATATGTCTCAATTGGAGTTCTTAGTAGAATAGCTTTTGGTCCCTACATATGATTTTCTAGAATCAGAGATGGTCTGCGAGCTTGTTGGTCCCGATTCTCCCTGGTATCAAGACATTTATGACTATCTCAAGTCCCAAAACCTTCCCCCCAACCTATCCAACAACCAGTGAAAGTATTTTATCTGAAAAGCTACCTGATACACCATCTTCAGTGACACCCTCTACTGTTGTAGCTTTGACAACACCCTCCTTCAATGTCTCAACACCAAAAAAGCACGCACAACCTTACACAAAGTACATGAGGGTATATGTGGGTATCATTCAAGTGGTCCTACTTTGGCCAAGAAGATAACGAGACTTAGGTATTATTGACAAACTTCATTGAAAAGTTGCACTTGAGTTTGTCAGGACATGTTGCCAATGTCACATACATAGTGATTTGATTCATCCTCCAGCACAGGAACTTCACCCGATTACGTCTCCTTGGCCCTTTACATAATGGGGACTCAATCTTGTGGGAAAAATCCACCCTACCTCTTCCAATGGCCACAAATTCATTATCACCGCCACTAAGTACTTTACTAAGTGGATTGAAGCCATCCCCTTACACATACATAATTGACAAACAAATTTCAAATTCATCCTCAATTATATCATTTTCTGGTATGGTATTCCACAGTCCATCATCACAAACAATGAACGTTTGTTCAAAAACCAAGACGTTTGTGAGTTATGTGAGTGATTTCACATCCAACATCATTTTTCAACGCCATATTACAATACTCACAAGGAAATTTGGTCAAGCCGGAGGTGTCCAATAAAAATCCTTAAAATTTCAAAACGCCTCACACGATGTTGGCCATGACTGCACATCCAACTTAACCCTACTCTCGCGGATTATCGCGACTAGCATTTCCAGATGCTTCCATGATCCACTCCATTCACCTTTGGTCTTCGTGAGTTGAATCCATATTGCCCATCGAGGTTGAAATTCCATCCTTAAGAGTCTTCGGCGAAGGGTTTGATAGGATGATGAAGAATACGTGACAGTCACGACTACACGAGCTAGAGATGTTAGATGAAATAAAACATAATTCCTTGAACCATCTATAGGTGTATCAGAATCAACTTTGTCATAGTTATAAAAAGAAAGTAATGGTCAAGAAGTTTGAAATTGGTGATTTAGTCCTCATGCAAAATCCAAAGAATCAGATTGATAGAGAAAAACTTGGCAAGTTTGAACCAAATTGGCTAGGTCCTTATGTCATTATATCCTCTTTTAGTTCTAGAGCATATCAGTTGGCTACTCTAGATGACAAAAAATTGATAGAGCCTATCAACAGTCTACACCTTCACAAGTTCTATGCATAGCATCAAAAAGTCGGGTTGAAAACCTTAAAAATACAAAAAAATTGAAAAACATAAAAAATTGTCACCCTGATGAAAACCTAGCAAACAAGCATCTTGGTGGCCCCAAAAAATTAAAAAATGACCAAAATAGTAAAGAGAAATAATTCATTCAAAAGTAAAAACCTGGTAAATAGGAACTTTGGATAAGTACCATGGTGAAAACCTAGTAAACATGCGCTTTGGATAAGTACCATGGTGAAAACCTAGCAAACAGGTGCCATGCGTAGTTAGTTATTATTCTGCCATCTACTATCACTCTATCTACCTTAGTCCATAATAAACAATCACCTTTCCAACACCACCTTGAGAACTGCTACAAAACCTCATCATTTTCTCCCATGGCTGATAATGATTGACATCAAGTCCTGCATATCACTCATTCATCACCTGCACATGTCCTTTCTGCATCCATCTAGTTGGCTAGTCTTGGACCTGACTAGGGGAAAAATTTAATCATGTTACTTTAGTGGGTATCACACATGGTCTCAACAATCGAAAAAGTCCTAAAAAAATCTTTAAAATCATAAAAATTCCTGAAAAAATCATAAAAATCATAAAAAGTCTTGAAAAAAGACCTAAAATTTAAAAAATGTCCTGAAGAAATCCAAAAAAAATCAAAATAGAGTCATTTCTTGTCAAGTCCATCAAGTTAGTCAATCTTAGTCATTTGTTTGAACTACGTTGTCTATGTGCATTTTCTATGTAGGAAAGGCTCACTTTGAGCCCCTGAGACATTAGGTAAGTCCTTTTAGGTTGTCAAAATAAAAATCACGACTCAATCTTTGGTCATCGAGACAAAGTCATTGGTCGTATCGAACTACGAGGTATCTGAGTGTATGACGTAGGCAAGTCCATCTGTCAATGAGCCCTCGAGGCCACAATAGGTTAGTCCATTAGGGTTCATGACACTACACTGGCACACACGTCAAAAGTATTCAAGTCAAACAAGTCATCTCAAAACAAGTAAACTACTGCAACCAACTTTGGAAATGCTTCATTAAACATGACAAACACATCAACATGTCAACATGTACATGTAGTCAACAACAGTTGAACTTTAGTCAAGAACAATCAATCTTCTATCAAAACTTCAATCAAACTTTGGTCAATTTTTGTCAACACAAATCAAACTCAGTCAAAATCAGTCAAACAATCATCTCTTGGTTATTCTTTAGATGGTTCCTTTTGAAGAACAACCTCTGTCATTTATACCTTAGGATGTGTTCTTCCTAGGTACCGTCACTATTATTTGGCATTTCGGGGGATGCTTGTGACATTTGAGGATTAATCCTCTTGACATCAACATTATTCAAGATGTGTCATTCCTGAACTCTAACATTAAGACATCGTTAAACATGACATCTTTGACATTTGAAACTTTGACATTGTCAAACATGACATCCTTGACATTCAAAAAATTTTGCACCTTTTGACACTTTGATATCGTCAAACTCAACACCTTGACATTAAAATACCTAGCATCTAGACACACTTGGAAAACACTTGACACTTGTCTTTGAATCTTTCATCATGCTACTAGCTTCTCAACGATGTCCTGGCAATAGGATTTAGAGAAGCAACGATTTATCATGATGATTGTTTTGTCTTCTCTTTTTGGCAGTCATGTTGCTAGTTCCTCGAGGATGTCCTGACAATAGGATTTAGAGGAGCAACAATGTTTCATGACTTATCTTTCTTGGCTTTTTATGCTTGTGGTTGGTTATGATGAAAATACTAGGGCAACTATGCCCTTAGTATGAGTAATGATCATCCTTGTCTATGACTGCTTGTCTTATGTGATGGTACAACATTGCAAACCTTAATCTATCTCATATCATGGTGTTTGTTGGCCATTACAATAATTCTCCCAATGATGATTAAGAGAAAAAATTATTAAATTCCTATAGTAATATGTTGAAGAATTTGGCCTCCACGCTAACATTCATCTCCTTTTGTCTTGTCATCTCATCTCTTCCATCTCATGATGACTGTTACCTAATTTTCACCCACAGGCTCAATCAGGTAGGATAATCATGTGATAGATCTTCGAGAGGCCAAGTGGAACATTCGCAACAAGGGCAAAAATCCTACATCTGGTGCTAGGTCACAAGGAACTTAGCTGGAGAGCCTGCCCTAGGAAAGTTCAGCATGAAAATCCTCTAAGGAGAAAGTCACCAAGACCGTCATGATGTCTCACCGACCAACAAGGGACCTCACTGAATGGAGGCATCATCGCCAACACGTCTTACCAATGGGGTGTGGTCTCACTCAAAGGAGGCAGTGTCGGTAAAGCAAGTGAGCTTCACTATAGGGTCTCACCGAAGTCAAAAGGTCTCCCCAACTCTAAAGGCTTTCAGGGCACGAGATTGAGTTCACTAAGATGTCTTGGTGAGGGCATTATGTCTTGATGAAGACAAAGGGGGCCTCGATATTTGTTTTTGCTTTCGGTAGGAGTCTCGCTGACAACAAAAGGACCTCACCAAGAAAGTTTGACATCGACATAAGGTCTTGCCGATATAGGGAGGTCTCCCTGACTAGTGAACAACTTGGTGAAAAAGAGGACTTCGGCAAAATGTCTCAGCGAAGGAAAGATGTCTCACTGACATGAGGTAATATTGGCATAAGTCTTGCCGATCCATCAGAGTCTCAATGAATAAAATGGCATCGACAAAGAAAATTTTCATCGCCACAAGGTCACGGTGATTAGGAGGTGTCTCACCAATAGAAAGGGGACCCCACTGAAAGAAATGGAGCTCGACAAAGAATATTTCCTTTGAAATAATGTCTTGTCGAAGGATGAAGGTCACACGAAAGAAAAAAAAGGGGCCTAGCCAAGGGGTCATATTCGGCATAACGTCTAACCATCAGGATGAGGTATGGCCGACAGGAGGGTGTCTCGGTGACAGAACGTAGATTCACCATAAGGTCTTGGTGAATGAAGCTTGTCTCCTCAAAATGTTTCGTGCTCGCCCAAGGATAAAGGGATTGGTGTGAGGTCTCACTGACCTAATGATGTCTCCCTGACTGAAGAGAAAGTAAACTCATCGCCAAAAGATAAGGAGCCCGGTGAGAGGTCTGACCAATAGGACAACATCTCACAGAAAACAAAGGGGGCTCACCAAGAGTTGAAGCCATCACCATGAGGTCCCGATGACCAAGTAATGTCCCACGGAAAGCCCGGGGTCTTTCCTAGGAAAGGTTAAGTCATCGTGATGTCTCACTGATGGCTTAGTGTCTTATAGAAAGGAAAAGGAGCTTGAGCCCAGAGAAGAAGATTGAACTCAAAAAAGGAAATGGAGGTCAATGAAGGTCTCACCGTCTGAGCAAGCTCTCGCCGAAAGGGAAATGGAGTTCACCATGAGGTTTGGGTTTGCCATGTTGTCTCGATGAATGGGGATGTCTTGGCGAAGTGCAATGTCAATGAAGAAAAAGGAGAAAACTTCGCTGTGACATCCCAGCTTACTGGTGGAAGGTCTCCCTAAAGTGAAATAGGTACGACAAGAATGAGATATCACCATTGTGATGTCCCAACGACCAATCAGGGTCTCACCAAAATAAAATGCTTTCGCTAAAGATGGGACCTCAACAAGAACTCTCAGCGATGGTTTCATGTCATGCCGATAACAGCGGAGGATCGTAATCGCATCGGTTAGACACTTTCAGTGTCTCACCGAGATGTGTTTCTAATTGAGCATGCTTTTTATTGTTGAGTAATCCATGTGGAATGTTTCCCGCTAAGCAGAGAACTATGAGTGATCACTGGTTGACCAGTGCCAAGAAGATCAATAGAATGTTAATCGGCACGGATCTGCTCTGAAGTCAGAAGCATTCAAGGCAGCTTGCCCGAAGGGGATTCAAAGGTAGACATGAGGACCATAAATGAATGTGGTAGCTATGAAATATCTAAGGGATTCTTTGGGGAATGTCTCTTCACCGACATGGACAACAAGGACACGCAGGGTGCTACATTTATTTTAGGAAAAAGATCTAAGGAGAGATCTATCCCGAGGATTGATATTTTGTAAGCCCTAAGGGGCTAACATCTTTTCTGTATATAAGGAATTTTTTCCTTTTTTGTAAATAGTTCAGATTATACACTCTGAAGAGTTAGTGATTTTTATCAATCCTTTCTTGACTAAATGTATGCTTTGTAGCTCAATTGGAATCTGGAATACAACACAGAGTTTACCTTGGAAGCTAGTGTTCATGTTTGTACTACTCTCATTTCTGTATTTCTCTTTTGATTATGCAAGTCTTTAACTGTGTTTTATAAGTCTACATTCATACCTTAAAGCCGTGAAATTTATCTTTCCTTCCTAAGATGTGTATGTAGATTGAGCCTATTAAGATTGATGCATAAGTCTAAAAGAAGTTGTGTTGAGTATGTGAAACGGTTGAAGTTAAGTTTCCCAATGTATGTTCATCTTGTTTTCATTTCATAATTCCTCATCAATTCAGTGTATCACCTTAGAATTTAATCTTCATTTTAATGCATTCTCCTTCTCCCTTTCCTTTCAAAGAATTAGTAGTTTAGGTGATAACACAAAGGAAGCCGGCCTTCTCCGGAGGTTGACCTCTGTCTACAAGAAACCCACATCTTTAGAGGTCTTCCAATGTTACAGTGAGGTGTTGAACATCAATTTCAACAAGGGTGCAATTTTAGGAGATAATAGTTTTTGCACACCCGGTGGGACATGTTCCACATTATGTTGTTGGTGTAGTATGCAACCAGTGAGTTCCAGACTTTATAGAAGTCAATTGTGCATACTTGGTGACTCCGTAGAGAGAAAGAACTTTAGAATCAGTGCCTTCTACATTTTATGAGAAGAGTTCAGATAAGGAGCAACTTAGTTCCTTTTGAATATTTGCAGTTGTCACCACCAAGAAGACAAGGCAGAGCAACAGAAAGGTGAGGAATAACAATTATCTATTTTAGAAGAACTCAATCCACTCCTCCATCTGTGGGATCACATGTTGCTGTCCCATCTTTGGTTTCATCTAGAGTGCCAGTAAATCCTCCTCAGCCACCTCCAATGGCCGCTCTAAGGAATCAGCCCTTTGTTGCTTTTAATGGAGGGAGCCCCTTGAATTTGGCACAGCACAATGACATTCCAATGGTAGCCTTGAAGAGTCTTCCAACTTTCACAGGGGAAGACCAAACCACTCCGATTGAACACATGAGAGATGTGGCTTCATTATGTGGAGTCCATCACATAACCCAAGAGGATGTTTCAGTGAGACTACTAGCTGCTTCGTTGAAAGGAAGAGCTATGCAATAGTATAGGAGTCTACTAGTCAGTTCAATTGCAACTTGGGATGAATTTGGAGACAAGTTACATAAACAATTTTAGGATAGGTCTGATAACTTGTCTTTATTGGAACAATTAACTACAATTAAGAGGGCTCCACAAGATCAGATGAATGACTTCAACTTCATATTTCAAAGAACTTGGGATAGAATCCCTGCAACGGTGAGGCCACCTCTAGAGTATGCATTTTTTTACTTTTTGAGGGCTCTTAACAGCAATATAGCTATTATGATACAATCAATGGGAGGGGTTTCTCTACCAGATACTTTTGAAATAGCAATCAAAGCTGAAAATAGCCTAATACAGGCTAGAAAAATAGCTCCTAGGCCACCAATGCCTATATTTCCAAAGATTCATGCAAATATCCCTTTGCAGATACCTCCTTTTACACCTCTACTAGCTATACCAATGCTACCAGTTGCTGCTCCAGCTGTTGATAAACAAGAAAGTGTTGCCTCAGGCTCATCAAAGGAGTTACAAGAGATCAAAAGTCTTTTATAGACTTTTGGTAACAAGTTGGTGAACTTGGAAAAACAATAGTCCTATTCTAGGCCTTATCAGCACCAGAATTAGGCCTCAAGTCATCCTTTCCAAGGTCAACAACAACAATTCTAGGGGAATAGACAGCAGTATCAAGGTAATTACCAAGGCACAACACAAAATATTGCTACAAGACCTTTTTAGGCCTATAATCTAGCTCCAATTAGTGCTGTCAAAGAGTTTGTTCATGTTCAAAACAATTTGGCTGTGGATTATGAATGGTGTTATCCGTGTAATCAGCCACATAATCAAGCTATGTGCTCTAATGGTGTGATCAACCAAGCTTTTATGGTGCAGAATGTTGTAGGTGTGCAAGATTTACCTAAGGAGGGGTATCCACAACAATAGGATCAACCTATAGATGATTCAACTCTCTTGAATTGGCAGAGAGAAGAATTTTGTGGAGTGAACTAGGATGACACATCTATTGTTGCTAACACCAGAGCCAAGAAGAGGGATTTTGAGAATGAACAAGCAATGAATAAAGATAAGGGAGTTGCTGGTCCATCATTTCAGCAAGTACCACACACTTTGTAGCAAGGTTATGACACTAGTAAGGGGTAGCCTTTACATGCTTCATCTACGAGTCAAGTGCAACCTGACCATGTTGTTGTAAAGACGTAGTCAAAGGTAAATATATCTACACCTTTCAACATTGCTGAAAGTATGAAAAAAATGAATGTTTCAATTTTGATGTGGGATTTTTTAGCAATCCCTGGTCAAATCAATTTGTTATAGTTAGCCTTATCAAATCCAGTTAGTTCGAATCCTCCAAATGAAGTTTCTTTAGGCCAAACAAAGTCAGTTTTAACCAATGCACCTTTGGATAGTACCACGCAGCAAAGTAATGGTGTCAAGCCCCCTCCTTTCTATGTTTCCTTAATAGTGGGGAATAAATTGGTACACAATTGCATGGTTGATAGCAGGGCTAGCAGTTCAGTAATGACAAAAAAGATTGTAGACTAGCTAGGTTTACAATACAAGCCATTAGAAAAAGGTGTACTTCAATTGGATGGGACAGCAGTGAACACTATAGGTATCATTAAGAATTTGAATCTTACACTAGGGGAGAGGACCCAGTAGTTGTGCACCTAACTTCGCATTCCTCAAAATCCTACTTGGAAATTTCAAATCACTCCAATTTTTTTACAGCAGCTTACTTGGCAAGTCCCCTGCTTATAACAAAAGTTTCGGGGCCACATCATCAAATATGATGCCACATCAGCATGCTTTTTGTCAAGGTGTCAAAAAGGGCACCGTCTAGACCCCTTACCAATACTTGTGCATTCACATCACCAGTAGTTGAGTGCTGATGTGGCATCACGTGATTGGTTGCTTTTTAGATCAAAAGAATACATTTTGTTTAATTATGGGTAGTAAAGTCACAACTATTGGCATTATATAAACAACTATTGACATTATATAAACAACTATTAGGCATTATATTAACAAAAACATTCTCAACTATTGAAACATGCTCAACTACTGGGTCCTCTCCCCTACATGCCTGTCCCAATTTTTCAATCCTGCAAGATGTGTTTTTCATAGATTTGCCTCCATTTTTTGCTCTATGCCTGTCTAGAGACTTCATGGTTAAAATTGGAGGGTATTTATCTTCAGATTGGTCCCATATGATTTTTAGGACTAGGTATGGTACTAAGGTAACTATAACTTTTGAGTCCCTTGCCAAGGATCACATCGAACCTTATGTGCCATCTACTATAAATGTTAATTCTATTATTTTAGAGGATACTGAACTTGCTGCACCACAAGAGTTACAAGCTATGAGTGTACCTAAGGTACTCCTGAATGAATGGGAAGCTGAGAACATGGTTGATAATCCAAATGAGCTTATTCAGGATGTTGGTCTTGGCAATTATGTATTGCATGAAGCTGGGACATAAATGCCAAATCTTGAGAGAAGTGCATAAAGCCAGTTTGAGCAGCAGAATAAATTATGGGAGATGTATTTTGATGGTTCAAGAAGAAAAAATGACACTAGAGGAGGTGCAATGCTTGTATCTCTACAGGGTGAGAAGTATTTTTTTTCTTTTCATTTTGCTTTTGCATACTCTAATAACTTTGTTGAGTATGAGGGCCTTGTTCAAGGTCTTGAGTGGGCAAGGAAGAGAGGAATAACCCGCTTGAAAGTTTATGGGGACAGTGAGTTAATTGTCAATCAAATAAGAGGCCTGAATGTTGCTAAAAATGACACACTAAAGTCTTATAGAAATAGAGTGTGGAATATGATTGAGGAGTTTGATGCCTTTAACTTACTATCTATTCCAAGGAACCAGAACAAACATGCTAATAGGCTTGTAGCCATTGGAGCATAGTTTGATATTCCAGGTGACATTAGAAAATAGAGAGTACAAAATTATGTGAAGGTTGTAGTTAGGCCATCAATTTCTGGTAACAACATTCACTGGCAGGTCTTTGACAGCGATGAACAAATCCTTTCTTTTTTGCTCGAAGAAGATCAGTTCTCCATGGTTAATCAAGCAAAACTTAAGCGATAATATGATGATCAGGTCATATAGTTGAAGACAAATAAGTTACCCAAAGGTTTGGTTAACTTAGAGTCAATTTTCAGTACTAATGATCAGCTTAAAAAGGGTAAAGCTGGCTTGCAAATCAAAGAAGAACATTATGAAGAGTTGGAGATTTTCAAAGGTAAACTTCTTAAGATAGGCAAAATTTGTTCACATGAAGATAAACAAGCTTTTGTTGCTTTATGCCAAGAATTTCATGATGTCTCTGCTTGGGAATACTCAGATTTGAAAGGGTTTGATCCCCATATTGCTCAGCACACAATTGAGTTAGAACCTAATGCTAAGCCAGTAAGGTAGAAACAAAGGCCCTTGAATCCTAAGCTTGAGCCTTTAATGATTAAAGAGCTGACCAAATTAGTTGAGGTGGGTATTTTCTTTCCTATTAAGCATACTTCATGGGTTTCTAACCTTGTACCGGTTAGGAAGAGAAATGGTGAAATAAGACTTTGTGTAGACTTTAGGGCTCTTAACCGAGCATCTTTGAAAGATCACTACCCGCTGCCCTCCATGGAACAAATCTTACAAGTAGTTGTCGATTCTGAAAGATTTTCCTTGTCAGATGGTTTTTTGGGCTATAACCAAGTGATGGTTAAAGAGGAAGATTAGTTCAAAATTGCTTTTACAACTAAGTGGGGCACCATGGCATACAAAAGGATGCCTTTTGGTTTATCTAATGCAGGTGCCACATTTCAGAGGGCCATGGACATGGCATTTCAAAGTTTGATCAATAAGATTATGCTGATTTATCTAGATGACATTACAGTTTATTCTAAGAATGCTGATGAACATTGGTCACACCTTAAAAAAGTTTTCAAAAAATGCAGAGTTTGGTATCTCTCTCAACCCAAAAAGAGTATCTTTTCTATTCATGAAGGGAAATTATTAGGACACATAGTGTCAAAGCAAGGAATTACTATTGATCCTGAAAGAGTCCAATCCATACTTGAGTTTCCGTTACCCAATCACAAGAAGGGTCTATAGAGCTTTCTAGTCTAGATCAACTTTCTAAGAAGATTTATTCCTAATGTTACAAATTTGCTACAACCTTTCACAACTATGTTAAAGAAGAATGCAGTTTTCAGTTGGACTGGAGAAGCAAAACATAGTTTTAAAGAAATCAAGGAAGCTTTGGCATCGGCTCTGACACTGGTAAATCCAAATTTCTCTAAAGACTTCTTTTTGTATGCTTTTGGTAGCCGTAGTTCAATCTCTGCTATGCTGGTTCAAAAAATAGTGATAACTTAGAACAACCCATAGCTTTCTTTAGCCAAGTACTTACTAATTATGAAGAGAGGTATACTTTTGTTGAGAAACATGTTCTTGTTGTGATAAGAAGCCTAAAGAAGTTTAAGCCTCTAGTTTCAAAAAATAAGATTCATATTCTGGTTGCACACTCAAGTGTGAAGGAATTTTTGTTGAATAAAGATCTGAATGAAAAAAGGGCAGGGTGGATCACTAAGGTCATGGAATATGATGTGGATATCAACATTACCAAATTGGTTAGAGGTAAAGGTCTCTGTGAATATCTTGCTATAGGGTCAATCAGTGAAAATGAATCACAAAAGGATGTTGTTTTTGCTAATATAAATGATTTTTAGGATGCTCAAGATGATCTGCCTCTGATAACAACAAATTGGGTTCAAGACATGACCCATTTTTTACAGATTAGTGAATGTCCACTAGGTTTGAACAAAGCTAAAAGAAGATATTTCAGACTGTAGTCCATACCATATGTGTTGGTAAATAATGTTCTTTTTAAAAGGGATCTAAATGGTGTTCTGTTAAGATGTATTCACAGTGATCAGATTGAAAAGGTACTTTATGAGTTTCACGATGGAGCTGCAGGGGGTCATTTTGCTCCAAGGACAACTGCATGGAAGATAATGAGAGCTGGCTATTACTGGCCCAATTTATTTAAAGACACATATGCATGGTCAAAAAAATGTATCAAATGTGCTCTATTTTCAGGAAAGAAAAAGTTTCCTGCAATTCTTCTACATCCAATTTAGGTACATCAGCCCTTCATGAGATGGGGCATTGATTTCATTGGATCAATAAATCCACCATCTAGTACTGGTCACAAGTGGGTACTCATAGCTATAGACTATTTCACAAGGTGGACATAAGCAATAGCTTTGAAAAAAGCAAAGGAGTCTTTAATTTTGAGCTTCTATGAAGATATAGTCACTAGAATTGGAGTTCCTAACTCTATCATATCTGATAATTCTCTCGCATTTGTGGGATTAAGACTAACTGATTGGGATGTTAAACATGGCATTCATTTGAATACATCCTCAAATTATTACCCTCAGGCTAATGGTTTAGCTGAAAGCACAAATAAGAATCTCATCAGGATTATCAAAAGAACAATGGAGGATAATCAAAGGACCTGGCACACTAAATTAAAGTATGCACTTTGGGCAGAAAGAGTGACTCCTAAGAAGTCTATTGGTAATTAACCATATATGTTAGTTTATGGAAAATAGGCTAGATTACCTCTATTTGTGGAGCTTCCAGCTCTAGAAATTGTTCACCAGTTAGAGATGTTTGAGGGACAAGACCCCATGTCTGTGAGGTATGTAGAGCTCATGGAGCTCGAAGAATCAAGGGACAGAGCAATGAAAGCTTTGGAGTATCATCAACTCTAAATGAAAATAAAATTTGACAAGAAGGCTACAGAAAAAGTTTTCAAGGTGGGAGATCTCGTGCTGAAATGGGATGTTTTGAAAAGTAGGCCAGGCCATCACACCAAGTTTGATAACATGTGGACATGTTTGTTTATTATTAAAGACTATAAGGAGCACAATGCTTATCAAATGGCCATAATAGAAGGTGAAATACTTCCTATGCTAGTCAATGGGATACACCTTAAGCCTTGTTTTCAGGTTTGACGAGTTCTTCTATTGTATATATTAGGTTAGGTTTTATGTTTTCCATAAGTGCTATTCCAGCATGGTAAATATTTCCTTTTGGTTTCTCTTGTTTCTTGAGGTTTGGACAATCTGTTATGACCTATAAGTTACGGAATTTTTTGAGCTATGTGCAAGCTTGATTTTTTAATTTTTCTGAGCTTCCTAATCACTCCATGCCCAACAGACAAGTTTTGGCTACTAGTTTCCCATGTTTACCAGGCAAATATCTAGCAAAGGTCACCAGAAACGTTACCTAATTTTCACCCACAGGCTCAATCAGGCAGGATAATCATGTGATAGATCTTCGAGAGGCCAAGTGGAACATTCACAACAAGGGAAAAAATCCTACATCTGGTGCTAGGTCATAGGGAACTCAGCTGGAGAGCCTGCCCTAGGAAAGTTTGGCATGAAAATCCTCTAAGGAGAAAGTCGCCAAGACTGTCATGATGTCTTGTAGACAAACAAGGGACCTCGCTGAATGGAGGCATCATCGCCAACATGTCTTACCGATGGGGTGTGGTCTCACTCAAAGGAGGTGGCATCAGCAAAGCAAGCGAGCTTCGCTGTAGGGTCTCGCCGAAGTCTTAAGGTCTCCCCAACTCTAAAGGATTTTGGCACAAGAGATTGAGTTTGCTAAGATGTCTTGGTGAGGGAATTATGTCTTGTTGAAGACAAAGGGGGCCTCGATATGTGTTTTTTATTTTGGTAGGAGTCTCGCTGGCAACAAAAGGACCTCACTGAGAAAATTTGACATCGGCATAAGGTCTTGCCGATATAGGGAGGTCTCCCTGATCAGTGAACAACTCAGTGAAAGAGAGGACTTCAAAAAAATGTCTTGGTGAAGGAAAGATGTCTCGCCGACATGAGGTAATATTGGCATACATCTTGCTGATCCATCAGAGTCTCAATAAATAAAACGGCATCGGCAAAGCAAGTTTTCATTGCCACAAGGTCTCAGCGATTAGGTGTCTCACCGATAGAAAGGGGACCCCACCGAAAGAAATGGAGCTCAACAAAGAATATTTCCTTTAGCATAATGTCTTGCCAAAGGATGGTCACACTAAAGAAAACAAAGGGGCCTAGCTGGGGGTTGTATTCGACATAACGTCTCACCATCGGGATGAGGTCTGGCTGACAGGAGGGTGTCTCAGCAATAGAAAGTAGATTTGCCATAAGGTCTTGGCGAACGAAGCTTGTCTCCTTGAAATGTTTCATGCTTGCCCAAGGATAAAGGGATCGGCATGAGGTCTCACTAACCTAATGATGTCTCCTTGACCAAAGAGAAAGTAAACTCATCACTAAAAGATAAGGAGCCCAGTGAGAGGTCTGGTCGATAGGCCAATGTCTTGTCGACAAAAAAGGGGGCTCGCCAAGAGTTGAAGCCATCGCCATGAGGTCCCGACGATAAGTAATGTCCCTCTGAAAGCTGGGGGTCTCACCCAAGAAAGGTTAAGTCATCGTGATGTCTCGCTGATGGCTTAGTGTCTTACCGAAAGGAAAAGGAGCTCAAGCACGGAGAAGAAGATTGAACTTGGAAAAGGAAATGGAGGTTGATGAAGGTCTCCCCGACCGAGCAAGCTCTCGCCGAAAGGGAAATGGAGTTCACCGTGAGGTTTGGGTTCACCATGTTGTCTCAGCGAATGGGGATGTCTTGGTGAAGTGCGATGTCAATGAAGAAAAAGGAGAGAACTTTGTTGTGACATCCTGACTTACTGGTGGAAGGTCTCCCTGAAGTGAAATATGTATGGTGAGAATAAGATATCACTGTTGTGATGTCCCAATGACCGATCGGGTCTCACCGAAATAGAATGCTTTCACTAAATATGGGACCTCGATGAGAACTATTAGCAATGGTTTCATGTCATGCTGATAACAGTGGAGGATCGTAATCGCATCGGTGAGACACTTTCAGTCTCTCCTCGAGATGTGTTTCTGACTGAGCGTGCTTTTGTTCATTGAGAAATCCATGTGGAATGTTTCCTGCCAATCATAGAACTATGGGTGATTGCTAGCGGGTTGACTAGTGCCAAGAAGATCAATAGAATGTTAATCGACATGGATCTACTATGAAGTCAGAAGCATTCAAGGCAGCTCGATTGAAGGGGATTCAAAGGTGGACACGAGGACCAGAAATGAATGCAGTAGCTGTGAAAGATCTAAGGGCTTCTTCGGGGAATGTCTCTTCACTGACATGGACAATAAGGACACGCAGGGTGCTACATTTATTTTAGGCAAAAGATCTAAGGAGAGATCTATCACAAGGACTAATATTTTATAAGCCCTAAGGGGCCAAGATCTTTTCTATATATAAGGAATTTTTTCCTTTTTTGTAAATAGTTTGGATTATACACTCTGAAGAGTTAGTGATTTTTATCAATCCTTTCTGGACTAAATGTATGCTTTGTAGCTCAACTGGAATCTGGAATACAACACAAAGTTTACCTTGGAAGCTAGTGTTCATGTTTGTACTACTCTCATTTCTGTATTTCTCTTTTGATTATGGAAGTCTTTAACCGTGTTTTATAAGTCTACATTCATACCTTAAAGCCGTGAAATTTATCTTTCCTTCCTAAGATGTGTATGTAGATCGAGCCTATTAAGATTGATGCATAAGTCTAAAAGAAGTTATGTTGAGTATGTGAAATGGTTGAAGTTAAGTTTCCCAGTGTATGTTCATCTAGTTTTCATTTCATAATTCCTCATCAATTCGGTGTATCACCTTAGAATTTAATCTTCATTTTAATGCATTCTCCTTCTGCCTTTCCCTTCAAAGAATCAGTAGTTTAGGTGATAACACAAAGGAAGTTGGGCCTTCTCCAGAGGTTGACCTCTGTCTTCAAGAAACCCACATCTTTAGAGGTCTTCCAATGTTAAACTGAGGTGTTGAACATCAGTTTCAACAAGGGTGCAATTTTAGGAGATAACAGTTTTGGCACGCCCAGTGGGACATGTTCCACATAATGCTGTTGGTGTAGTATGCAACCAGCGAGTTTCAAACTTTATAGAAGTCAATTGTGCATACTTGGTGACTCCGTAGAGAGAAAGAACTTCAGAATCAGTGCCTTCTATAGTTTATGAGAAGAGTTCAGACAAGGAGCAACTTAGTTCCTTTTGAATATTTGCAGTTGTCACCACCAAGAAGACAAGGTAGAGCAACAAAAGGGCAAGGAATAACAATTATCTATTCTATATAGGCATTGCATTAGGTCCATACATCATCATCTATATCATCAAAAACCATATACATCACATCACATATTGCATCATACATAGTCATGCATTAAAATAATCATAAACATGACATCCATTTAATTAAATACATTATACATATCATCATCATCCATGGCATAACATCATCATGAAATCACATCATAAATAATAGTTACCATAAATGCACACATGACATGGCATATAAATAACATCATCATAGGAATCATAAATGCATAATCCACATAGGCATCACATGATAATCATAACTATATCATCATAATAGTCATCAAATAAAAATACATCCTAACGCATAAATCATATCACATCACATAACACATATAGGCCACATCAAAACTACATCACATATCTATATCACCTCAAAAACAATGTCACAGGATAGAGTCACAAGATATCTCAAAAATAAGAGCACACACGTTCGATGGTCAAATATAAATGTCATAACATGAGTGTTTACAATGTCCTAATGCAAAGATAATAAATAACATGGCTATGTTGAACTCTCCTCATCCTCACGAGGAGAAGACCTAGGGGACCGATGCTCTATCAAAGGAACAAATGCCATAATGGTAACTGTAACCTTTTCCTGCAAAGCTGACGCATCTGTCATTGTGGCCTATACCTATGACACTGGTGGAATGACTACTAATAGTATCACCTTTGTAGTCACATGAGGCTACAGAGACATTGCAACTGATGAATTTACCACTAGAGGTTGGTTATGCGAGGACCTACACTTTGATCCAAATCATCTATGGCTACGACTTGACCTATGACTCAAGGCATGCTTGTGGGAGTGGCTAGACTTGTGCCCTGATGTATGCCCTAAGGAAGTGGACCCCCTACATTGCTCTGGCTCCTACTACTTCTGCCACTCCCTGACTTGGTACCACTGCCTATCCTCATTTGTATTTGTGTCAAAGTAGGGTCTCACCTCTTGGGTGGCACTACCTACTCATATAGTAACCTGTATCATCCAAGATGTGTGCTAACCTAGGAAAACTCTCATGCCATGTCTACTTATGGTCCTGAACACATTCATGAAAACTTCGTACACCATTGGGCTGACTCCTACTAGCATATCACTTCTTGATCTCACTCTACTGTCCGATTTCATTTAGTAGATCACTTTGATCTCTCACTTCATTTCGCTTAATTTTAATCTCTTACCATAAAAGCGACCGAGAAAGTTAGTTTATCTAACTCCTTTCGCCATTAGAATTTTCACTTCATCGATTTATTATCAGATCATAATAAGTAGGATCTCATTGTATTCTCCTCTTTCTACTATCTTCCACTTTGCGTCTTCTACGCTATCACGGTGACCATTACTTATCTCCGGCATTCCTTTCCTTTCCTTCCATAGTGTCCTTTCATTTAACTTCCTATTCGGAGCATTCTTAGTTTAATTTCCATTCTTTGTTTATTTTACATATCCTTCCTTATATTCCTTTTGATTCTTTTCCACAGCCTTTCGACGATTTTGATAGAGTCGATTTGTCTTAATTCTCTTCCGGACGGATGATCTCGATTATTCGAGGGACGGATCTTCCATCCCTTTATCGACCTTTCCTTTATTTCTCGACACCGTTTCTGCTTTCCGGACCACCTGGCAGGATTGATCTCTCGACACCCAATTATCTCGACGATTTGATGGATGCCTTCAATTAAATCATAATCAATAGTAGTTCCTAGATCTACATCTCCACACCTCCATCCCCACTACTTCCCTACCAGCCCATCAATCTACTGCTCTACAAATGGTATGGATATTGGAGGACCCCAGGCTGACTCTCTAGATGACCTAGTATACTCGGCTATACCTACAGGAACAACTTGCTACTCGCCAAACTATTGTAAGACCCTTTATGGCAAGTAAATCTCAATAATCAACTAGCTCTGTACAATCCTACCAATCAAATATCTAAAATACCTACAAAAAATGAGATGGTCATCCTCATCCTCCCACTATCTACAATCCCTATATGTTCTCCAAATGAAAGATATCATTCTATCAATCCAATGATGCCACCAACCTATCTCACCAACTCAAGTCTATTGTAAGGTGTTGGCATAATAGTAGACATATGGCATGCTATCCACTCACTGAGGTCTCTAGATAGGAAGATGGAAAATAGCTATGTGCTCCCACGCCCAAATCATCAAGAGCATCATCTCACACCCAATGCTTTGTGCTCTCCCGTAGGCCACCTTATGGAGCTGATGATATAACATCTTGAATAAGCAAGGTCCCTAGGCATATATTGTCCTGTCCCGTCTAATCCCAGCAAGCACATCACCCCAACCAATGGGAAATCCGTGTCCTCAGCGGTCCAGAATCAGTATGCCCCCAATCAATGTTGCCAGTAGTGCATGAAATCTCCTGCAATGCTTTGCCATAAACTCCCAACAGATCTCATAACCCTTAATACCCAACCATGCATCCTGATCATGATAGTATGCTATGAAAGTCTGTTAACTATGTTGTGGGTCATAGACTATTCACTCTCCCTGGATCAACAGATGAAGGATCCGATACATGTCCTCAAGCATAATAGTAGCCTCTCCCGTCGGCAAGTGGAAGGAGAAGGTCTACGAATCCCATCTCTCACAAAGTGTAGTCAATAGTCCCCTATTTTCCTAGATAATGGGCATATGGGTGACATAAAAGATACCCAGTTGCATCAACCATAACCACTCCCTCTCATTCAGTTGATCTCAGAATCTGTAAGTTGATGGCCTACTCTCATGTGTATAGATACGAAATTACTGTCTCTGCACATGGAAAAACACACATTAGCATCTTATTAAAAATTATCATTTATCTGATTCAAAAACATTCAAAATTTGAAGTCAAACAAAGTTAGCCTCGATTAAATTCAAAGTCAAATGCATCGCGTTGACTTCATTTGCGTCATGAAAAGGAATTTGCGTCACTCCATACTTCAATTGTGTCTTGATCCGGTGATTTGTCATTCTGGCTCGCGTTTGCATCACAATAGTGCACTTGCGTCATGATTTCTAGAATATGCATCATTCACCTCAAATGCATCGCTTGAACTAACGAATGTGTCACACTTTATTGAAAATGTGTCACACATTCATGTCCTAACCTAATGACCCTTGGCATTTGCATCATGATGCATCAAATGTGTTGAACACAAATGTGAATGTGGCTTACACACACATATGGATCACAATGCATTCATTCTTGGACCTGAAACCCTAAAATGGCACGTAAAATGATAAAATGACAAAAGTAAGATAGGGGTACGTACCACTAGATCTGAGCCCTTTTGGTCACCTATAAGTCTACATGATCTCCCCGTAATGCTCAATCACTAGAATCACCATCGTCGCTAAAGTCCTCCTTGCTCCAAGCTCTCAAATTTACTAAAGTGAAAAGTGAAAATGAGTTGACTTTTACCCCTTTTTCAACCTATTTATAGGGTCAAAATGGCATTTGTGAAACCTATTATTGTTGGAGACTCTTTTGACCAACTTTGACCATCCTTTTTTTGCTGCTTTAAACTCCTCAAAATCCTAAATTGTGTGCACCATTATCTTTTTGGTCATTAAATGAATTAATCGGGACACTTTCCAATTTTTTCTATCGTTGGCCCAAAATTTGAAAATTTTCTTGAGGGGGCATAGATACTTTGTACCTTCACTGGGGCATGAATTTGATTTATTTTCTTTGTCAGAATGCGACAAACTGCATTATGACAAAGAGGGGAAAAATGCAGACACTTAAAAATGACCTAGGCCTGCAAGCTCCATTTTTCACCTTCTTCTTCCTAGCATAATTAAGACATTTTAATTATATCCTTGGTCCGCCTTCATCTATTAATTAAATAATTCATAATTATTTATTTAATTCATGTCTTTTTATTCTTCATGATTATTAAATAAATAAATTTTATTTATTTATTTAATACATAACTAATTGTCTAAAGTCTTCCCATAATTAAATAAATTTTGTAATTTATTTAATTGTCATTATTATTTATGTCTTCCTGATTATTAAATAATTTTTTTTTGTTTATTTATTTAATACGTCACTAATTCTTAATTCTTCTTATAATTAAATAAATTCTTTAATTTATTTAATTATTGTTCACCTTCTCTAATTAAATAATTATCTTTAATTAGTTAGTTTGACATTTCCCTCTTTTTAGTAAATAATTTGAAATAATTATTTATTGTCATGTGGTCCCCACCTTTTGAATTAAATTAATTTTTAATTCAAAATAGTCTTTTTCCTCAAAAATCAAATAATTTCCATTTATTATTTGATTTTCCAGTCACCTCTTTTTCTATTCCAGTCTTATCTCTTGTCACATGCATTGTCAACCCTTGATTTGATTTTTTTTTTAAATCAATCTTGTCCATTCATTTTGAATTTGACCTAATGTTTCCCTAATCATAATTGTGGGTTTTCAAATTGGATCTTGTCCATTGATTCTAGGGCATTTGTCAACTTTTGATCTTGGCCATTCACTCAAAATTGCATTTTCCATAAAATGGTAATTTTGGTCTCATTTTCTCACGTCATGCTATCTAGATCTCATGCAATCTTGTTTTGTCATCTCATGTCATCTTGCAACCTCATGCACTCTTTTCATTTTGTCATAGGCATACTTACATCTCATTTGGCATAATTAGACATAGTGTAGATGCTTACTAGTTGCATTGTAGCTTACAATTGCATGTTGTCATCTTAAATCCTTCAACATTTGCTTAGGGCTTGTCATTGCTATTAGATTGCTCATCACAAATATGAGGGAGACATCATGTTGGCAGAAAGTTGAGAAGATATAATGGAGGTCATCCATGGAGAATGAAGACATTTTGGTGAGATTGTTTCATTTTTTTTCCTGTTTTTCCTTTACACATCATTGTTGTTTTGGGTTTTTATGTTAATGCATTAGATTTGCTAACCCTAGGAAAATTCCCTTAGTTACAAGGATATTCAGAAACTACAATAGATTTCAGTAAAAATATTACCATGAAGGCATATGATGGAGAGGAACGATCATCTAAAGGATCAGTTACCCTACCAATCTGAGTTGGTCTTATGGTGAAGGATGTGGTTTTTCAAGTCCTTGATCTCCCCCTGATGTATAATATCCTCCTTGGAAGACTTGGATACATGAAATAAAAGTAGTATCCTCTACATACCATCAATGTATCAAATTCCCACATAATGGAGTTGAAATCACAATACAAGGAGATCCTAATACTTTCATGTATGGCCATAATCTAAGCCCTAAAGCTGAAATCCTCATCCCTAGCACTTATGAGGTACCTCTGTCTCAAACACTTGCTAATCCTAGATCCTTGAAAACATCCATTTTAGTCACTATACTATCAAACCCCAAAGTCCAAATCCATGATCTAGGATATGGAGAATACCGTTTGGATAATTTTCTAGCAAAAGGTACCACTGCTCTCATTGAGAAGAGTAAGAATTCTAACAATGATGTCAAAATAGCTATAGGAGAAATGTAGAAAGATGATCGTGCTTGGATTGAAACCTTTTGGGATCTTGATAATACACCTTCCTATTCCATATCTACTTCCACTCAAGCTTTTCATACCCATGATAACCCCCTATTTGACCAGGACATCTATGATAATCCACTCTTTGATCATGACCCCACTGAGGATACCCAACCATCATCCTTCCATCCCACTTGCCCTGGGCTAGGATATGAATCTCCTATTGTTGTCTCTATTAAGCCATCTTGTCAAGTCATTAAGGATGTGCAAGCTTCCTTTGATGTTAATAGTCACGAAAAGTATATTTTCAAAGACTCTATGGATGGCATCACCACACCCTTTCATCCACTAAACTTTCCTCTCACTTCACCTATTTTATCCATTTTTCCCACATTCATCCACATTGTAGACATGGATCAACAAGTATCACTCAAATAAAATATAAAGGAAGTAATTCAATAATCAAAGGAAAAAGTACCTTTTTCCAATGGAGATCTAGAATCAAAAGAAAGCATGCAAAGAAAGGAAAATCAAGAAAAGTCCCTTAGCCAAAATAAAAAGCTATTGGAAAAATAAAAAACAAAAAAAGATCCTAGCAAGTCCCTTAGCCAGAACATAAAGCTATTGGACAAATCAAAAATAAATAAGGATCCAAACAAATCCCTTAGCCAAAACAAAAAGCTATCAGACAAATAAAAAATAAAAGTAAAAAATAAAAGCATCCAAATTTTGGTTTCCAAACATGCCTCCCCCTTTGAAATCAATGGGGGCATCTATTAAAGAAGAAAATCAAAGGAAAAACTTGTTGATCTAAGGTCTCCACTCATACTGCATATTTCATTCCACCCATCCATACTCACATATTCATCATACCACTACTCCTCCATTAGTGATGTCTTTCAATGTGTCTTTGATGGTGATCCTTTCACATACTATAAATCATTGGTTGCCCAAGCTCCTTTTTGTCTGAAGCCTAATGGCCCATGTAGTGTCCACATTAGGGATCCTATCATAGCCTCTTTTATCTATCATATATGTTGTACTTAATATAGGTCACTCATACCCCTCATTCCGATTGGATATTTTCTTTTGGCATGGTCATTTACATAAGATTGAAGCATCAACAAATCAGTCTATGGATCAGGAGCCTATGAGTTGTCTACACCTGAAGGAGACCTATTCGAGGAACCTATCAAGAACCTACATCTCAAGAAGTTCTACACCTAAATCCATCTAGTGCATAGTAAAAGTCCTGAAAAAATACAAAAAAAGGAGAAAATTTCCTAAAAATTTGGTTACCCTAATGAAAACCAGGCAAACAGGCTTCTTGGTGACAACAAAAAAAAAGATTAAAAATACAAAAAAATAAAAAAAGGAAAAAAATAGAAAAAAAGTGAAAAAAAGTGTCATAAAATCTGAAAAAAGTGCAATAGAAACAAGTAGTGAAAACTTGGCAAACAGGCACTATTTGTGATAGATTATCTTTTCCATCTATTTGACCATGTTTTGACTATTCTCTTTCACTATCATTCTTCTTGTCATCGGTAAAATCTCATGTACATATTTTGGCATCGTGGTCGTGTCTCACCCTAGATTGGGGGAAAAATCTTGAACACACTGGGGGAAATAAAATTTGAGCTTAAACCAACAGAAAAACAATAGTCAGACAACACAACAAATAAAATGATCATAGTGTAGTTTAACATTGAACATCAATAATCAAAATTTAATCATCAACCACAACAAACAGCTAAATCAATCAAATCAAAGCAAACTTTAAATGGATGATGTTCCTTCTAAATCATGATTCTATCACATTAGCATGAATGCTCAACTATTGTACTTTGATTTTTGTTATCATATCTCTGGAGTAACTCGATGATGTTTTGGACTAGAGGAGCTAGGAAGGAGTATGATATTTTCTTTCTTTATTGTCTGTGAGTTAATCACTACTACTATGCAAATTTTTGCAAGACGTGCTCTACAAAGTATCACTAATGACATTTTGAATTTGCATAGGAAAACAATTAACTCTTTTTTTTTTACACAAGCAATGCTCAAGTCATCTTGGTTTAATTATACCTAGATGCTTGTGTTAACTTGCAATATCAAAAAATCATGGAGGTAGTACTCAGGTCATCATGGTCTAACTATACCATCGAGTTTGTACTCACTTTCAACATTTGAAAGACTCAATGATGATAAAAAGCATGACAAATCAGATGCTACGATGACAACCTTTGCATATTTAGATCTACATGGTTAAGTTAGATTGCATCCATGCTATTTTTGCATATGTATTTATGGGTTTTCCAAGGCAGGTACAATCTTCAAAAGGATGTTATCTCTATCATTAAAAGATGGAGTGTATACTTGACATTAACAAAAACATATCATTCTCATGTAGTTGCATAATCATTTGCATATCATCCATACATCCGAAGGAATTATCACATCATTCATTCATCCATGCATTACATCATAATATTTGCATTAGAAAATACAAAAATAAAATGCATTGCATCTCACTTGCATAATCAAACCCATCTCATACAAAATAAAACATCACGCATAAAAACATCATAGAATCATCATCCATACATCATCATTTCATTAATGCATCCATACATAACCATGCCATAATCACATAAACATTACATAAACATCACATAACATATAAAATGAAAAATAAGTACATCCATCATCAGCATTCATCATAGGCATCCATCATAGAAACATATAGACATCATATAGATCATTAATCATCGTTGCATATCATATAATCTCAAAATAATAATGTCAAGTGTACAGTGATATCCAAATATGTCAAGAGGTACATCATCAAAATGATAGTAAATCATAATGTCTCAGCTAAATCAAATTGTACATAAAGTATCAATACATCAATCAATCTCTCAACCAAAGCAATAAAAAGTCTCTTGTCTATCCTATATTGGGGCATATCAATCAATTAGAGAAGTCAAACCACATCGCCCAATCAAATTTGAATTCACTGCACCAGATGTAGAAATCCTCCTATGATCATAACATATCATAAATCAAAATATCAATCAATTATCACCTATCCTATCATTTACCCTTACCTATCATGAGGTCAATCATCATCTATCCTATCATTGAACCTCACCTATCATGAGGTCAATCATCATCTATCATATAATTGACCCTCACCTATCATGAGGTCAATCATCATCTATCCTATCATTGATCCCCACCTATCATGAGGTCAATCATCAACTATCATATCAAACATCATCACATCAATAACTGGCGTGATTATCAAACATCAAACACAAGGACGCAACACAAAGCATCAATTAATCAATCAATCAATGTGGCCAGTGCAATATCATTTTTTGGGAGATAAATCGTTTCAACATTAAATTTGAAAATCATCATCAAAATTTTCAAAAAATCCCAAAAAAATAAAAAATTCCTTGATTTATCTCCTGAGGGGGAATATATCCATCATCACTCAAAAACACGTTTCTGGGGCATATTGATTTTTTTTTTGTCAGCATCATTAGCAAATTTCAAAATTTTCTTTGAAGCAATGTATAAACACATCACTTCAAAGAGGGGCAAAATGTATACACCTAAAATTGGTCAGGATAATCAATTAATTAAATATAAGGTATTTAATTAATAAACCTTTTTCTTCTACTTATAAATAAATTATAAATTTATTTATATATTTCACTCTTTTAAATTCTTTCTAAAATCATTTTCTTCATGATTTAATTAAATAAAAATATATAACTAATTTTTTTTATTTGATTAATTCCCTCTCACTAAATTTGAATTTTTAAATTCAATTTTGTCACATTTCTACATAACTCTCTAACCTCCTTCCACCTCATCATCCACCTCACCTTGTGTCTCATGAATTTAAATAAATCTAATTTCAAATTGGAATTATCCTCAACAAATTTGAAACAACCTTGGACACATGGCTTCTTCCATCTCATTTATTCTCTTCAACACTTGGCAAAATGTTCTACTAAAGGGAACATCCTCCATCGTTCATCTCTCCAGCTGAAATCCTGACTGTTGAATCCTGCCACATCACAATATGGTTGGAAATCCTATAAATACATCATCATCCTCCAACATTTGACATACCATCTTTGTACAAACTTACTCTATAGAAATTACATTTGAGCACTTCAACATTGGAGCATTTTAGCATTTAGCAATTTAGAAACATTTTAGTTTAGAATCATGGCTTAGTTTCATAGCTACATTTCCATTATCATTTTAGTTTTTATACAACATTTGCATCATAGAATTTAGTATTATATTTTCATCATAGTAGCATCAATATCATTATCATAGCATTATCATATAGGTTATCAATCATGTAGGAATTAGATTCTTGCATTCTACAACATCTCATTTCTTAGGTTGTCATCCAAATAGTCATAGTGCAATATACAAATATGAGAGCACTAATGATTTAGAGGATCCTTGAGAATAGAGAACAATGGAATGATTTTAGGAATTTTCTCTTGTTTCAATTTGATTCAGTTTTGTGATTCAAATTCTCTAATGTAATACGTTTCATTGCTTGTGTGATCTTGTTCATTTGCACATTTTACTTCACAAAATTATCATCATAGAACTTATTATGGAAATGGATGATGAACACCAAGATATGACATAGACCAGGGTGTGACATGCTATCCCTTATGAAAATAGACATGTGACAGACAAGGAATGTTATGATGCAAACTAGGAATTGTAGAACCTTATCAAAAAATTTGAGGAAGCAACCGCAAATCCCATTGATCCTCATAGAAGAAAGCATTCAATTTTGAGCTTTAGCTTGCATACGATATTTTGATTATGCTAATTGGAGATTCAAAAACATGCAAGGAACTAAGTTTCCCTAGTCATATTGCCAAGAAAAACCACAAACATAAATCAAAGAGAAAATGGATCACGGTCCATCATCGCTCCTCTAAATCCTTCTTGGAGACACCCTTGAGGGGCATAGTAATATAACTGAAGATAAATTGATAAAAAGATAAAACAAACTAGACCAATAGATTCAACAACCATTTTAATCATTTTCTAATGATTGTTTGTTTATATGATCAAATTTTTTATAGTGTCAATGTCTAGTTTTAGGAATGGTACACCTCGTATAAGACCAATGATGGATTGGGTGTGGTTTTGAGGGTGCAAAAACCTATATAAGATAATTTGTACCATGTCCCCAACATTGTAACCGATCAAATAAAATAGATATCAAAATTATATTTAAATATTATTACCATTACCACAGATAATATGGTAATAATATTACACCATCGATATTAATTAAAGTATGGTGAAAGCTAATAAATAAATAATATAATTTATAATTCTAATGTATACATTTAAATATAATAGCATGAAATTATATATCACATATATAAGAAACATGATATTTAATGAAAGAGAGATTTTCCAACGTAGGATAAAAGATAGTTGTGTTGTTGGATAACTTCAGCCACTGCAATCACTCATTTCATAATATCTAATACTTGATAGTAGGAGGGATAGGTAGTGACAATTAGCAAACTAAGAGCCCGATTATATGAACACCCATGCCCAGTCATCTAGCTATATAAATCCTCTACAATAGTGACTTCAATTAGATGTAAAGTAGTGACTTAAAATAACTGATGCATATTTAAAAGTGACAAAGTAGAGATTCACACTCTAAAGAATGTAGTTGCTAAATTTATGAAAGCCTAAGGAATGATTCATAAGCCAAGAGTCAACTGACTAGATGATATCTATACAACAATGGAATTAAGATAAAAATAAATCATGGAACTAAATAATGATACCTCCAACATTAGATAATTTATTCATAAGAGAAATACATGTATTTCACATGACTATTGTTAAAAAAAATCAAACGATACATTAATTGACTTCAATTAAGCATTATAATGAAACCCATAAAGAGACACTTCGATTCACCAAAGACACATTCTTGCTGAGAGTCGCAATTTATCACACAATAGAAATAGGGAATACCAATGGTCTTTAAGGGATCATTGTGGGAAAGAAGATAAGAGGAAGAAAAGAAAATTGAAGATCACTTAGAGGAATCCAACAAATCAGGTGAGAGCATGTCTCCACTTAGCCATTAAACAAGTTGAACACTCCAAATGTAAATCATCTGTCATAACCAGGCATATAAATTTGGATGAATCTCTATTAGTTTGCTTTTGCATATATAATCCTGTAGAAAATTAGGTTAGTTGTCGTAGCCACACTAGCCCTATAACATTATCGGCCCAGACCAAGAATCCAATTCCTGAAATGAATCATTTTCCCATTCACTGGAACACCTCATCCTATTATAGCCTCAATCCATCTTCATGGAACATCAACGTAATTCCAAATGACCCCTGACTCAGAATTGTCTCAAAATCTAGCACTTATTCCCTTTATGTTAAGTCTTTATATTGTAGATATTATGAGATTATGTGGTGTGTAGACCTGTGTGATTACTGTAATTCAATATTTTGTATATGGCTAACACTTAGACTACAGGTTTCTTCCTTGTTATTATTATGTTTCAATGAGATATATCTAATGTATGGACAAGTTCTTATCATTATTTAGATCAAAAAATTATTTCATTATGGATTATTGCAATTCAAATGCTCTATGGGTTGAATAATCATGAAGGAATACATGTATACACTCTATATGAGTAGAGATTGTCTTTGAAGTGTTTGTAATCCTACTTGGGAGGAAGGGCCTGAGCATGTGGTGCCTAAAAGCCCCACTTAAGGTTCTTCCCCTAGGACCCTAGGCAAGGAGGTGCCATGGAGGAGTGGTAAGTCCATCTAAGGTTCTGCTAATCCCAAAGTAAGGGTTGGGCCATGGAGGGCTGGGGGTCCCACCTAAAATTCCATTATGGCCATAGAGGGGTGGTAGGCTTAGGCCACTAAGTGCTCCAATGGCTTCCCCTAGTAGGTCAAGTTTTTTTTGAGGAGATGTCATGGATGTAGAATGTAGTTATAGGTCCCCTAGAGTGGGAGGTTATAGGCTACAACCCCTTGAACTTAGCTAAGGACTTTGGGTGGATCTATCCACATGGATAGAGAATGCAGTTACAAGTCACTAAGGAAGGAGGGTTGTAGGTTACCACCTTTTTAAAAGGGATTATGGCTTCAGGCATATCCTTCCATGCCATCCCTCATGTGTTTTCATGATTTCTTTTATGGAAATGTTAATTTTGGATGCTTAGAATTTAATGCTAATAAATATGTGTATGTGTGGAATATTGCTCACTTTGTGGATGCAGGTGGTCAACCAAGAATTTCCCATCATAGAGTATCCATTTGGCCAACCCCAATCCTAAAACAAGCAAGTTCCAAGATAGGACCACGTAAGGGACATTACAATTTGATAGGATGGATGGATAAAGTCTTATTTTAGGGATGACACATGTAGTATGGTACCAATGAAGGATTGGGTTTGGTTTTGAAAATTGTGACATCCTATATAATACTTGTGTGATTGTTTTACTATTGATTATTTTGATTATCATTGATCTATGATAGTTGAAGACTTGTAGCATAGTTTTCTTGTTGTTTCATGATTTTGACAAGTTCAATTTTGTTGTTTGATTGTTGTTTGTGTCTACTCAAAATGTCAACCTTAGCAAGGCACAATTTTATTGTGAGACATGGATAATGATAGGTGAAGACCAGGTTATGAAAAACCCTAAGGGATCAACCTAATGCCTTGGGGGCTCATTGATGAAGACCTTTCCTACATTATACATGTAGAGACATCGTATTTTTACCATACTTTGACCATGGACAATTTATTATGATAGGTGGATCATGACTGAATCAACTCAACAAACCCTAAAGGACTAACCTAGTGCCTCAAGGGTTCATTGATGATGGACTTGTTAGGTCTCAAAAATGTAGGTTTCTAGACCACAAGAAGGTGCCAGTCTCTTGATACATTTTTGGCCCATGAATGAGGTAGAAAAGATTTTGATTACCTCCTACTCTTCAGGCTCTGTCAAACCTAGGAAGGTGTACCTAAATGATAAGCATATTTTGAAGGCTATGATCTCTAGATTAAGAAATTTACTTGCAATGGCATGTGAGGTGAAGTAGATGCAAGGCTAATTATTGTTTCCTACTAAAAATATTTTAAAAATTAGGTGTAGAGATGAGGTTTATAAGAGATATTCTAAAATGACCAGTGCCTACACTATTGGGTGGATGGAGTTGAGAGGTTAATGATGATATTGGAGATAGGTTTTCATAAGATGGGAAGACTTACTCTTCAACTTAACTCAAATAGTTGGGAACTATTAAAAGTTTGCACCTTGTGCAAACATGCAAGTATATCAGTTATTTGGAATCTTCTTAGTGATCCTAGTGATATCCCCTTATGCTTTAGTGAAGTTCTGAAAGGATTTAATTCAAAAGTGAAAGGAAAAAAATTAAGATGATCTATTTAAAATGAATTTAATCCAATGTGGGAACCTATTAAATTTGATCTCTTAAAAGGAAATTTAATTCTTCTGCACACAGAAACCAGTCAACAACACCACACAACTACAACAAATTTGTATTGAAAAATTAAATTCATTTCCACACATTCAATTTGAATAACATAAACAACCACTTCAGAGACAACCAAATAACATATAAACATATAAATCCACACAACTATTGAACAATTGAAAGAAAATCAATAATTATGCATAACCTTCTCCATTGTATTTATATTTGAATAATATGCATTGTAAAAATAGTTTCTAATATGAGATGGATAAGTGAATTGGTGTAGTCTATCTTCTTACTAATACCTATTTTAATTAAAAAATGATATATGATATCTTTCTTCAGGTCTTGATCTCTCTTATATATATGAGAGGCAACAAGCTGTACAAACCTGTTACAAAAATTCATGTTGTTTGATAACTAAACATAATTAGAATAAAATACTGGCGCAGGTGAATGCACCAATTCGTTAATTTCCAAGCAGAAGCTTGTGACCACCTAAGATTTGTTCAAAGCTTCTACTTTATGATAGGGTGATCATTCATGATGTTGGTTGATCCTCACATTCTGATGGTTGTCCCATTGCATCTAGTACATCTTCAATTTGGTTGATAAACAAATTGATTGTAGAGAGGTGATGGATGTACTCCTGTTTAGCATAAGTGTCCACATTAGAGATCACCTCTTTCATGTCATATTCCATATACATTAATTTTTTGAGTTGCTTATGAGTGTTTTGTAAAACCATATCCTCATCATTGATTTCTTGTAATGCAACAATTAGAATCACAAAAAATTATTCTTTCCATTCATCATACTCTCAAGGATTCCCATTTTCACCATGAAGTGTTGGAGTTAAATTAAAGCAGTTGAGATCTTCTTTGATCCTATTATGATACCTGTTGTGTGACTCTACACATTTGTTATATGTCTACAATGTTTGTCCTTTCATGATTTTCTTGTCTAGGAGCTCCTCTTTCTTTTCAATAATTATCCCCTGTAATCGTTCATTCTCCACCATTGCTGAGAGTGTCTGTTTGAATATTTTCTAGTACTCATCAACACATTTCATAATTTTTATTGAATCTTTCCTTTATCATTTTAGATGCAACTTACTGTACTTGATGGTTTTCACTTCTTTATCTAGTTCTTTACACTTCCCCTGAGATATTAGGTGGCAACTCTTCCAATAAGTTACATCAGCCAATGCATCCAATACTCTTTTATCCTTTTCAAGCCATGGGGAATACAACCCTGATGTGGAGGAGGAAGATGATCTTTCTCTTTGATGTGCTATCTCCTTCAATTTTTCATTTTCTTTAACCAGTCTTTTAATCCGTGCTTTGGTAAACTTCACCACATTGACATTCAATTTTGTTGTCTCCATGGGGTTAGTATCCCCTACTTTTTTGACCAAAATATTTCCAAACATTTGGTTTGGATTTTCAATCACAACTAGTCTTTTGTCATGGGGGTACACTGACCAAATAAGTAAGGTAGCTTCATCCAGGTTGCACCCAGATCCTGAATACATTTTGTCAGTTGCTTCCTCTATTAAATTCATTAATTTTTCCCCTCTTTTTCTGAAACTATCAAACATAATTATAGAACTAATATCTCAAGCTAGAAAAAGCAACACTCCAGCTTCTTGTAGTAACTCTCTTCCTCTCTTAGGAGTCATGGGCTCCATTTCTTTATCTATTTATTTTCTCAATTCTTCTAATATGGTGGCCTCTTGTTTAGGAATGATATCCTACATATTTTGTCTCATTTTCCTGCCTTTATACTCATAAACAAATGATTTGAACTTAAAAGATTTAACAAAATCACAATCAGAAATGAACTCTTTCCCAACTTTGGCCCTAACATCATCAAATAATTCATCTGATGCCTCAAATATTACAACATTTTTCTCTTGAGGGGGCTCATACTATGCAATTACATGAGCACTTATTTTTTCTACTTGTTCACCCTCCTCATCACTCTCCTCTTCTTCACTTATATTAGTATCCACAAAAAACACACATCAGGAGAAGGCTATGAAGGTATGTAATCTAGGGGATCTATGTCTCTAGCTTGTACTCCTAGATAAGTTCAATGAGGTGCATCAAAAACAAATGGGGGAACATCCTTTACCAATTCATTCACATGAGTGATGAGTTGCTCAATTCTTATTGGAGGATCTTGCATTTTACCAAATGCCTTTGAACATGATGGAATTTTTTTTATTTTCCATTCTTCTGTGAGCATAATCTTGTTATATGTGACCATCTTATCAATGGTAGAAGCTTCATCAAGGTTTCTAATCACATCTTCAACTGAGAACAAATGCTCATACCTTGATAGCCCCTGTGACAGTCTTGCTTTGTGAATAAAGCCTTTGCATCAAAATTTTCCCTTTTATTACCCAAAGGGAGGTTAAAATGGGCTAATTTTGTATCAATTTCCTCATATCCCTCATTTCCAACCACTATAAAGTATCCAAAACATAAGGTTTTAGGAATAATTGATTGCTTGTTGTGTCCTTTGAGGTACTTGGCATCAAATTTTAACAATTGCCTCACAATTTCTAAATAAGCAATTCTATTAGGAACTACTCATGGTAGCAAGTGTGGAGTTCGTTCGAATCTATAGACCTTAATCACTATACAATCAGAGAAAGCATACCAATCTCCCAAGTTGTGATTTACCTTATTTCTTGGGTCATTATCTTTTGGTCTTAGAAATCTTTAAACTTCTAGGGATAAGTTGTAATTACACAAATATCCCAACAACTTCATCAATGGTTTTACAAAATATTCTTCAAAATAAAGATAATGGGACCTGCTAAATTGGCTATCCCACAATGAGATCCACATCTACACAAGTTTGAAGTCCCCACTTTCATTTGTTTCTCTTATTCTTAATACTTCACTCCATAACCTTCTAACCTATCCCTCATGAAAAAGTAGAAGCATAAGCAGAGAGTAGTGTTTGAAATGAATACTAACACTATTATTTTATATCTTTTCAAGCCCTTGATTTAGGGTGTTGGCCAAGTAGCTAGCATAATCAAATGACCTGGCATCTTTTCTCTATATGTTTGCAGCTAAGACCATTGGTGCAATAGACATAAGAGGTGGAACCTATACACCCAAAACCAGGCCAGTTGAATCATAAGTGTATAAAAAATATTCCTAAAAAAAATCCTTGTGAAAAAGAGGGTTTTCATTATTAGAAAACCTCTTGAGTTGGCCTTCTTCATCCTTGGGCCTATGCAAAGGAAACTTCCATCATTTGTAATTGGTATTCATATGATGATACTCTATCAAGAGGTCCTTGACTATGAATGGAAAGTCTAGAGAGCACTCCAACTGAAACACATTAGAAATGAGATCCTTAGAAATAACAAGCATGTCTACCCTACTGTGTGATTGAATAGTTCTCTTCTTGGGGTTGTATTTTCTAGCGAGAGCTTTAATAATTTTTTCATTAATGAACACATTGGGACCACGAGTCTCCCTAGGTTCAACCTCCATGGGTTTCAAAATGGTTGAAACCTAATTTTTTTCCTGTGAAGGTACATGAAGAGCTCATATCTACATTGCAGTGTCCAAATATCTCCCAAGCCTTTATGTCTATCTAATGGTTGATCCATTGAAGGATTCATTTGAGCACTCCTCTTGGGTCTCGGCCACAACCCAGGGCATTGGTCTATCAGGTCTCAATTTAGGAGTCTCTTTTTAGTTTTTTTATTTTTTGTCTTTGGGTTTCTTTATACTTTCCTCCATTGTTTTATTTCTTACGCCTTTGAAAAATATAATTTCTCAGTTGGGATTGATGTATTTACTTGAGTTTCACCTCCATTGGTTCTTGCTACATACAAACTCCAAGCTTTCCCTTTATGCTCCTACCCTTAGCAAAATATTCTAGATTTTCCAATCAATTATGTGATCAACTTGTGGTATAATTCACTTTAGTTCTAGTTCATAAATATGCCACCCATTGTAGTCTTGTCATCAGAGGAGAACATTTATTTTATATATCTCGATGATGCCTTGGGATGTCACATCAGTTGGTAATAATCATTATCATTGTATTGGTGGGACTATGATTCTTATTCAACTGATAGTCACCTTCTCCACTGATAAACAACTTTCCTTAGGTCTATCGGCAGGATGCCAAATAGCATTACATGATGCACCCTAATTCCCTCGCTATTCATTATACACTTGGTTGTCTATGGTTATATCAGGCCATCAAGGGAAAGAAAACATTTGTTCATCCAATGTACATGTGTTACAATGATGTTCTTACCTTTGTTGACTCTATCAGTCTATTGGGGAGAGTGTTATAGGAGTCAACCTGATAGGGTATTGTTACACCGATATTAATTTTGTGAGCCACTTGCATCAGGCCATCGATAGGGCTATGATGGGGGTTTCATTGATGAGGCATTGTTAGGCTGATAGTGTCAATTTTGTTCAGGAATGGGGAAAGACTGTGGGGTCTCAAATGGATGCAATCTTTTGGAAATGTATGCTACAATATGGATCTTGTCACACAAATTTCAATAATTTGTATTGATCATATAATTAAAGTGTGGAAATTTTTTGTGGTATGTGGAAGGTAGGTGGGTGGAGGCTAGTGAAAATTGTGAGATTTTTTCTAGTCCTAATAGGACTTTCTTACATAAAGTTGTAGAGGCAACATAGTTCAACTGCTTGGACTGACTTTGACTCTATTTTTGGTTTTTTGACACTATTTGATTTTTTTGGATTTTGACATCTATTTTTTATTCTTTTGTATTTTTGAAGTGTTTTGAATGTTGCTACTACCATGTCCAAGATCCATATGAAACTCAATTCCAATAATTTCCCCTAGTTATGTATGAAACCAACTTATTATAGATGAGGGGATATGTGAAACTATTGTGGATGAATATGAAAGGTGAAGGATACTAAATTTTAATGGGTCTCGGACCATGAGAAGGATGACTAGGATTTATTATGGTTGGAGGATATGTATGAAGGATGGAAGAAAGTGACAAAACAAATATAATGATAGTAGATGATGGAGCAAATACTGACTACACATGGTGCCTATTTTCCAGGTTTTCACCATGGTACTTACCCAAAGCACCACCAAAGTGGTTTTCACTATTGGATAGATTATTTCTCTTTTCTATTTCCTTTTTTTCTTCCTTTTTTTCCTTTTCTATTTTTTGGTGTCACCAAGATGCCTATTTGCTAGGTTTTCATCATGGTGATGATTTTTTTGATTTTTTATGAGATTCTCTAAGAGTTAGGTATAGTAATTGCAAAAGTACATACTATTGATGGGATTTGGTAATGGTTCACCTTCATGAGTAGAAAACTAATAGGTACCAAATCCATATGTGGCTGTTATAATGCAAGGACCCAACCAATTAGGCTCAAACTTTCCTGGTTTCTCTCTCTCTATTTGAATCTTTGAATTTTCTTTCAAAACTAGGTTACCAATGTCAAAATATCTCACTTGAACTTTCTTATTGTAGCTGATGCAGGAGAATCTAGGGCGTACATGCTATCTTGCATCAATCTATGATTTTTTTTGTTTCAATAAGGGCCAATCAACTTAAGTTAATTACCAAGTATGAATAGTCAGGCATTGAGCTACATCGTTAAGGTTTACACCGTGGCTTCATCCGACATTTTATGTTCAATGAACCAATTTATTAGTATGACATGGAGGTTTCAGAGGAACCCTATTTCATATCCCATTAACATATTGATGGTGGGGAAAAAATAGTAAATGGTCACAAAGAATTCACATCGGAGGGAGGTTCACATATTGTTGGGATAATATTCAAAGTACCTTTGATATTCAGACGAACTATAAGCATTCTGGAAAGTTGTATTGAGGAGACTTTGCGTTATTAGTATGAGTCATTTATGAGTCCCTCTAACGAAGTGATAAGGTGTATTGAGGTGATGACAAGATTTTAGACTAATAGAATTACATGTACCTTCGATATTCTAATATCGATGAAATAGATGTGTTTCAGTGGGAGGTCATGAAGGGTCCATTCGATGTCCTAATAGGAGCTACATCAATCGGACCTGGCCATATTGGAGTGAGAGGATTTGAAGCCCCACAATACTATGATGGTAAGAAGGAAGACAAAAACATGAGTATATTGAAGGCGATGGATGGACGAGTAAGGTTGTGACATGTGGCATGATGTTACTCATTGATTGCACATCATTGTTATGAATCGACATGATCATTGGCTAAAAAATTTCAAACCTGAAGCCAATAGTTGAAGTCATTGATAACCATGTATTTTCTTGGGAGATCTCGATGTTCATTAGATGATGAGGTGGTACTAAGACAACATGGGGGAAAAGAATGTCAAGGAGTTAAGCTGACTTGAAGGAGGAGTGTAGATATATAAAGACAGAGAAAAGCTGGTAGAGTAGGATGTGGTTGTGAAATGGAAGGGAAGAGTTGAAGGTGGATCTACATGTTTGATGGATATATTTTAATCAAGGGTATGTGTAGGATCATCATGGAAAAAATAGGCCCTTAAATGCCAAAAAATTTAGAAAAATTAGAGTTAGGCAACTTGACGTAAAAATTTGAATAAGTTATCTATATCATTTCAAAAATATGTAAGAATAGAATCTATAGAAAATTGAATTTAGTTTCTAAACTACTAGGTTTATTTAAAAAAAAATCTATTTGGTGGAAATTTGAAAGTTCAACGCAGAGTACTTAAATTTCAGGGAAAATAAGAAGTAGGTGTCATCTCAACCACCCTAACCACAATAAAATGATAATGTTTTTATAATATTTTAGATATAAGTAGAGGAATCATGTCCTAATGTGATGCATTTTTTTGTAATTTTTTCCAACTAAATAATTAATTATGAATTTTTATTACAACTTTTAAAAAATTTATAAAAAACTTTATGTCGGCCACCTTAACTTGGTCAAAACTTCATGAATTTTTTTTTAATCCTATATTATGCAAAGCATAAAATTTGATGCATGTTTTAGATTCAAAAAATGTGATACCATTTGAAAGCTATAGATGTTTTTCAATGAACCTATCAATCAAGACTTTAGTCATAATTCAAATAGAAAATGAATAATAATTATTTATTAAATTCAAAGTAAAGCATAATTTATATTGGTGGAAAGATGAGAATATCCTTTGAAACCCCTTTTCATTTCATCAATTTTGGGTTAAAAAAAGTCATCAGCCACATTCCCTACACATACCCATCATATCGCCACTTTTTGGCCCATCATGATCCTACACATACTCTCAAGAAGCCCATGTGAAACTATAATTTATTTCCCATTATGAAATAATAAAATATCTATGTTTTCTTCTTGCATATTTGTTATTCTACTTGTGTTATTACTTCGAGTTTGAGTTTGTAAGGGGAGTACCCTTCATCAAGTGGTATCAAAGTATGTTTTCTTGAATCTGTAAATAGAGTGTTGAACATGAGACAATTTGTAGTGGGACCTATGAGTGTGGGTTGAGATCAAAATGCCTCCTAGGACTATCCAGTGTGGTAGAGGTAGAGGCAGAGGATGAAGAGATCCTCCTAGAGATGAAATTAGAGCCATCATAAGGTGGTTGGATACCTTGTTGGAAGAGGTTGGTAGGAGAGAAGTGAATTGAGAAAGAGATGACAGTGAAGATGAAACTAAAGAGGAAGTGGAAGAGGAAGAACAAGATCAAATGGAATCAAATGGAGGTTTCAACTTTTAGTGGAAGTCTAAATCTTGAAGAGTTGATAGATTGGATCAATGATATGGAGGAATTTTTCAAGTTCGAGGAGATTAAAGGCACTCACCAAGTGAGGTTTTCTAAGAAAAAGCTAAAAGGTCATGCAAGTATATGGTGGAAAGACATCCAGCTTGAAAGAGGAAGACAAGGGAAGGATACAATTTCTAAATGGGATAGAATTGTGGCAAAACTAAAGAATCAATTTATTCTAGTTGATTATGAGTTAGAGATGCTCAAGAAGATGCAAAATATGAGACAAGGAATGAGGATGATGAAGGAATACATAGAGGAATTTCACAAGATCCTAATTAGAACAAGAAATTATGAAGCAAATAAGGAGAAAGCAGCTTGTTATCTTAATGGGCTGAAACTTAGCATACAAGAAGAGTTGGAACTAGCAAGACTATACACCATTAAGGATGTATATCAATTTTCATTGGAAGTAGAAGAAATATTAAATAGGAAATTTGAGAATAAGTAGAAATGGAAAGGTAAAGGTTAAGGGAAACAAAAAGAGGATGAACAAAATATTAGAGACATTAAGGACAATAAGGATGAAAGAGGTGAAAGCTCAAACAAATTTCATTAGAAAAATATTTGAGGAAGAGGAAGATCTAGATGAGGACCGGGAAGATGAGGATTCCAAGGAACACCTTTTAAATGCAGAGAAGAAGGACATAGGTACTTTGAGTGTCCTCAATATCAAGGAAGGACAAATAGGAGATTGAGAGGTAATGCATGAGTTTACTTATTTTATTGAAGAAGATAAAATTCATGATTATGATTTTCTAGCATTTCATAGTGCAAATTGGTGTGAATTGGAAACTGTGAAAAGAGCAAGGAAGAGGGGAAGAATGAATGATGGAAGGGACATAAAATTGTAGTGGCAGGTTTAGAAATATATTTAGAATGATAAGGTAAATAGATGGATCGAGGAAAAGCATGGTATCTACAAATGTTTATAAGACCAACTCATGAAAAATTTATTTCCTACCCCAGGTGTCTTATGCAAGAGCATCCAGGGCATAAGAGATATCTTGCATTAATTTGTGATTTTTTTATTTCAGTAAGGTTTAATCAGCTTAATTTTTCCAAGTATGAATAGTCAGACATTGAGCTATAACGTTAAGGTTTACACCTTTGCTTCATCCAACATTCTATGTTCAGTGAACTAGTTTATCGATGTGACATGGATGTTTCATATGAACCCTGTTTCATATCCCATTAACATGTCGATGGTGGGGAAACAACAATAAATGGTCACAAAGAATTCACATCGAAGGGAGGTTAACATATCGGTGGGATGACATTCGAAGTCCCTCGACATTTGGATGAATTGTAAGCATTTAGACAAGATGTATTGAGGAGACTTTGGGTTATTGGTAGGAGTTGTTTGTGATTCCATCCAATGGAGTGATAAGGTGTGTTGAGGTGACAACATGATTTTGGGTTGACAAGATTACATGTCCCTTCAATATTCTGATATGAGGGAGACATAAGTGTTTTGACGAGAGGTCATGAAGGGTCCGTTTAACATCCTAATAGGAGCTTCATCAACGAGACCTGGCCATATCAAGGTGAGAGGATTTGAAGTCCCCACGATACTATGATGGCATGAAGGTAGATGAAAACATGAGTAGATCAAAGGTGATGGATGGATGAGTAAGGTGGTGACACATGGCATGATGTTACTCATTGATTGCACATCATTATTGTGAATCAACACAATCATTGGCTAAAAAATTTCAAGCCTAAAGTAGATGGTTGAAGTCATTGATAACCATGTAACTACCTAGGAGATCTCAATGTTTAGTGGACAATGAGGCAGTACTAAGACAACATGGGGGAAAACAATTTCAAGCAGTTAAGCCAACCTGAAGAAGGAGTGAAGATCTCTAGAGATGAAGAGGTGGTAGAGTAGGATGTGGTTGTGAGATCGAAGAGCAGAGTTGAAGGCCAATTTGCATGTTTGATCAATATTTTGCAATCAAGCATCCCATGTGAAACTACAATTTCTTTTCTATTCCAAAATAATTAAATATTTGTGTTTTCTTCTTGTGTATTGGTTGTTCTACCTGTGTTATTGTTGTGAGTTTGAGCTTGTAAGGAGAGTACTCTTCATCAATAGCTACAATGAAGATGGTTATAATATGCTTGTAAATGGACCAATACGTTTTGTCACTTCTCATCCAACAACTCTAGCTCATGCAAACAAGATATGTGATATTCTTCATTATCAATAAACTGTTGTATAGATACTCTCAAAGATGGTAAATCGACCTTAATGGGAAAAATGGATTCAAACCCAAAAACATGAGAATATTGAATGGCTCCTATGGGAGTGTAGATGCTAGTACAATAGGGCCATAATGCAAGATTATGTTGGATATGCCAGTCACAACCAGTGTGATCGATAGTCTTTAGGATTTTAAGGATTTAGAATTTCTCATAAATAAAAAATATAATTTAATTATCATAAAATTTAGGCCTAAATTTTTCATACCACTAATTAAAAAATTCATCGTAAATTAATTTTCAATAAAATATCACTAAATAAATCCATGCACTAGGTATTGGAGCTAATGATAAAATTATAAAATATCATACGAAAAAGTATTTATAAAAAGTAACATGCTACATTAATATAGATCAATCACTATAAAGAAATGGGAAAAATATAAACAAATATTAAAAATTAACAAAAGCTAATAGACTTTTTTTTTATTAAATTCAAATGCATCATAAATTGAATAATTTTTTTTAAAAAAAATTCAAATTTTGACATTATCCTTATATACTTGATGATTTGTTTAGTAAAATATAAAGAATGTGTCAAATGCAAGAAAATTTTAATTTTAGTGGCCTAATAATTTTGGAAGGTAGGACACTATATGATGGAGTAAAAATAGCATATCATGAAACAATACTCCATAGAAGATGCATCGCCATCAAAGTGATAAAATTATTGTGAAGCATTTTTCCTTAATCATTTTGATTTTCGATTTGTATAATGTTTTCAGTTTTGAGTGTTCCTGCACTCAAGTATAGTTGTCAGAAAGGTGCATAATGTGCCACGCGGTGGTTGCACAACTTTCATCTTTCATCTCCCTTTTGGGAGAGAGTTCAGAACACATGTTAGCTCATCAGACATTTTCAATGGAGCTATATTCATAGGTTCAAAAGTCTCCACCATTTTGAAACGTCACCTCTTCATTGCAGGCGGATTTCATCTCCTATGGAGTGATATTTTTTTGGGAGTTTGTCAAAGCTAGCTGGCCTTTTTCTTTCTTGGTTTTTGGATGGAAGTTTTGATTTGATGCCTTTGGGTGAAGTGATCAATCAACTAGTCCCTTTTTCTAGGCTTTTTTTAGGATTTGATCATTTACAGGCCTCTACCTTTTCTAAATATCTAAAAAACATCAATGCGACAACTGAGAATTGATGAGCAAAGATCATTGTGACCTAACCAAAGATTTATGATTGGATCATGTACCATTAACTATCAAACAGCTGGTAGTATTGATTTCTATGTTGAGACAGTGTTTTCTTTTTCTATAGCTATATAAGGAGGGTGACAACACAATGAGGGGTTGGAATTTCAAGTTTCAGTTTCCTTGGCTAAGGAAAGTTTCTTTATTTTTCTTAGGATATAGAATTACTTTCAAAAACATAATTTCAAAGCTACTTGTCTCTGGCATGTTAAATATCTTTTAAGTTGTAAACTATTATCAGATTGGCATCTGACCTTTGTTTTAAAGTTCATTTCATATTTAAAGCACAAACTATTGCAGAGAAATTGTTGAGACTGTGCATATATGTCCTTTTTCAAGATTTATTTCTTAATATTATCATTTTGAATGAAACATTGTGTCATGCAAGTTGACTCTAAATAGTTTAAATAGCTGATTTCCATGCTATATGCTTGTATAGTAGAATCGTGACTTATGAAAATCAAATTATGTCATTGGACTTCTCTTATTTTCTGAAGGGTTGTTGTTTTATTATATTATGTTGTATTAAGAGAGAGAGATTATGCAATTCCTGAATGTTCTTCCTGTTACCCTTAGAAATCTTTATTTTTGATCAAATCTTAATGAACATTGCCTACAAGAAGATTTGAAAGTCTACACTATCCTTGATTGTTAGCCTTTGTTGTCCATTCTCTTTCTAAAAATGAAGGGTTGTGGTGTTCTATGTCTAATTATATCAATTATAGAAATGGTCTAGTTTGAAATTTTGTAAAAACATTGGCATATCACCCTTTTCATGTTTTATATTTACATTTCTTTCTACCCTTTACTCCAAACCCCCAAAGAAGAGTCAAATTTCTATAAAAACCCTAGAGGTATTCAGTGAGGTACAAATTGATCCCCCACTCACTGAATTTCCCATAAGACTGTCAAAGAGGTGCAAACTTTGATGATCAACAATTCTTTTTTTGGCACACCTGGTGGGACAAGAAGTTTTCCAAACACCTCATTAGAAATAAAAAATATTTCTCGAATCAAGCTAAAGAAAGGAAACTAGAAGTTTCATGACTAGAGTCCAAACAAGAGCATCTTCGAGAGGTCACTTCCAGTACTCTCAATTACCTACCTCAATACCTAGAAGGAGAAGACTTACAAGTTCTATATCACCTATAAGGAGTAATCAAGAAAGAAATAAGAGCCCAAGTCTTTAGAGCCTTATCTACTCCACCCAGAGGTTTAAACTTTCAAATAAGATTACCCGTATAACCAATTCTTAGGAATCTTTTCTCTATGGCTCACGTACCTCCCCCTGCTCCTAGAAATTTCATAACATGGGATAGTGGTACTAGAGTCTGCTATGACCACCCACACCCCCAAAATATAGCCTGTTATACCCGTAAAAGCCCTTAAGGCTATTATGAGATTCTTTAGAGAAGACTTCAAAACCCCTTCCAAACACCTTCAAGATATAGCCAAAGTATGTAGGGTTCATAACATATCAGAGAAGAACATCGCCTTGAGGCTATTGGTGGCCTCTTTCAAGGGAAAGGCCCGAGATTGGTATCAGTCTTTGGCATCAGGCTCTATCATCTCTTGGGATCAGCTTGGAGAGTAGCTTTTTGAACACTTCTCAGAAAAAGGAGATTGCTCTTCATTGTTGCAGCAACTAATTACCATCAAGAGAGCTCCACAGGAAGCCATGAGCAACTTTAACACAAGATTTCACAAGACCTAGCAAAGGATCCCTCTGATTTCCCGACCCCAATCTGTGATGGCGTTCATGTTCTATTTGAAGGCTTTCAATCCAGACATTTCCCTTATGATAACTTCCATGGGACGCGATATCTTACCTGATGCATATGAGGTGGCGGTGTGCATCTAGAGAATAGTCTAATTGATGCTGGGAAGCTTTTGCCTCGACCTCTGATGCTAGTATTTGTGGAAATACTAGATGCCCCATAGAAAGAGGCTACTCCAAGCACTTTCACTACACAATTGGTTGTTAGACACTCCTCATTCTATGTACGTGTACCCCGCCACTCAAACAAGCATGTCAGGCTCTCCTTCAATCGTGACAGACATCATCAATATGAAGAATCTTATGCATAATTTTTCTGAGTTCATCCTTATCAAGCAACAACAAGCAATTCCTTTAAAGAAGACTACACAAGTTAATGGTAGAGGAAAGTCGTCTTATCAATAGAACCCATACCAACGATCCTCTAGAGGAATAAGTCAACAAATGTCCTCTACAAATTAGATAGTCCCAGTCACCATGCCACTATAGACAGTCAAGGATAGCATGGGTAAAGAGCTAATCCTAGGCTAGAATAATCTAGTAGAAGACGAAAATGTTTGGTGCTTCCCATACAATGATAGTCATATGCCCCAAAATTTCCCAAGAGGGAATATGCAATAGAGAATTGTAGAACAAAGAAGCAAGGGTGTGCTTTTGAATGTAGATGAATATGAGTCTTCTGAAATTGGAAATGCTCACTTCAGAGAAAAAATGAAAGGGATGTCCTTATAACAAGAGCTAGATATTGCACCTGACCAGGCTCTATTTTCTTGGATGGAAGAAGAAGATGTAGTGTTTGCAAATGAATCTCCAATGACTAGTGTTCTGCCAGTGTAGTCAGACTATAACACAAGGTCCAAAAGAAGGCTCATGGGAGAATACGTGCAACAACATTTACTGCATCTGTCACCACATCAAACACCCCCATAGGAAAAGCAAGCTCCATTGCCCATTGTCTAACCTTTTCTACAATCACATAATCCACCCTTGGTAGAGAAGGAGGTAGATAAAACACCGGGCCTAGTCACAACAAAATGTTTCTTTTTTAAGACAAGAGAAGTACAAGACTCAGCTAGTCAGAATGCTCAATATAGTGGAACAACTAAAAAAGGCACTCGCCAATGTATCATTGTGGGACATCATATCCATTCCCAAACAAAAGAAATTGCTTCAGGAAGCATTAAAGAAAGAAGAAAAAGGTCCACAAGCAGATGTAGCTTAGCCATACAATCAAAATGGAGACAAAGGATCTATGCCACCCTATCAGGCCTCAAAAGCAACAACTTACACAAATGATGTAGGAAACACAAAAGAGAAAGAGGTAAGCAAGCCAAAGCCCACACCTTTCTTTTTAACTCTTATTGTGGGAGATAAGCTTTTGCATAATAATATGATTGATTTAGAGGCTAGCATGATTGTTATGCCAAAACAAGTGGTGGATGCTTTGAGACTTAAGTATGAGCCCCTTGAAAAAGGAATCATGCAACTGGAAGAGAAGAAGGCTCTGACCATTGGTCAGATAAAAGATTTACCCCTGACCCTCTTGTCATGTCCAAGCCAAATAGTCACACAAGAAGTAGTAGTGATATGCATTCCCCTAGTCTTTATAATGTGTATTTCAAGAGATTTCACTGCAAAGCTTGGTAGATACTTGGCACTTGACTGGTCCCACCTAATATTGAGAACCAAACATAGGAAAAAGATGAAGATCTTGTTTGAATCCTTGCATCTCGAACACATTGCTGACAACACAAACCTATGATTTGAGGCAGCACATACCTCTATCTCTTAACAGGAGAGATATTATGTAGAAATTCTAGAAGATGAAGAAGATAAAAGTGATTGGACTCTTGAAGAAGAAGTGTTGCTCAACTAATTCATTGACTCTGATCCATTCAACAACTTCCATGCAATAGGGTTAGGTACATATGTGATTTTTGACAATGATCAAGACTTTTTGAAACTAATAAAGGATTGAGAGGAACCCAATGATCCATCTGATAATCACCTATGGACCTTATATTTTGATGGTTCCAAGTGTAAAGTTGGCTCTAGTGCAGGTGTCTGGTTAGTGTCTCCAACAAGATTGGAGACCCTCAAATATTACCATTTTTAGTTCTTATGATCCAATAACGATGTTGAGTATGAAGCTTTGGTTCATAGGTTGATTCTAGCATAGTGGATAGGCACAAGAATGATGCAAGCTTTCAAAGATTCATAACTAGTGGTGAGCTAGGTCCATAGACAAGCAACTGCAAAGAACACAATGATGAAATCTTATAGGCATCGGGTTTGGGATCTGATCAAGAGTTTGGGAGATTTTAACATACAAGTTATTCCCTAGTTACAAAATAATGTTGTTGATTGGATGGCTTCTGTTGGTTCACAATTCAAACCAATTTTCAACTCGACAAAATAGAGCATTGTACAAGTCATTGTCCAACCCTCAATTCCTGACAATGATCAAAACTAACAAGTTTTTGATGCTGACATCCAAATTGCTTCTTTCATATAGAAATCAGGGACATAATTTCCTGAAGATCAAATCATCCAATTGAAAGGGAACAAGCTTCCCTAATGATTAATTTCTCTCAAAAATTTCTTTGATTGCGAAGATGCAGGGAATGACAAGCAAAAATTTACATTGGATGCAAGGGATTATGAAGAGATCGATGTTGAAAGAAACAAAAAGCTGAAATTTAGAAGAGAAGTCCCTCATAGGGACAAGAAAAGACTGAAGGATCTAGTGCTAAAATAAGACAGGGTTATCACCTAGACTTATGATGATCTAAGAGGATGTGACCCGGGCATAATCCAACATACCATTTATTTTGTAGAAGAATCCAAACCCATCTAATAGAAGCAAAGGACAATCAACCCAAAGGTCAAAGCATTGATGGCATAGGAGCTCACCATGCTATTCAAATCAAAGATCATATATCTTATCAAACATTCCACTTGGGTATCAAATCTAGTTCCAGTTCAAAAAAAGAATGGTGATATCTGACTTTGTGCCAATTTTTAGGACTTGAATAAAGCCTCATTAAAATATCATTACCCTTTGCCATTGATGGAGAAGATCTTGCAAACCATAGCCAGCTTAGAGATGTTTTCTTTGCTAGATAACTTCTCAGGGTATAATCAAGTCTATGTGAAGGAATCTGACCAACATAAAACAATGTTTTCCACTAAGTGGAGTATTCTTACATATTCAAAGATGTTGTTCAAACTTTCCAATGCTAGTGCAAATTTTCAATGAGAAATGGACATTGCTTTTGAAAGATTGATCAACTAGATTATCCTCATCTATTTGGATGACCTAATGGTCTTTTCAAAATCAAAAGATGATCATTTTGATCATCTGGAAAAGGTTTTCTAGAAAAGATAACAGTTCAGGATTTCCTTGAATCCCAAAAAATGTTTTTTCTGAGTACCTCAAGGTAAGCTCATTGGCTTTGTAGTTTTGAAGGAGGGAATAGCAATAGACCCCAAAAGGGTCAGATCCATAATGAAATTACCCTTACTAGTAAACCAAAAGGGATTGCAATCTTTTCTGGGGAAGATTAATTTCTTTAGTAGATTCATATCAGATTTTATAAGCATTGAGAGACCAATCATCCTGATGCTTAAGAAGAACCTACTTTTCAGATGGACCCCAGAAGGAAAGGTAGCTTTCAAACAATTAAAGGTAGCCCTTTCCGAAGCCTTGGTGCTAGTTAACCCAAATTTTTCTAAATATTTTATACTAAATGTGTATCGTGGCCAATATAGTATAGCTTCTATGCTCACTAAGAAGTGTAGTGAAGACAATGGAGAGCACCCTATCACCTTCCATTCAAGGACCCTGAAAGGTTATGAAGCTAGGTATAATTTAGTAGAGAAGTAGGTTTTCCATTGTCAAAAGTTTAAAGAAATTTTGGAATTTGGTGTTGGCTAACAAGATCACCATTCTTGTAGCACATCCCAATGTGCAGGAATACATCAAAGAAGGAGAGATAACAAAGAAAATGGAAAACTGGATCACCAAGATCCTAGAATATGATGTGGAGATTGGAATGACCAAGCTGGTTTGAGGAAGAGGTTTGTGTGAGTACATTGAATAGGAAACAAATCCTGAAGCTAAAAAAGAGATCGACCAAGTCTACTCGAACCAATTCAAGTCTAAAGGGTCTTTGGTGTCTGATCAGACATAGTATATGCAGAAAGGAAACTACCCAACTAGTCTTTCACTTCATAAGAGGAGATACTACCGACTGCAAGGCACCAGGTATGTATTAATTGAGGGTATACTATTCAAGATAAATTATGATGGTGTACTGCTCTGATGTCTCGACAAGCTATAGGTGGAAAGAGTTCTCAATGAATTTCATCATAGTCCTGACAGTGGACATTTCTCTGCCAAGACTACTACCTTAAAAATCATGTGAGTAGGATATTACTGGCCCTCTATGTTTTCTAAAGCACATCATTTGGTGTAAAAGTGTACCCAATGCCAATATTTTGTTGGCAAAATAAATAATGCACCTCTACCCCTAAGCCCGTTTGTAATCGAGGAAACCTTCGTTCAATGGGGTTTGGATTTTATCAGAATGATAAATCCTTTTTCCAGTGCTGGACATAAGTGGATCCTCACGGTGACCAACTACTTCACAAGGTGGATAGAGGTCGTAGCCCTAAAAAGTGCCACAAAAGGGGAAATTGTTAATTTCTAGGAAGATCTACTAGCTAGGTTTGGCCCACCCAAGACTATCATATCCAACAATTCCTAAACCTTTGTAGGATCAGGAATGCTAGATTTTTCTATTAGACATGATATTTTCCTCGAAAATTCATCGAATTAGTACCCATAAGAGAACGGGTTAGGAGAATTAACCAACAAAAACCTAATTAGGTTAATCAAGCGTATTGGGTCAAAATGATAAAGGGACTGGCACAAACACCTATGAGCTACTATGTGGGTGGATTAGATTACTCCCAAGCAAATTCTAAAGACTTCCCCCTATGAACTGATGTACAAAAAGAAGGTAGTGCTACCTATCTCCATAGAGATCCCTACATTACAATTACTGAAAGCCCTAGAAATTGAGGAAAGTGACAGAATGGAAGTATTGCTAGCAAAGCTCCTCAAGCTAGAAGAAGATAGAGAAAATTCCTATGACTCCATGATAAACCACCAACAAATAGTGAAGCAGTGGTAAAGCTGTTAAAGTCATGGTCAGCATTTTATAAAAGGAAAATGACCAATCACGATCTAATTTTTAACTTGAATCACTAAAAAGGTATATATGTTTTGAATTTTGAATGATGTAAACTAGTAAATATATTTATTTAATACTAATATTTTTTTAAAAGTTAAAATTATTAACTATGTATTAAATTAAAACTATAATTTAGTTGTCATAAAATGAAACAAGTTGTATAGGACGTCAAGTCTTTTATAGTAAATTTATTTTTTCTTTCAAATTTTTTGTGTGTATTTATAACTTGAAATTTTAGTGCATGGATATATTTTTTCCATTTTTGAAAATATATATTTTTAAAAATAAATATTAAATGCATGAATCAAAAACAACCAGTTTAATGAATAATTAACTTTCTTATATTAAATATTTATCTAAAATGGAAAAAAAAAATTATACTATCTTAAAATAGATTCTTTTATTCAGTGCATCATATTTTTCTATTTTTTTTAATAAGTTTAGTATTTTCCAGCATAGTAATCAACCTAATATTTTTGTGTTGATAACCTACTTTTAGTAAAAAATAAAATATAAAATATAAAAATTAATTAAACGGCTGAAATAAAAAATATTTTTGAAAACTACACGGATCTACAAAAGGTATTTTTATATTTTAAAAAATTATTTACATTAGTAGGAGTTATTGAAACTTCAAGTTTTTCAAATAATTTAATTTTTTTGGTAAATTGGACTAAAAGTGGTGCTCCATACATTTTTAGCCAATAATTTTAGTTGAAAAAGTTGTGGAAGCATCTAACTTAGCTAGAATGAATCTTACTAGATCATATGTTTGACCAAAATTGATTTTTAGTTAGAAACACTTAAATTCAGTTGTGTTGATAAGCTGGCTGAAAGTGTGACACAACTTTGTGCTTTTACCCAACACTATTTTTAGAAAAAGACTTCTAACCCAGAATTCAAAGAAGGGAGCTTAGTGCTAAAGTACGATGAGTGCACTACAAAACTAGGGCAATACACAAAATTTGAAGTGCTATGGAAAGGACCTTTCTAAATTAGCATGTGCAAGGAAAAGAATGCATACAAACTTGAAGATATCGATGGAAATGCTTTAGATATACTGGTGAATGGTATTTTTCTAAAGTTATTCCATTAAAATATGTAGTTCTTTAAAAAAATTAATAGTTATGTACCATATGCAATTTTTTTTGTAAATATGGTCTAATTTTGAGAATAAGCCATATGAGAAGAACACTAAAGAAATGAAAGGTTGTATTATATTATATTCATAAAAAATTTACAATATAATGCATGGCCCAAGGCTCAAATTTAAACATGAGGCTTTCTGGAGAAAACCCAAAAAGAGGTAGTAGGAAAAATGAAGAAAAAGGGAGGCGACGAGAAAAAAATAGTAAGTAAAGCCTCCAACTATTGACAACGAAGCAAAAAGGGCTCATTATCAGGTTCTTCTTCTTCTTCTTCTTGTTTTTCTTCAACTTGCAAAAGGGGTGAACACACGACACATGTAGGCCAAACAACATAGACCTAGTGTATAATCGTTGTGACTCTGCGCCAGGAAGTTGAAGTGCTTCCTCTAGGTGAGTCTCAAAATGCACTCCACTACATACTCCCAAAGCAGAAAAGTGGTTGTTGGATAGAAGACCAACAGTGCATCTCAAGGTCCATAGTACATAAGTCGAAGAGGAAGGGAAACTAGGGTACGCCTATTCTAAAGTTCATGTGCTTGTGAAGATCCATGGCGATCGGTATACCGATGTCGGGGATAGCCACTTGCACTACCTCACCAAGCCCCTCCATTAGTGAAGTGTCAAACATCTAGTGGCAAACTCAATTATCATGGGCTTGGACACATTCAGGTCCAACAGTGAGGGTACAAAGCGGGAAATCACTTTGCAGTTGCTTTAGAGTTGGTTTTCATCATTGATGAAGTTTATGCCAACTACCCACCTGAATGCAACCATGATGAGGTAGTTTCATCTCTTCACTAGGTGCTTAATTCGGTCACTAGTCATCTCTCCTGCAAAGCAGTATTGTGGCCTCCATGGGAGAAGCCGAATGGGAGTGCTTAAGCCAGCAGACATTCTGATAAGCAGCGAAAGATGGCAGAATGAGGATAAGTGGAGGGCGTGCTAAACTTAAAAGACTATATTTTTGAATGAATGTTGCAAAAGGTGGCATAGCTATATATAGAAAGATGAGCTGGAAAACCTAACCAACAGAAGGTCTATTTTTGGCTAGACGACAATGGGAAAATTTGAAGGAAAATGGAGAAGGGTAACTAAATCATACGAAGAATATGATGGAATACCTTGAGAAATAAATTTGGGTGTTGAGAGTAAATGCTCTTGTATGTTGATCATCAACATGTGTCCCTTGACATCATCAGTGCTAGCCAACTTACTAATGAGAAAAGACATGAATTAATGTGCTAAATCTTTGACAAATTAATGGGCATGTCTTTTCAAGAGTACCTTGTATCACCTCAACATGTTTCACATAGCGAAAGGCACACTCTTCAAGAAAATGAGTTTATTTGATAAAAAAATGATGGAGGGAATGTACTAATTCCATCCTCATGGCATTTTTGGCATTCTTGAGGGATATGGATCTCCAATCCAGATGTATCACCTTGGTGGAAACATTTAATGGTCTAGTGGTAATGGCATAGCCTTAACTACATGTACGTGAGAGAATTAATTTCCCAAAAAGTAGATTTCTCCAAAGAAGCAAAAAAGGCAAGTGGTTGTTATTGCTAGAGAAGTTCTCTACAAATTTCTTGTACAACAATGATGGAAGCATTGACCTTTGGTAGACAAGCCATAGTTTCAAATAGAAGACTCGATTATGCTGATGTTTTTGGGTGAAACTTGTTCACCAACACCCCAACAATAGAAGAGCGGCCTTTTGAGTATTATAGAAAAGGTCCAATCTGATAAACACATCAAAAGAGAGGCGGTGCAGGACATCATTGATAATGTTTTTGACCCTCAATCATTGGATAACCCTAAAAACCTTAGGGAAGGCATGTTTCAGAGGATGCTAGAGCATGAACCGTTAGAGTTTTTTGTATTTCAGCTATGGAATTGTGGCCTACTATAGTGTATGCTACCTACTATACATGTGTGCCCTGAGTTGGTTGATGCATGTGTGAAGAAGTTTAACAATAATATAGAGGCCATTGAGGGCCAATGGGTCAAGGTTACCATTTTTTCCAAGTCCATATGAGATAAGCTATGTATCCCTACGAGCTAAGGTGCCAATATTTTTTATGAGGAATGGATGGATGTCCTAGGGGAGGACATGTTCAGGAAAACAAAATTTTATGAAGATGACACCAAAGAAAAACTGTAGAGAGGGCAGATTCGCTAGCCTCTTTCATGCAAGAAGTTTAAGGACACACAGTCCGTGTTCTCAATGTTGACCTGGGTTTTTGGTCTCAATGATGATGAAGAGGTTAGTCATTTCCAGTTTTCCCTAGCTCTTACACTCAAAAGGGAAAAATTACATAGGTACTATGATTTTGTTGAGGTAATAGCTGGGAGCATGAGGGAGCAGCTAAAGAATTATGGTACAGAGTTCAAATTTAGGTATTCTTCTATTCTAGCTCATTTTCTTTTACATCAAAATTTTGAGCGGCTGGGTAGGAATGTACTGATATCTAGGCTAGATGAAAGGGGTTGTTTCCAGCTAGTTTTTGTATGGACTCTTGTGCTTTCGGGAACAAGGAATTATTATCAATTTACAAATGATTTTCTAAGGTCAGTGCTCTAGGATTTGTTGCCTCACCCCATTGGTCATTTATCTCAAGACGTTACAAAATGTATAAGAGATCCCTTGACCCCACTGGATTATTTCCTGGGTGAGGATTTCACATTCATAAGATTTCATGGTTTTCCTGGGGAGACATTTTGACTCCATAGATTTGTAATAGATAGGATTTTTGTGTTGGAGGAATTCTATTAGGTAACCATCGCTAAAAAAAAATATTGTGCTAGGAGGAACAAAACAAATCTTTACGACGTTCCTCTTGTAATTGCTAAGGGTCAAGTCGTATTGACTAAGCGAAAGGCTAAGGATGAAATCTCAAATTTATTGGTAGCTTTAGGCTTGGTCCTCATTTGTGATAAGTGGAAATATAACTCAAACAAGATTTATAGTTTGAGACACGAGGTTTGGGATTATTTCCATAGAAGAAGGAACTCGGTTTGGGAGAGCACAAAGATATACATTAACCTGGCTCACATTCTAGAGGAGCAGCCAAAATGGTTAAGTATCTATGAACTGCTGGAAGAGTATCAGAGGAATCTTCTATTGGGTAAATCTCTCAATGCATAGCTAAAGTGTAGGGAATGGTTGGAAAGGAAAAAGGAGGACTTCTAGAGATTCCAACAGGAGATGAGGTTCCTAGGTGGTCCATTTCATAACTTTCAGCCACTTGATGATGAATTCGAGGACTTATATGATAAAGAGGTTGAATTTGACAACAATAATCTTGAAACAAGCCATGCGATTGATGAGGAACAAGTTCCACCTTAGGTATCTAGATCTTGGGAATCTCATAGTCAAAGATATTTGAGGTGAAGGGATACACAAGCTCTGTTTACCTCTAGCACCTAAAGTAAAGGTAAAAGGACCTAACGGTCTCCTAGAGGATCCCTAGTCATCGCTAAAGGCCAAATTTCAGAGGGATCTATTGCTAGAGGATCAAAATGTGCTAGTTCTAGTCATACAAAGTGAAGAAGGATTCAAGATCTGGGTGTCCCTAATGTACTGGTTCAACAAGAAGAAGAAGTGGATTCTGTCCTATAAAATGTTCTGACCACTATGGCTCAGGGAATTTTCGCTCCCCCTCTTCTTCTTGTTTCTGCATCTTTGGTCAATCCCCTACCCCCTCCCATGGAAAGGAATCCTCCTCCCTCAGATCTCAAGTTGGTAATCCTGAATGCACCCCTGCCATTTTCAATGAACCAATTAAAACTACCCCATGCACTAAAGAAGCATCATTTGCCACAGCCACTATTGTATCTTTAATTTCCCTATTAAGGGCCCCTATTGAAAAAAATGGTACCACCACTTTACCCATCACTCCCAACCCATCTACCTCCAAGAAGATGCCTCTCCATTAGCCTATTTATGTGTTCACCCCTACTGATTTTTCCCCTACTCAATTTGGTGTCCCACCCTTTTCCATGATCACGCTACCTTTTTTGTCCCCTCATGCTCACACATTTGAAGTTTCCCCTATTGTCACCATTTTTGGACTACCCCATGGTGCTTCCATTGTATCATAGAGTATTGATGTCCCTCAAACTCTTCATTGTCATTGAGTTGGTTCAATGAGGAGCGAACTCTTTACCATTACAAACTATGAAGCCTTTTAGCAGAAAAATCAAATGGAAGAAAGCACAAGGGAAAGAGAAGCCCAATTTAACTAAGAGTTAGCCATTGCACGAGCATCTAGAGCCCTCCCGATAATGAAGAGGCTGATATTCATGCATTGGGAGTGAATTGTGGCTGGTATTGTCATGCTTGGGCCTGCTTTATAATTTCTAAGGGATGTTCTGTAGTTGAATGCCAAGGTTAGTTTGATGCCCGATCACTTCATGCATAAATGTTCATCCTGAGTGGCAGATTAAGAATGTTTTGAACATTTCCAAGTTGTGCATCACCACTGACTAGGTCCTACAGAGAGTGGGGATTCCTGATCAATGGGTTACCTCCATCAAATCCAACGAGATCATCAACTATCATAGGGTTGCGACAAAGTACAAAGAGTGCTAGATGGTGTTGAATAAGAAAGTTGCTGAGATCAAGGACTTTGGCGTCTTGAATACTTATGGGTTGCCTCCTCTTCTTTCACTAGATGAAGATGTGCTGACAATGGAGCAAGTCACTGATTCCATCTAACACAAAAGTTGGATCTCTTTGGAAATCCCATGTTTGAGTACAATTCCCACATTGGATGATGCTGAGTGCAAGGTCTATGCTCTTTCACGACTCTCTTATCACCTGGGAATAGTTTCTTCCATATGGGGTTTCATCTCTTTTAAGGAGGTTTTTGATCTCGAGCAAGCCTATAGGAAAATCCAAAACCTCATCCTACCAACTGATGCTGACTGGGAGGTTCAACATGTTTCTTTCGTCAAACTCTAAGAGAAACTAGAGGGCTAGGTTTGTGCCTCTACAAACGAAGACCTCCTCTGAGTCACCAGAACTATGAAGCATTTTTTACTTAATTATTTTGATTTTTGGCTTGTATAATTTTTTTTGTTTTGAGTGTGCCTACGCTCAAGTAGAGTTATTGGAAAGATGCATAATGCACCATGAGGTGGTTGCGTAGCTCTCATCTTTCATCTCCATTTTGGGAGATAGTTTGGAACACGTGTTGGCTCATTGGGGATTTTCAAGGGAACTATATTCATAGGCTCAAAAGTCTCCACCTTTTTGACACGTCACCTCTTTGCTGCAGGTAGATTGTATCTCCTACAGAGTGATATTTTTGGGAGTTTTTTTAGAGTTGGCTGGAATTTTTCTTTCTTGGTTTTTCGGATGGAAGTTGTGAGTTGGTGCTTCTGGGTGAAGTGATCGGTCAACTGGACCTTTTTGCTAGGTTGTTGTTTTTAGGATTTGATCATTTACTAGCCTCTATCTTTGCTAAATATCTAAAAAACATCAATGCGGCATATCAAAATTGATGAGCAATGATAATTGTGACCTAACCAAAGATCTATGATTAGATCATGTGCCACTAACTATCAAACATCTGGCAGTATTGATTTTTGTGTTGAGGCAGTGTTTTCTTTTTCTGCAGCTATATAAGGAGGGCGATGACACAAGAAGAAGTTGGAATTTCAAGTTTTAGTTTCCTTAGGTAAGGAAAGTTTCTTTAGTTTTCTTAGGATATAGAATTACTTTCAGAAACATAATTGTAGAGCTACTTGTCTCTAGGATGTTATATCTTTTAAGGTTTAAACTATTGTCAAATTGGCATCTAACCTTCGTTTTAAAGTTCATTTCATATTTAAAGCACAAAATATTGAGGAGAAATCGTTGATACTGTGCATGTATGTCATTTTTCAATATTTCTTTCTTAATATTATCATTTTGAATGAAACACTGTGTCTTGCAAGTTGAATCTAAATAGTTTAAATAGCTGATTTCCATGTTGTATCCTTGTATGGTAGAATAGTGACTTATGAAAATCAGATTATTTCATTGGACTTCTCTACTTTTTTGAAGGATTGTTGTTTTATTATATTAATTTTTATTAAGAGAGAGCTTATGTAATTTCTAAATGTTCTTCCTGTTACCCTTAGAAATCTTTATATTTGATCAGACCTTAATGAACACTGCTTGCAGGAAGATTTGAAAGTATGCACTATGCTTGATTGTTAGCCTTTGTTATTTTTTCTTTTTCCAACAATGAAGGGTTGTGATGTTCTATGTCTAGTATATCAACCATAGAAATGTTTAGGTTTGAAATGTTGTAAAAGAATTGGGTATTGCCCTTTTCATGTTTTATATTTACATTTCTTTCTACCCTTTACTCCAAACCCCCAAAGAAGAGCTGAATTTCTATAAAAACCATGAAGGTATTCAGTGAGGCACAAATTGATCCCCCACTCATTGAATTTCCCATAAGACTATCAAAGAGGCAGAAGCTTTGATGATCAACAATTACATCAAAGAATAATGGATGAATAAATTAAATAACACAAAGTATAATAACATAAAAAATAATTAATAAAGACATGAATATAGAAAAATAAAAATGGGCCATCATAGCCCATAATAAATACATATTAATAATGTACAAAGAAAGGTGAGTGGGTAAAAATTAAAGAAATATTAAAAATAAAAATCCACATTTTGATAAATACAAAATAGTGATAGATGAACAAGGATCAAAACTCTAATTGAAAATTAAAGAAAGATTCAACAAGTATAAATATTAGATTTGAATCTATAAGTAAGAAGGTATAAACCATAACAAGAAACAAACCATAGGAGTGTAGAAGAGTTGAAAATTACAAGATAATGTAATAAAAATATATTTCTTTAGTATGTTATTCAAAAGAACTTACCTAAGATAAATACTTAAAAAATAATAAGACTGTAGAATTTAGTGATAGGGTTGATAATAAATGTGATACTTTACTCGAGACCTAATGATGGAGATGTATTATGATAATTGTCAAATGATGATTAGTAAGGTGTTATAATTTTAGCTCCCACTTAGATGAAGATTCTAGATTCTACAAACTTACTATTCCTTGATTAGGTCTATTAGTGGAATAAAACACCTAATCTCCATGACTATGGAGTTAAACCCCTGTATGAACTTGAATTGTTACTCATGATCTTTATCTAGTAGGCTGCGAAACATTATAATTCACTCACCTTTGCCCTTTCTGTATAAATATCTCTAATGATATATTTTTTTTAGGAGCACCTTTGTGAAATTTATTTTAAATTATGAGTCAAGTTTTCCTTAGTCATACCCTTAATGAAGTGACTTCACAAATTTGAATGAAATATCAAATATTGTGAGTGATTTTCCTAAGTTAGTATGCTCTAATAAATGATGCTAGAATGATCTCATAAATCCTTGATAAAAAATTTCTTGGATAGTCCTAGCATTATCGTAGATGGTATCTAACATGATTTCAAGTAATTGAATACCCTTAAAAGATCAAGAACAAAAATAAACACAAATATCATCTAGGTTTACTAATAGTGATTAGTAGGAGTGATATGGTCGGTAGAATTTGAGTTTATATTTTAAAATTTAAGATTTATATGTATAAATATAAAAGTATTTAAGTCAATTATACACATTTTGATCTAATATAAAGTGAGAAATGAGGGACTCTATGGATAAAGGTTGAATCTATAGAAATGAGCAAATAATTTTTTTATATAAGAATGCTATGAGAAAAATTCATGCAATAATGCCATGCATAAGATTTTTAAATTGTATTTGGATGAAAAATACCTAAAACATAGGGGAAAATAACATCCATGGGTATGCAATTTTCACCATTTAAAATATTAATTCTCTACTATATTTAGTTGTAGTAAGCTAAAGTAGGTGTTTTATTGGTAAACTAGAAATAAATGAGCCTTATTATATAAATATGCTTTAGAATACAAGTACATACCTTTCCCTTTTTTTTCCTAATTTTACACCTAATTTTTGTATGGTCTAATTGCAATTTTTTTATATTTGGCATATAAATTTGAATTAGATTTTACACATAAATTCATATTCAATATTTGGTATTTTTTTATTTTTATGAATACATAATTACTACTTTAGAACCTAATGTTATAGATTGATTTCTTTATTATTTTTTCCTTATATATGACTATATGGTGGCTAAGTGTCTATCCCTTGTATTGGGTTGTGCAATAACTTGGTGTTTTCCATTCTAAAATTCAAAATCTTCCACCATGAGCTACCAGTTTCATAATATAACTCAAATTTGTTAATTTTTATAGCAAAACACCTAAATTTGAGCATTTATGGTATTATATTTATAAAAAATCCTAGGTCAATAGTATTCATTAGATAGAATCATAAATTATTATCACAAGTCTTATGCATCAACACTCTATCCTTATCTTAGTGTATACATCAAAATTGAAATAATATAATTATATTACTTTTTTGGCATATCTTCATTTATGTATCATTAATGAAGAGGTATTATTTATAATTTATTAAAATGGTGAGCATGCACACACACACACACACATAATTAGTTAAACCATTATTGCATAACAGGATATCATAGAGTAATATATTTTAATTTTTGAATGATTTTATACATTTAATATAATGGAATTTATAATAGCCATGATATTATTCAACCACCCAAACCACATGAAAACTAGCTTTTATTTTATTCTATAACAAAAAACTAAAAAAAATATTATATATTAAGCTATAATATAGACTAAACTATATAAAAGGATGTAATACATCCAAAATTCCCCCTTATTACATTGATTTGAACAAAGAATATAACATTGCAAGGACTACAAATAGTAGCCCTTTCAAGTACTTTGATGAAGTGCCTTCACTAATTCTCCCCACTCATTGAGGAAACACCAAACTCAATCCATCAATAGATAACTTGGTTGTCAAATTTGAGTGTGTGAAAATCGCTCCTCTAGTGCTACATATGAAAGAAAAAATATAATTTAATAGTCCATTTTCCTTCAAAAGTGTTAATATTCATCCTCCAATATTGTGGGAACCAATCCCTCCTCTATTGTACATGAGAAACTAGACCAAAAATGAATACACAAATAACACTCAAAAAATCTTCCAGAAAAGGCCAACCCCTAGTAAACTCCAATAAGGGACACAAATATTAAATGTTTCTTCTCATGCAATGTATCATCTCTTAATGAGAAGCTAGCTTAAGATTAAATAAGAATATTCCAGCCTTTACTGCCTCGTATCTCCAAATTTATTCTCTTGTTACTTTGTAACTATCATATGTAGCATTCAAACCTTTAGAGGTCCTCCTTGGTGAAACATAGATGGAAAGATTATAAGAAATATATGTAGATCCATTATTACATGCAAATAATAGGTGCCAAGTTCAATAAAAAATGCACTTTTTACAATATAACCAAATTATCCTCATAATACTTATACCTCTAGTGTAGTTTCTATGATGCATAAAATAAATTATATAAGTTTCAAACCATAACTTTTTTAGAAAGTAACTAAAATTCCTACCAAAAGCCTTATTACTCCAATGATAGTGCCTCCCAACAATGTAGTGTAACAAATATTAAGTATTGTAGTTTTCCTTGCATGATATGAACTATGATTTCATCATTTATCAAGAACATTACTACCTCATGCCTATTATTTCATCATTTGATATCTTCATTAAACTAAGCAATAAAATGTAAATATAGAAACTAAAAAAAATAACTATTGTGCCTAGTTACTTTATTTTCTCCATCAAAACTTGTATTGTGTTATGTAGGATAAAAATATTTTTAACCTTCTTCTCAATTGATCAAGTATACTAATTGACAAACCAACATAAAGTGTAGAAAATATCCTAAACCTTCTTAAATTTTTGACTTCACCTTAATCAATCTCCAAATAACAAACAAAATATATTTTTCTTCACGTCATTAGTTTTATACTTCATCTTTTGTAATGAATTTTTCATCAAATCCTAACTATATCCTCAAATGATTTATGGGTTTTATTGTCCTCTTCATCACTTTTCCAAAAAAAAAAAAAAATCCACATTTTGTTAAGAAATGAGAAAGATTTATGGGCCAGTGGGCCTAACTTGATTGTCTAAAGCATCTTGTTGCAGGCAAGAGGTCACGAGGTCTAGTCTCCCTACCATCCCTGTGGTATCAAAGGGCTTGTTGCACCAGTGTCACCGGTCACATGAAAAAAGTTTATTGGGCACACTACAGTCTAAAAAAGAAATGAAAAATATTTCATGATTTTAATAAGATTTTATATTTTTGGATGTGAGAAGAAAGAAGAAAATATTTTGGATACCTTATCTATACAACATTAAACCTCCTTTATATGCTTGGACATTGCTTTTCATAAGACAACATTAAATATACTCTAAAACCATATTAAAATGGTTAGCACACACAAAAGATAATTTACAAAATAATTATTTCATTGCAAGATATCATAGAATAATATATGGTAATTTATGGATGATTTTTTACATTGATCATTGGACTTTACAATCTCTGATATTGTTCACCCACCCAAACCTCTTGACAACTAACTTTTGTTTTATTTACTAACAAAAGAAACTAACCTATTTATTATTTATTAAACTATACTATAGAGTTAAACTATATAAAAGGATGTAAAAAATACAACATTATCAAGGAATTTGTACATATAGTAGACCGAACGATGTTTTTCAACACAAGCCCTATTTTAGATGTAGGAACAAACAAATATAAGTAGATCCCATAGATCCACAATTATGGAAAATATATCTACATCAAAAAAATATAATTACATTAGAGAACTAATCCTTAAATAGAAATTAATGTAAAGTACACAAAACATTAAAACCAATCTTTTATATGTTTTAATTACCATTTCATAATCAAATATGAATTTTATCACATCCAATCAGGAAAAAAACTGATAATCATAATAAAATAAAACACGTATCTCTCTCAACTCATTTAAATTCAGATCTACTGAATGCTATTACTCTAGACAATTACATTTATGATTTGATTTTAATTAAATACTTTATAACTATAGAAACAAAACATTAAATCAAATTCTATATTTTAATATTTGTACAACAATAAAAACCCTAAGAACTCGCGAGGTTTTAGACACTGAGAGTTCTCGAAACGCATCCCAAGAAATTCTTCCTCCTTTTTCCTGCTATCAAATCTTCATACTTTGAATTATCACGATCATCATGATAGTCAACAAAACACATATAACAGCAAAACTCTGGAATTTCTTGCTATAAACTCATTTACTGTGCATTGTGATGGGATGTTCTACCTTGTAAAACAAGTTATACCCATATTAAGTCAAAAGAGTAGTTATAAAGTTTCTCAAATTTCATCACAAGTTCATTTCAAGAGAATCATCTTTTGGTTATATTTGTAGATGCCCATGGAATTTTAGGTTGTCGGTGAATTGATACGACAAAATTGATTAGTAAGATTGAAATCCTTTTGCAAATTGTCAAAGGTGATTGAAGAAAAAGTGGCATAAATTTGCATATTGTCAAAGACGATTGAAGAAAAAGTAGGATGAATTTGCAATTTCCAGAAACAGTATTTCCTATTAGCGTTCTCCAGGTTTCATATTTTGTGCTTTCTGTTGACCAACCTGAGTTCAGCCCACCTGTTATATCGTTACCAATAATATGATTATATAGCTTTTGTCATTGTCACATTATATTTTCTTTACTGTATCATTCTAGGACATGACATATTAAACTAAACCATTTAATATATGAATCATAATACTTTATACTGTGGTAAATTTAGGTTTCACTTTACAAAATGTCTGATATGAAGAGATTTGTCTTGTGACAGGTAGATCGCGATTGTCGGGTTGATTGAAATGAATAGGATGGTGAGATATTATATATTTGCACAGGTGAAAAGCACACAGTTCTCCTGTTGTCTTTATTCGGTATTGTCTATAATACATTATCATAATTATTGTAATGCTTAGTTTATCTGGTTTCGTATGCAGGCTTTCCTTGAATCCAATGCTTGGCTTATTATAGTCAATATTCTATCTTTAAGATTAGATTGAAACTTTTGGATTTAATTGGATATGGGATTGTGTTCCATTTCTAAACGTTTGAATTTTATCATTTCTAGAGATGATAATTCCAAACTTTGACTATAGTCTATTGGTTTGCACTTCAAAACATTGAAATTGAGTGTCTAGGGTTGTGTAATCAAAGATAAGTCTAAGGCCATCAACGTGATGATAGAGTTACATGATAGAGGCAATTGAAAGAGAAAGGCATCATTAGCACATGATTCATCAGCTCTACATAGGTATTTACCAAAACAATCAATTCTTCTTATATTTCATCTTTGTTTAATTTGATTTTAGACATGGTAAAAAGAAAAACAAGGGATTTAACTAAAGGTTTAAGAAAGTCTTAAAATTTAATCATTTCATCATAGGTCTTTAAATATATTTCCTAACATTTCATTGTCTATATGTATATATCAAGCAAATGCATACCAATTTCTTAGATTTATAGATTTAGTTGAGATAAACATGTTACGAGGAAAATTGTGAAAAGTTAAAAGTAAAAGTTTATCCCATTAACCTATGTTAAGTGTAAATTAATTATCTATGTGACTTATACATAAAGAAAATCATAGTTTAGAATATATTTAGTAATGCATATAACATTTAGATCTATACTAAATATAATAAATCCTAAGAGTTAGTAATGAAAATATATAATTTAATTTCTCTATAAAAATAACTAAGTGTAAGGTTAGTAAAATATGCTTAAGCATGGCTCTAAGGATGGACATGGACTCTACAATGATGAAAAAGGGATCCATGAATGTTTTAGTTGATTCTTAATCAGGAGGATATGAGATTCAATAATTAATTATTGTGTCTAGCTCTAGTGTATCACTACCATGTGCTAATGTGAGGAAGTTTGGTGTAAGTTTTATTTCATAATGCTAGTGTCTATTGCTATAATATCTTTATAGCTTTCTTAGTTTTAACACCTATTTTTATAATCCATTCTATAGGTGTAAGTCTTTGATGTATCTACTACTAAGGAAATGATACCATAAATCTTAAATGGGATAAAAATTTGGTTGATTCCAATGGAAAAAATCCTTGGCTAGTCCCTTATTTAGAACATTTTAGACTCTAAAGTGGCGCATGAAAATTAGGGGTGCTCAAATCCCTTAGTGTTATGTTTCAAGTGGTTGGTAAAAGAAATTGTACTTGTGAATAGGAACCCCATACAAAAGTCTAAGATATAATGTGTACAAGTGTAACTTGGGAGGAGAGATTAGGAGATGAAGAGTTCAATTTGATATGTAATGAGGTATTCTAAGGGATGGAGTTAATGGTTTAGATTGGTAACAAGGAGAAATGGATATGATAATTTTTGAAGTAATGGCTCTATGGATCAAATGGTAGATTGACATAGATAGGAAATTGAAAGGAGAGACGAATGAGAGAAGGGGAGATTCATGATTAATAAAATGAGGAAATTGTAATTTGAAACTAACTATGGAGGTTTGTCAGTGATGTAGGAGAATCGAGTCTCACAAGCAATCCCACATCACCAAAAATAAATATTTTATTTTCTTGTTTAATTTTTCCATTTTTGGCGTAGATTGGAGCTTCAAGAGAATCATATGGAGTTTTGAAGGATGCAATATTTATTTTATCGAGACTTGGCTTCCATTCAAAATGAAAGGAAAAAAATGGTGTGTAATGTGATTTTAAAATTATTATATTGGACAATTTCAATGTTTCAAGGGTTGAAGGAGTCCATTGACATATTATAAATTGAAAATTAATTACTTTTCTCAATTTGGATTTCTAGATAATTTTTAATTTGGAAAGTGTCATTTGGAATTCCATCTTTTCAATTTGCATGTCTAGAATGGAGGAAAAAGCTAGTGATATTTAGAAAAAAAAAATAATGACTTCAGTTTTCAATTTAAGATGAATGAGTATGAATTATTTCACGATTTTATTGATTTTTATGAGGAATTTACAACAGCAAGTCATGGAGTATGGTGCATAAATTTTGTGTGCCATGGTTGAAAGCATTTAATGATGAATTTTAAGCACAATTAGAAGAATCTCAAAAGACAATTGGAGGGAAATGAAAGAGAAGATTTGGGCACATATTTTGGTGCCTTAAAAAGGGTTTTAATCTCTATAAAATATATTCTTTAATGGATTCAAGAATCAGAAATCAATAGAAGCAAGTTTGGAGAAAGAACTTGTAGGTTGGTCATGAGAGTTGCACAAGAAAGAGTGCAAAAAATCATCTTGTGAAGATAAGAGGAATAGGAGAAGAGAAGAGGGATTTTGTATGTGTTCAAGGTAGCCATGAGGGCTACATAATGAAGAGAAAAATAATATTTTAGAAGATGAGTGAAGTCAAATTTTTTTGAAGACATGAGGATAAGTTACAAGAGTTGTAGGTGGAGTTGAGGTATTTGAAGGTGAATAGTTTGTAGTAGCTCACATAGTTGAGCATAAATTGTGTTTGAATGATATTTCATTTGCATATTTGATGTTTGTAAGGGTTTTAATTGCTATATATCAGTCCATGGATGACTGAAATTCATGTGTAATCAAATTTCTTAAACTGAGCAATTCAATATTTTCATTTACAAACAATTTGTGGAGTTTAATTTGCAAGTTCTTATTTCTAGTTTAGCAAGTGTTGTAAGGATTTTAGAGGGGGTTTTGAAAGTCTATGAATCCCTCTCTACATTAGTGGTATCAGAGCTAGTGTTCCTGAGTGTGTAGGTAGAAGTGTCAATTGGAGGTAGTTTGCACCAAGACCTACAGGTGGAATGTGCGTGGTGTGTAGATTGACCATCAAATGTGAGGATTTCTATACCTAAGATTTGAAGTTTGAGAGTGTGTGGAAAGTGTTTGAAGAAAGGAATAAATTCTTTCATAGTTTTGTGTTCAAGCAAACAAGAAGGAGAAAATGGTTACTATGGAACATGGAATTATGGTAATTTTAAAGGTTTTGTTTGCAGGATTTAGCAAGGACAAGGAAAATGGTGAAAAGAAGAAGGATACAAAAGGAGAAAAAGAGGTATCATTTAATTATGTTAACAAAAATTTACATGAAAAAGTGGTAGATGAAGTTGTGGATGATGTTGTAACAATTCAGAGAATGAATTTTGATAGTCCTAGATTTGACAAAGGGAATGATGAAGAAGAAGATAGTATCCTATTGAAAGAGGAGATAAGAATATTAGAAAAATTATTTCAGGATGAAATTATAGAAGAAGATGATGAAAAGAAAGAGGTTCTAGCTGATACATGCCTCTTTGAAGGAGTAAAAGTTATAGTGGTGAGCAAAGAGAAGAAAATAGAGGTAATTGTTGATTTATCAAATTTTGCAAATTTTTCTAATGAAGCTAATTTTTATGAGGGTGAAATGATAAAAAAAATTGAAGAAAGAGAGATGATAAGGTGTAGCAAATAATAGTTATGAGATGAAATACAACAAGGTGTTGAGAATGATAAAGTGGGATGGAAAGACAAACCATGGTATAGCAAGGTGAATTTTATGAAAAGGAGAAAAGAGAGAAAGGTACAGAGTAAGGTGAAGAAGAAGAGAAATCAATTTGATAAGGAAAAAAATTGGATAAAAAGTAAACATACAATTTTTAAATGTTCATGTGTCTCCAAATCATGAAACATTTTCTTTTTACCTAGCGTGTCTAATCTAGGAGCATCTAGGCTAACAAGCAATCCCACATCACCAAAAAAAAATATTTTCTTTTCTTTTTTAATTTTTGCATTTTTGGTGTATGTTGGATCTTCAAGAGAATCTTGTGGATTTTTGAAGGATAAAATATTTATTTTATCAAGACTTGGCTTCCATTCCAAATCAAAGGAAAAAAATGCATATTTAATGTTATTTTAAAATTATTATATTGGACAATTTCAATGTTTCAAGGGTTGAAGGGTTCCATTGACATATTATAAATTGAAAATTAATTACTTTTATTAATTTGTATGTCTATATAATTTTTAATGTGGCAAGTGGCATTTGGAATTCCATATTTTCAATTTGCATGCCTAGAATGGAGGAAAAAACTAGTGATATTTGGAAAAAAACAATTAATGACTTCAGTTTTTGAAGGTGAATGAGCACGACTTATTTCATGATTTTATTGATTTTTATGAGGCATTTATAGTAGCAAGTTGTGGAATATTGTGCAACAATTTTGTGTGCCATATTTGGAAGCATTTAATGATTTATTTTAAGCATGAACAAAAGAATTTCGAAAGACAATTGGAGGGAAATGAAAGACCAAAATTGGGTGCCTCTTTTGGTGCCTTAAAAAAGGTTTTAATCTCTATAAAATATAGCCTTTAATGGATTCAAGAAGTAGCAATCAATACTAGAAAGTTTGGAGAAATAACTTGTAGGTTTCTCCTAAGAGTTGCACAAGAAAGAGTGAAAAAAATCATCTTGTGAAGAGAAGAGGAATAGGAGAAGAGAAGAGGGATATTTTTGGTGTTCAAGGTAGCCATGAGGGCTGCATAATGAAGAGAAAAATAATATTTTAGAATATGAGTGAAGTCAAGAAATTTTGAAGACATGAGGGTAAGCTATAGGAGTTGCAGGTGGAGCTAAGGTGCTAGAAGGTGAATAGTTTGTAGAAGCTCACATAGTTGAGAATATATTGTGTTTGAATGATATTTCATTTGTATATTTTATGTTTGTAAGGGTTTCACTTGCTGTATATCAGTCCATAGATGACTTAAATTCATGTGTAATTAGATTTCTTAAACTAAGCAATTTAATGTTTTCATTTGCAAACAATTTGTGGAGTTTAATTTGTAAATTCTTATTTCTGGTTTAGCAATTGATGTAAGTATTTTAGAGGGGGTTTTGAAAGTGTATGAATCCCTCTATACATTAGTGAGTGGTAAAAAAAAAGGATTGAAACTTAATTTTCTAAATATTAAATGGAGCACTATCTATTTATAGAATAAAAATAGTTGATGATGATGGAATAAAAATAGTAGGAACCTTTAAAATAAGGGCACAATATTAAGTGCATGGATAGATATTGAGAAAATACCTATTATAAAATATATTAATGAGGTTATGGTTATGTTTCTAATTTCTAGTGGGGATGAAAAGTAATGTTTGAAGAAAGACACTAGTATCTCATCAATATATTGAACATTAAATAGTGATTATATCTAGTCTCTTTGAATCACTAGGATTCTAAATTTTAGGGGTGATTGAGAACAAGAATATAGGACCATTTACATGCACTTACATATTAGGAACATGTATTATGACTTATTATTTTTTATTTTATTTGATATACTCTTAGAATTTTTCTATGTTTATTAATTAGCAATTTTTTTTATGAATGGATTGTGTTCTCATTTTCCTCCTTAGGTGTGTTATAGGTTTAGAGTATATATAGGCGTGTTCTAATTTTCCTCCTTTTTATTATGCATATTATTTTCAGTAATTTATGTAATACAATTTACTTTAGTGTACTTCTTTACCTAGTTATATTAACCTACTAAAGTTGGGGAATTATATGATGAAAAAAATTATAGACTTTACATTCTTTACCTTATATTTTTATATTGATTTTAGGTTCAAATATTTAGTTATCATCTTGAAATTTTTTTTTTATTGATTAAGTAGGGGAAGCGCCCTGATCCCTTGTAGAAACAACAAAACAGTCCGCGGAAACAACATCCAAAAAAACCAACAAAACAAAGGAGATAACAAGATTAGAAACAACAACACATCTCCTCCCTAAAACAAATCAAAATCACATCAACCTACACCAACATAATCAAAACATTTACACCTATCCAAGATCCAATAAAGTTTTACCCAAACCATATTATCATCAACCTAAGAAACTAAATAAGGTAGGTGTAACCTATCATAAGTTCCCAACAAGTCAATAAACCTTGGGGGTATGTGCAGGATCATCATGGAAAAAATAGGCCCTTAAATGGCAAAAAAAATCAAAAAAATCAAAGTTAGGAAACTTGGCGTAAAAATTTGAATAAGTTATCTATATTATTTCAAAAATATGTAAGAATAGATTCTATAGAAAATTTAATGTAGTTTCTAAACTACTAGGTTTTTTTTTTTAAAAAAGAAATCTATTTGGTGAAAATTTGAAATTTCAATGCAGTAGTCCTTAAATTTTAGGGAAAAAATAAGAAGTAGGTGTTTGTCTGACCACCCTAACCACAATAAAATGATAATATTTTTTTATAAGATTTTAGATATAAGTGAAGGACTCATGTCCTGATGTGATACATATTTTTTTGTAATTTTTTTCCAAGTAAATAATTAATTATGATTTTTTTATTACAACTTTTAATAAATATAAAAAACTCGTATGTATGACCACCTTAACTTGGTCAAAACTTCATGAAATTCAATTTTTATTTTTTTAATCCTATAGTATGCGAAGCATAGAATGTGATGCATGTTTTGGATTCAAAAAATGTGATACCATTTGAAAGCTATAGATGTTTTTCAATCAGTCTATCAATCAGGACTTTAGTTGTAATTTGAATATAAAATGAATAATAATTACTTATTAAATTCAAAGTAAAGCATAATTTATATTGGTGGAAAGCTGAGAATCTCCTTTAAAAACCCTTTTTGTTTCATCAATTTTGGGTAAAAAAAAGGTTGTCAGCCACATACCCATCATATTGCCACTTTTTGGGCCATCATGATCCTGCACATACCCTTGGGTAAAAAGTATAGAGTAAATTAACATCATTTAGTTTTATCAATCCATTATCCAAAACTAACCTAAGAAAGATACCAAAAAACCAGTTAACTAAAGCCATGAAGAAGCAAAAATCGACACAAAACAAAGGATAGAATTTTCCTTAATTAAACTCCAAGCCATCTTTAGGTATCCCATTGTTTCCTTGAGGTTTTCCTTGGTCTCCATATTTAAAGACCGATGACTAAGGACTGCTTGTAGTGGTACTCCCATGTTCCATTTAGCTTAGAAACTAAAGAAAGTTAAAGATAGTTTTAAGGGATGGAACAAATACTTGTTTGGAACATTCACAACAAAAAAGGAGCTAAGTTTAAAAATAAAGGAGATTCAAGATCTGATGGAGATAGGTAATATTGATGAAAATATCTGTAATCAAGAAAGGGAATTATGGTCTCAATGGTTTAAAAAAAAAGAGGTTTTTTGGAAACAAAAATCAAGGATACAATGGTTGACTGAAGGTGATAGAAATATGATTTATTTTCATCCATCTACTCTAAAACAAAGGTGCAAAAAATAAGATTAGATCTCTAAAATCAAGCAATGGGATAAGTCTATATGGGGAGGATGAAATTGCTAATGATGTGGTGTCTTTCTTCTTAGACTTCTAACAATTGACTGAGATTGATAAGGAGTCAAGGAAGATGTTTTGTAGGAGATTCCACAAGTCATTTTAGAGTAGGATTTGAAAGAGATGTGTAAAGTTGTTTCTCTCAAAGAAGTTAAAGAGGAAGTTTTCTCCTTTAGTGCTTATAAGACCCCAAGGCCTGATGGCTTTCCTTCTATTTTATTCTAGGAATTATGGGATATTGTTTCAACTGACCTTTTTAATGTTGCTAGAAATTTCATCAAATCTTGTAGACTTCTAAATTAGCTAAATGCTACTTTTATAATGCTTATCCCTAAATTTGAAGAAGCTTCATCCATGAATGATTTTAGACCAATCAGTTTTTGCAACACTACTTATAAGATATTCTCTAAGATAATGGTCAATAGATTGAAGTTGGTTCTAAATAAAATGATAGTTGTTAATTAGAAGGGTTTTGTTCAAGGAAGAAATATCTTGGATGCTGCAATGTACACTCATAAGGTGATACAATTTATGGACCTAAGAGAGAAGCAAGGTATTGCTCTAAAACTTGATATCTCCAAGGCTTATGATCGTGTCTCGTGGCTTTTCCTATTTGTCGTGTTAAAAAAAATTAGCTTCAAGGGAAATTTCTTAACTTAATCATATCTTGTGTTACTACTCCTAAGTACTATGTCCTAGTTAATGAGGTTCCTAAATGATTCTTCTCTTGTGGTAGAGGTTTGAGATAGGGTGATCCTTTGTCTCCTTACCTTTTTGTTATTGTAGTAGAAGCATTGGAAAAAAATATTTAGACATAACATATAAACAATAAGCTAAAAGGGTTCAAAGTTACTTCCTCTATCCCTCTGGCCTCTCACCAACAATTTTTGGATGGAACTATCCTTTTAGGGGAGGTTTTAGTTTTGGATGCTAGACAGTGGAAAGATATCTTGGATAAATATGCTAGAGTGTCGGGCCAATATATCAATTATCAAAAAAGAAAGATCTATTTCTTCAATACTGCCTAGGAAATAAAAGAGAGAGTTATAAACATTAATGGTTGCCATGAAGCTAATCTACCAACCACCTACCTTGATCTTCCTCTAACTTCCATAAAACCTCATAGTAATTATTGGAATCATATTATTGAAAATATCCCAAAGGAATTGGTTGGGTGGAAAGGAAAGTTGTTAAGCTATGCTGGGAATTTACAAATTTTGAAAGATTCTTTACAAATTATCCTTGTTTATTATAATCCCCTCTTTAACATCCTTTCCTTTGTAGTTGAGAAAATTGAAATGATTCAAAGAAGATTCTTATGATCGGGTGTGGAGGAAAGGAAAATATTAGCTCTTATTGGTTGGGATAAAGTCTGTACCCCGAAAAAGAGATGGTGGTTTAGGCATTCAAAGAATAAAACTATTCAATAAATCTCTAGTTGTAAAAAAGGGCTCGTATTTTCTGGAAGGAACTAAAGACAAGGTCCAAATTCTTAGAGCTAAGTATTTAGGAAACAAAGATTAAAGCTATTTTCTGAGGAAAGAGGATCTACCCTATATGGTTCATTCTTTTGGAATAACTTGATCAAGGTTAGAGGTACTATAAAACAAGGTGTGAAATGGAGAACAATGAATGGACAAAGAATATACTTCTAGGATGATGCTTGGGCAAGTTGTGCTCCTTTGTCAACAAACAATAATCTTCAGCAAATTAAAATTAGAATGAAAAGAACTATTGGAAAAAAGGTCACTAATTATATTAATTGGGATGGTCTGAGGCTAAAATGGATTAATTTTAAAAACTATATCCATAATGTTGTTCTTAGGGGGGGAAAATAGTACAATTGGGATGTTGGTTTGGTATCCTTCTACAATAGATTGGCGAATTTGATCTTTTCTCGAAAGACAAGGATGATGAGTGGATATGGACTAAATGTCCTTCTGGGAAATTCTTTGTCAAATCTATGTATAAATTTTTGGAAAACCAACTGATCCAAAAGGGGGAAATTAACTGGAATATGGTTTGGAGTAAGAATTAAATACCAAATATTAATTTATTTTGGTGGAAAGTAACTCATAGAAAGATTCTCACAATTGATAATCTTAAGAAAAAGGGATTCTACTTAGTCAATATATGTTATCTTTGTAATGAAGCTAAAGAAACCATTATGCCTCTATTGTTTCAATGTCCTTATTCACAAAAGGTTTGGTCTTTTTCCATGAGGAATTTGATAATTTAGTGGGTTTTTCCTCCTTTAGTTAAAATGTTTATTGATGGATGAAATCTTTGTTCCTATTCTCAAAATAAAATTATGGATCTTTGGAGGTAGGTGCCCCCATTCCTCACTTGTGGGTTGTGGAAGAATGAAACAATAAAGCTTTGAGGGATGGAGTGAAGAATAGTAAAGAGTTGTGTATTTCAATAAGGAAGCAGATACAAGAAAACATTGATAATTACAAGTATGCTCCTTTAAAGAATACGTGTTCCAATTAAGCAACTATGGGTTATATCACAAGACTTAGCCAATATTAACTGGGTGAAATAAATTATTAGAATGAGTACTATTTGGATACCTTTGAACCCTAGAAGGATAAAGTGTAATTTTGATAGATGTTCTAAGGGGAATCCTGCTCGGTGGGAGTGGGAAAAATAATTAGAGATCATTTGCATAATTTTGTTGGTGGCTTTAGCATAGGCCTAGGTACTACTACAAACAAAATGGCGTAGGCTAAAGCAGTGTGGGAAGGAATAAATTATTTGAAAGAAAAAGGTTACGCTAAAGTCTAGGTAGAAGGCGACTCCAAGCTAATAATAGACTATTTAAATAGTTTGGTTGATGCATTGTGGGAATTAAAGGACATCCTAGATGATTGTAGAAAGATGATTAAAACCTTTCAAAAGTATAAGATTCTCCATATTTTAGGGAGGGTAATATTGTTGTTGATGAAATGGAAAATATTTTCCTTAAAGACAATCAAAGTGGCAATATTGAAACTTCTTCCAATTTCCAAGTCAGATCAAGGAGATTATATCCAAAGTTAAATCTGGTCTTTTAAGTAATCCTACATGGATATAAAGAATTTAGTGATGATGAAGTACTTCGATAGTTAGCAAGTTGTCATGATAATCATTACCCTATTCATAATGGAGATGGGTAATTTGGTGAATAGGGATTTGGGGTACTCTTATAATAATAGGAGTATGATAAATCTTCAATAGTATAAAAGAAATAAGATATAAATGACTTTTAGAAGTCTCATGTAATAGTAAAAAAGGAAAGGAGTTTGTTATACATCATGTAATGATGTTAACTGCCCAAACCCCTAAAAATATTGCAAAGGATTATCGACAGGACATTTTTGCATGTGTTAGCGATGAAAAAATGGATGATAATCAAGAAAGATTAATTATGTGTTTTAATGGCTGGGGCGTTTTCCTTTCCAATAAACGTTGGTTTGGAAGATGTGAATTATTTTCCATGTAAACAACATGATATCCTTCAAATTATCACCAAAATATTTGAGCCACCATTGCTCCAAATGAAAATTCCCCAAGTTACTATCTTGAAGCTAAAAATTTTGAACTCTCGATGGTTTATGTTAAGGACAAGAAGGGTCTAAGTGCAGTTTATCTGCTTCTACACAAGGACTATCTTACTAGGGAAGAAAAAATGGGAGGTCCTAGAAAGAGAACCGAGCCAAGCAAACATGACTCTTTGAGGCAGAATGCATAGCTATGGAGCCTCTTTGAACGTGCTAGATTTATCCCATACTTTGAAGCCATGGAGGGCTATAATGAGGAGCTTCTAGCTATATTTTTTCTAATACATGGAAGTATGGTGAAGTCGAGTTGGGTGGGCTCCATTTACTATGGATGCTAAGTTGATATCCAAAGCCACAGGTTTTAATTATGAAGGAAGGAAAACTGCCAAGGTTAGTACGAGTAATTACTAGACCTATATTGATAAAATTTTTGAAGCCAAAGAGAAAGCTCAGAGATTTCAAAATGGATACAAAATTTTGTTGCTCCCATCTCCTTACCAAAATGTTTTTTATTTTGTTATGAAACACTTTACTTTAGAGGGTCGATTCTAGTCTATGCATGGGTACCATTTCCCCATCCTAAACCATATTAGGAATATGGAAAAATTAAACCTTCCTTTTTTCCTCCTCTCATTGTTGAAACAAAGCTTGACTCATGGTGCTAATCCATCCCTGCATCATGGTTTGAATAAAGCTATCTACAAGTATGTCCTTTCTATCACCTCACAAATGAACGCTTTTCATAATTTTATTGAGAATAACCTAACCCCTAAAAGGTCAGTTAAAATTGAACTATTGGAAAGTTGATCCCACTCCCTAGAGAAAAAAAAACTAGCACAAACCCTTCTCCTAAAGATGTGGAACCCTCATGGATGATGCTCGTCAAAATCACCCTTGAAAAATGCAATACTTCTCCCCTCTCTTCAGCCACCAATAAGAAAATAAAATTGCTAATAAAAGAAATTGGATCTGAAAATATCACAATAACTATCCTAAATGATCATGATATAAGCCCAAAAAGTAGTTTCATTGCCCCCATAATTCATAGGTCAACTCATCTTGCTCTGTCTACATCCAAAGGTTTAGATGCTAGCAAGAGAACTAAAATTTTTGATGACAAGAAAATGGAAGCTCCTAGGGATCTCGATAAGAAAAAAGGGAAGAGGGTTGCAAGGAATGAGAAATATACTTCCTCAAAGGATTATGTGCCTAACAGTTTGGGTGAAGGTGGACACTCGAAGGAAGAGGTATCAGGTTCTGAGGATATTGAGGATTCAACTCAAGAAGAGGAAATTGGTAATAATCAACATGAGGAGGAGCATGATGTGGAGGAGCATAAAATCATGGCAAAAGGAAAGGGAAACATGAATGAAACCCCTATCAACTTGGAGGATACTAAAATTAACACTAAGACCCCTTGTAATGTTGATAATCTAAAAGAAAAGGAAATGGAAGCTATTAAGACAAGAATGGGAATGTTGGAAGGAAGGATGGAGCTACTTGAGAGGATGCTACAGAAAGAAGACAACTCAAACATGTTTCAAGTTAAATTGAGGAGGTAGTAAGGAATTTCTTTATGTTTAGGGACAATGTAATGAAAAGGGCGGTGATGGCTACTATATTTGGATAGGGAAAGATCAAAAAGTAGTAGAGAAAAATAAGAAATAGGGATGAATTTGATCATTTTGGAAAGATGGATACCAAGGACAACCTTGAGGAAATAGTGGGAGACCTAAAGATCTAGCTTGGAGTCTAATTGAGGAAACTTAGTCCTTTGTTCTATGTCGGGTTGAACTGCTTCTTCATGTCTTTATTTAACTGGGTTTTTGGTATCTTTCTTAAGTTAGTTTTGGATAATTGCTTGATAAGTCTAAACTATTTTAATTTACTCTATACTTTTGACCCAAGGATTATTGACTTGCTAGGAACTTATATGACAAGATATACCTACCTTATTTGGTTTTTTTGGTTGATGATAATATGGTTTGGTTAAAACTTCATTGGATCCTGAATAGGCATAATTTTTTTTATTCTTTTGGTGTTGTTTGATATGTTTTTGATTGGTTTTTGAGATGAGATGTGTTTTTGTTTCTATTATTGTTATCTCCTATGTTTTGTTGGTTTTTCTAGTGTTGTTTGTCGAGACTATTTTTTGTTTCTGTAAGGGATTAGGGCCCTTCCCTTTCTTAATTAATCAAAATTATATGGTCAAGATGATAAATAAATATTTGACCCTAAAATTAATATAGAAATACAAGTTGAAGAATGTAAAGTACGCAAATTTTGTCATCATAGAATTCCCCAACTTTGGTAGGTTAATATAACTAGTTAAAGAAGTACACTAAAGTACATTGTATTACATAAATTACTAAAAACAATATGTATACTGAAAAACATGTATAGAAGAGCTAATGCTCTTTATATTATCTTAATCTTCTTTCTAGTCCTATATATACTCTAAACCTACAACACAACTAAGGAGGAAAATGAGAACACACTCTATTCATAAAAAAACTTGCTAATTAATAAACATAAATTTTTTAAGAGTATATCACAAATAAAATAAAAAATAATAATGATTATTAAATAAGTTTTGGTTTTATGAAAGAATTATGACTAAGAGAGGAAACAAGTATGCAAAAATAATCACATAAAAATAAAATGAACAGAGTAAAATCATATTAACAATTCAGATTTGGTTATGATGCAACCATCAAAACATATATAACAAAACCACTAAGTGAAAGAGAAGACATAGGCCTAAATTAAATATGATACTGTGGCGTCAGAAATTATCACCCTTGACAATTTCACACTAGGTTTTGCTCCCCTAAATTATTGAGCCTAATTGGGTCCCTAATTTCCAAAATTATGCATTCTATAGCCCATTTGTACCACTTTTTGAGAAATTAAAAGCATTGAATATGAAGAAAAGATTGATTCAAAAAAAATGATTTAGAAAACATTGTTGTTATTATTCAGATGCTTGCAAGAGGTATTTATACAAGCATAAACATTATAGAGGAGGCAAGAAGTTAACAGAAAGTGAAGAATAGTTTAACTGTTCACAATTCCCCTTAACTACCCATAGAAAAAAAATGTAATATAGGTAATATAATAGCTATGATAGCATTCCCCCCTTATTACATTATTCCTAAAACCACAAAACTACCTTTCCAAGGGACCCCCCCTTAAGGATTACAAACCAAAACTTTTTGATTACAAAATATATATACATATTTTTTATCTTCATTAAAGAAACAAATCCTAAATCAGGTGGGATCCTCCAATTTGCCTCATAACCCTCAGAAAGGTGAAGCTTTGAGTTGAATTCTTGAATTCTTTCTCCCATGAAAATTCTAAATTATAGACCATAGTTATTGGCCAACCACCCTCAAGTTGTCTCCTAGACCCTTGTAAAGGAATAACCCTTGGACCAGTGCTGCCACAATAGTGGTTTACACTTTCTGGGAGATCCCGATTTTTGCTAAAATCACATATTTTTAGAAAATATAATGATTTAAGCCTTGAAAAGTTCCATTTAAAGGATTCCAATTGAAGAAGTTTTGATCAAACCACCTTAGACCAATCCCCCTTGGATAGAACCTCGCTAGTTTTAAACCATACCTATAACGGAGTCTCCTTTATACCTATCAAAATGTTGATAAAAAACCCCTTTTGATTTACCATTTGGGGGATCAAATGAATTAATTTAAAATTTATTTTTTTGTAAGTATGTAGTCTATATTATAAGATTCCAAAAAAATATAATTTTAATTAAATTAAATTTGATTATTATATTTTTATTTTTATTTCTTGTGAATGTACGTTTTTCATCAAAAATCAAGCTCTATGTTCTGCACATGTGGAAAAATAGAAAATTATCAAAAAATTTGAAAAATATGAGTGCACCAGATATTGAAGTCCTTGATCCAACAAAAAAAAAAAAATTCATTTCGATACATACAAAAAAAGTTACATGTTATACGGTCGTGCTATGCCTGAATTGTAAGTTTGACTTCAAAACCTAATAAAGCAAATAGAAGAAAGTTACAAATCTAAATTGAAATAATTATAATTTTATCTTTCATGGAAAAAAGTTATGCGTTATACGGTGAGCGTCACTTTTTAAAAATGTTGTTTTATGAAAAAACTATTTTTTGAGGGAGATGGAAAAAGAAGTGCAATCTGATTCCAAAATTTTTGACAAAAATATATTTAGAATCTACAGACAAAATATCACAAAACTCTAGTTTGTATCATCTTCAAATTTCTTATGCTTTAGCTGCTATAGGTGCCTGAAAGTGAAGATTTAGTTAAAAAAATTAATTTAGCGTCCAGTTTGGCCAAAAATTGTAAACCACTATTGTGGGATCATCCTGGTCCAGATTATAATTATTGGAAAACCATCCTCCAAGTTGTCTCCTTGACCCTCATAAATGTATAATCCCTGGTCACAACCTTGTGGACTCTATGGGAAATCATTCATACTGAGATCTTCACCAAATTCCTTACTTGTCTCCAAAAATCAAAGTTCACAATATATATATATTCTTCATTTTGTCAGCAATAACAAGGAAAAGCAAGAAACAAAAACCAAAAATGCTTCTCATACAAAGAATCATCTCAAAGTGAAAAGCTAACTTGAGATGATGGAAAATACTCCATCATTTGGTGCCACCAACCTCCAATCACATGTTACTCTTTATCCATTTAATCTCTTAGACAAGTCTTTTTCATCCTCATCAAGTGTGACAAATATGGTCTTGAAAGTCCAAGCATAACTATTTGAATATCCATTAGAAACATTGATAAAATCATCTATAAGATACTCAACAATTTTTTTAATGTTTTGGAATGCTCTTTCCCAAAAACTTGTAACTTAAAAGATAAATTACTTGATTGACACATCCCAAGGAAGACATATCAATTGCTTGACATTTTATAAAACTAATTTGATTTGCATCTTCTCTTTCAAAGTAACTTACCTCCAAGTTAACACTAGTAAGAGATGCATTCAAATGACTATATAAGTATTTATGTATCCTCATATATTGAAAATGAATGATTATCCCACTCTTGAATGGATGATATGCTGGGTCCTCATCCTCTTGGCCTCTGAATAACTCTCCTTCTTCCATATCCTCCCCAACATACCAGTGCACAAAGGCACACTTGACATAAATGAGATTAAACTTACCTTTTCATATCTAATATAATACACTCTCTTCAATGATATTTGGCCAACTCATTTCTATTCTATTCAATTTTTTTAAAACATATTTTTCATTGCAAATAATTCTCCACAATATTAACAAAATTTCCTACTATATTCATCCAAATCAATAATTTCCTTCCAATACTTTCAACTTAGAAAATATAAACTACTTTTGTAACCAAACTAAAGAAATTCCTCACACTTTGCAGGAAATAACAAAGGGTTATAAATCATATGCTACTAAATCTCCCATTTTTGAAATACTATTGATTGGGTCACCATTCAATATTGCAATATCATTGGAAATCACCTCAAGAAATACATTCTAACAATCATTCACACTCAAGAAGCTTTGAAACATGCTCTATGGATGATGAAAATGAAGCAAACTCTTTGTTAACCTTTAGATGGTTACAATCAAAAGGAAACCTAGAGAGCATTCTTAGTAGAGGCTCCTCTATTCAAAAACAGGTAGGATACAAATCACTTTTGTAGAGTGGCTATGATTTTTTCTCACACCTCTTCATCACTTCTCTATAGGCCAGGAGTCATATTGGGTGACGTAGAAAATTCCAAGTGAGAATATATTTCACCTTGGAGAGTGGATCTTGGGCTTAGTTTTAATATTGAAATAAGAAGAGATTCCAGGAAATAATGTTGTTAGATGCAAATGAAGAACCTAATATTGGATTGCTAGAAGTGTTAAAAAACCAATGACCTGCCACACTTCCTCTTGAAAACACCATGGAATAATGAATTGTGACCCGATCAGTTTACAATTGTCCAAAACTAATAAGGTTGATGATTGGCATAAGAGGAATGATAATCCATTGCCTGCTCAAAAACTAATAACCGCCACTCATAACACTTTTCCAATGATAATGAACAAACACAAGAAAGTAGAAGAGATTTGATACCAAATGAAGAAAAAATGATGTGAAAAAACTAATTTAAGAGACTTTGTTGTTATTATTTAGATGCTTGCAAGAGGTATTTATACAAGAAAAAAATAATGTGGAGGAGGCAAGTAGTTAACAAAAAATGAAGAACAATTTAACTATTCATAACTACCCTCACCTAGGTCTATAGAAAAATAATTTAAAATAGGTAATATAATAGTTATGCTAACAAAACAAATGCATCCAACTAATATTTTTCCCTTGACACTTAATGTCTTAGAAAATAGGGTTAGGACCCATTCGCCCCAAGGCATATGGGTCCCGCTATTTTTCACAGATCAATTTTAGATATGTCGGTGTCAAAATTTTAACATTCAAAATTCAAGTTGCAAATTTCAACTATCAATATTTAATTATTGGTAAATTAGTGGACCAAATATTTTTGTCACCTCTTGCACCTCTAGGGTTTTTCACCTAAAAGGAGAGAGAAAAAGATCAACACTTCACTCAAGAGAAACCCTTTGGATTTCAATGCAAATGAAATAAAAAAATTGACAATGGGAAGGTTCTAGGGAAATAATAACAACAAATGAGGGTTCACCACCAAGTGTAAACTTGAAAAAAAAGAATGGTTGAAAACACATTATGATATGAAAAAAGTCTTAGAAAGATGAATAGAAATGCAAGTAAAATGAAATAGAAAGTGTGCACCTGCAAATGTGTAGAGGTTGGAATGAAGACTAAAAATGTTGTTGATTCTAAAATTTTGACCTACTGGGACTCATATGCCATGCTGGGCAACTTAGTCCCAGATTTGGAAAACTGTGTTGGGGCCCATTTCAACCAAATAGGTACCCGAATCTATAGAAATCTCTGGAAAATAGGTACAGTGGGACTCATATGCCACTAATGGTGTATGAGTCTACTTTGGCTTTTCTAAAAATCTGAAAGTTGAAATGGAAGCTCTCAGTCTGCTCTTTCTGTTCCCCCAAGTATCCAGATCTAAAACCTAGATTTCTAGATATTTTGACCTAGCCAATAAGGAAACGAATTCAAAAAATTTGTAATATATTCTTCAATCATGTTCAATCGTTCAAAGTACTCATATTTGCAATCACATAAAGAAAGAGAGAGAAATATCGAATGTTAGGGAATGGGGATTTTCCTTGGTCAAACCCCTTTTAGGTAATTAAACCAAATAAAGGAATAAGATGAAGCATTAACATGAAACGAAGCAATTAGAAACTTTCCATGATGATGGATCTTGAATCTCTACAACAATGGATGAAGAATCTTCCCTTGAAATCCTTAAAAAGCTATCTTGATAACTTAAAATGCTAAAACCCAAGCTTACTTGACTTGAGAGAGATGATAAATGACAAATGAATAATGAATGAATTATGAATTAGGGTTTATGAGCTTTTTTATATAGGAAATCCACTGAAAATTCCTCTTAATTTGATCCCCAAGGCTGACATGGAGGAAAATTAAACTTAAAACCCATTTTTTCTCCCTCAAACATCAAAAATAGCCCAAATGGTACTAATTCACCACTCTTGGTGACTTAGTCCCACCTGGATGGGACTCATTCATTGAAAGTGGCAAATGGGTCCCACATGGGCTCTTTTGCCAGTTGGGATGTCATCCCGAATGAAGAATTTTAGTTTTTATGTTTATTTTATCAAGTCCTTGATCAAAATAAGCCTCAAGATGGATGATATGGGGTCATAGGGGCCTATTAATAATCATATAAAGTGTAATTAGGGAAAGGGACACAAATTTCAATGTGAAAGTGTGATTAAATACACTTTACAACATTAAAATGAGGTCCACATAGCATAGAAAGGCACAACATCCAATGTGAATGTGTAAAACACATTACAACACTAGATTAAAACCAAGTTTAATTAACAAGACTTATAGATTAATGTGAGAATGCAATTAAATACATTTTATAACATTGAATTAAGAGGAAAATAGGTTCATTAGACTTAGATGCTTAATAAAAGTCTAAAAAAGTGTGAAAGTCATTTACAACACTTTACAACACCTTTACAAGACATCGATAAATGCATTTTATTTAGGTTTCAAGGGTCCAAGACCTAATATGAATGTGTTGACCACATTACAACATTAAATCAAGGAAAAAATAGGCCTACATCCATAAGAGAGACCTAAATGAGCGTGAAAAAGTCCAAAGATACAATTTTCTATTCTACAATTAGAGAAATGCCTATAAATATCTAGTTATTGCATCATTTGAAACCTAACAAGCACTAAGGAGAGTTTATGAGAAATTACTATTGCTTGAGAGCACTATCAAGAAATTCAAGAGAAAAATCTCAAAGACCTATTGCAACAATCCAAGATCCAAAAGTATGTCAAATTCTATGTGAGGGTATGTGCAAGATCATGATGGGCCAAAAAGTTGTGATATGATGGGTATGTGTAGGGTATGTGGCTGACAACTTTTTTTTACCCAAAATTGATGAAATGAAAAGTTTTTTTAAAGGAGATTCTCGGCTTTTGAATAATATAAATTATGCTTTACTTTGAATTTAATAAATTATTATTATTCATTTTTTATTTGAATTACGACTACAGTCCTGATTGATAGGTTGATTGAAAAACATATATAGCTTTCAAATGGTATCACATTTTTTGAATCTAAACATGCATCACATTCTATGCTTCACATACTATAAGATTTAAAAAAATGAATTTCATGAGGTTTTGACCAAGTTAAGGTGGTGAGACACATGAGTTTTTATATTTTTTAAAATTTACATAATAAAAAATTTATAATTAATTATTTACTTGGAAAAAAATTACAAAAAAATATGCATCACATCAGGACATGAGTCCTCTACTAATATCTAAAATCTTATAAAAAAAATATTATCATTTTATTGTGGTTAGGGTGGTCAGATAGACACCTACTTCTTATTTTTTCCCTGGAATTGAAGTACTACTGCATTGAAATTTCAAATTTTCACCAAATAGATTTTTTTTTTAAGTAAACTTAGTAGTTTAGAAACTAAATTCAATTTGCTACAAATTCTATTCTTACATATTTTTGAAATAATATAGATAACTTATTCAAATTTTTACGTCAAGTTTCCTAACTTTGATTTTTCTGAATTTTTCGCCACTTACTTGGGCTTGTTTTTTCCATGATGATCATGTACATACCTGTGAGTTCACGTGTGTTCATGTTATCATTGTTTTATGAAGGATAACAATTTTGGAGGTCTCCAAAGTATTCAAGAAAATCAAGCAAGCAAGATCCAATACTTTGAAGTGATGTGCATGACTTCAATGCTTCAAGGAAGCCATTGAAGGGTGGTGAGCTGCAACACTTTGTTATTTCATCATTCCTTCCTATCCATTATCATTTATCATTAGCATTGATATTGTGGGTTTGGAAACACTAACACAAGGTTTGACTAAGGTAAGCCCATAAATGGTCCAACATCTCTTCTCTTTCTAAATGTGAAAATTTTAGGTTTGAAGATTATTGAAAGAAACTTGAAGACAAATTATTCATTGTTCCAATTGAAGACTTACATCTTTTCAACTCATGAAAACTCATTTACAAAATTATCCGATGGTGTTCTAACAACTCTAAAACTACGAATGAGAAGCAAAAGTTTATCATCAAAGGACCTCAAAAATAGAGAAAAATTAGCATACCAAGACCCATAAACCCTAAGGCGACTATGTCCCTCTAGAGTGATAAAAAAAAAACATTTTAGGATAGGTACACAATCCTCAACACTTCCCAAATTTTCTTGTAAGTTACTATTTCAATTTTTTAATTATTGGTCTATTGAATTTTACATATTAGGTCACATAGTCTAATTTTTTTAATCATAGCAAATCAATTTGAAATCATTCCAAGACTCAATAGGATGGAAATTTTGGTCTGATTGGCTCACCTTCATGAAAGTCAATCTATTCACCGTATTGATATCCATCTTAATGAAACATAAGAAAAATACATAAATCACCCAAAAATGTGAATTCTAGGTTTACACATTAGACCTACGGTTCCCCTAATTTTCTTTGTTTCAGATACTAAATAATGACCATGTCATTGCTACTAAATAAAGGGGCTAGGTTATTTCCAATATAATGATGGTTTTTGTCACCACCACTCTAAATGAAAAAGTATGATATGGAAAGTAAAAATAAAATTGTTAATAGAATAAATGACATTAAGGGAAAGAGTGTATGCTTCCCCTTGGATTCATTAGTGATGAAAAATAGGAAAAACATAATTTAAGGAAGATAGGGGAATTTTTTTTTGCAAATATATGAGTAGAGACATAAGAAAGCAACTAGAAATAGGAGAAGATATATAAATTATCTCCAAGGAAGGGAAAAATAAATAAGGACTAAAATATAGAGTTTAATACAATAATAAAATTAAATAAGGAATTGGTATTATAATCTTATTTATAAAATATTATAAAAGAAAATAATTTCATGAAAAAAGGAACATAGCACTCAAAAAATAGTTACAACATAGTTTTTTTCCTTGCACCCATGCCCCACTTTTGTTTCTAACAAAATGGGGACCCCCTTTTTTTTCTTTTTCTTTCTTTCCTTTTTTCTCTCCTCTTGTCCGTCTTCCTTTTATTTCCCTTTTTCTCTTATTTTTGATGTGGCTATTATACAAACAACAACATTCAGATAAAGCCTTACTATTTGAAAAACCAAATCTATATTTCTTTAAAGAATCACTAAATTTCCTTGTTTAAGGCATCTTAGTTATCTCAAGTCTCAAGAATGTCAAGTCTTGACTCACTAGGTTCACTTAGGGTTCATTATGTAACTATTGTTAAATATAGGGGGTCTGCTGGTTTTCACAAATCTTTTAACTTCAAAAAATTTAGTAATGTAAAGATATCAACAGATAGAATGTGTATTACCTTTCAAACTTCATTAATTCAACTCATTCAAGAGGAAAACTACAATAAAATCACAGTTGAGAGAGAGATAGGGCCTAAGAAATTAATGACTCCTAGTTATTATCCATACATTTATAGAGAAATAAATACACCAAAAGCATTTACTATTTTGTATTTCACCAAAATGCTTCATAGCTACATACAAAACAATGAAAATGTTTAGAGAAAATAATTTTTCACCACTGGAATAGTATCAAAATGCACCCAAATCTGGTGCAAAAAATTTACTCTTTTGATAGGAGTAAACAACGAATAGTTATGCAAGATATATAATTTGGAATAACCTTTCAATTTCTTTATTATTATCTATCTCTATTGTAAATACAAATTTTTATGTTGAAATTGAATAGAAAACATGAAATAAACATAAAATTGGTGATGTTCCAACTTTAAGTTTAATTGTTTCAATAAATTATGATCCTTAAAAATATCTCCCTATATTTTATAGAACACAAGGCAATAGTTGTTTATGGAAGCACATGATGAAGAGAAAATAAGACAATAAAAACATAAAACATGGAACACGAGAATAGGTGGCACTTTAGTAGATATTCTCCATATTCATTGAAGATATGGTCAAATTCTACACTTTGACTTTTGCTAATGACCCTCCAATGTTTGAAAACTCAAAAGAAGACCATTGGGTTCCTTTAGTGTTCAAAACATTTGAAGACAAAAAAGTTAGCATTTCCTTTCAAAATCCTCAAATTTTGGTGTGGAGAAGCTTCACTATCGAGAAAAATACTCGTAAGTGAATGTTTGGATAAATCTTTGGTTCCATCGGCTAGCCAAAAACCTAGATTCCTTAAGTTTTTGGTCTCCTCTATTCATCTTCGGACATTTCCTCCATTGGTTCGTCTTCTCCTTTCTTGAGATTATACTCTCTAAAAGCCATCATAATCTAGTTCATGTCCTCCTTAGGTACATTCTACATCATTTTCCAATAGGATTTATCCCATATATACTCCTATGGTCTTTATGGCATCATTTCCTTGGGCTACATCAAGCTCATATCTACCATGTGATTTTGAGTCAATCATTTTATTCATGACATCCTAACTCACTAGTTGAATAGGTTCATTAATTAGCTTCCCAAATAGATATTTAAAGGATTTTACTTCAATATCACCTTGTCGTAGCTCATCTTGATTACATATCTGCTATATAAGCATTTCCATGAGGTCTAAATTTTTGTCCACCATTTTTTCATCCATTTCAACCACTTTTTCTAGTTCCTTTATGCACTATACTAGAGAATCCTTCTAAGACAATTGTAGCCTCCATGTCTTCAGCTTTGTATTGTCTTGTTTTGTCATTACATTTTCTTCTTTCAATAAATGGGTGTTAGTCTTTTGAATGGCTTCCATTCATCATAATTCTATATCATTATACTCCAAGTAGTATTTAGACTCGATCATTGGCCTTTTAGACTTCTTGATCCAACGGAAAACTTTTGTGAATTTTCTTATGACTCCCTTTATAGATTCTTCACCTTGTTGCATCAAGTTTCTCACCCAGTTGTTTAACAAATTTGCTTTGTGTTTTAGATTCTCAATTGCATCTACTTACTCCTTTGAAATCAACACTGCACCAGGTCAGAAGGAAATTCCACTAATGGCTAGCTTAATTGAGGTATTGCTCATATAAGATTCTTCATTTGAGCTATGCACTCCTTTAATTCCATTTTATTCTTTTCATCTTTTCTCATACGAGTCGAAGTTGCTTCTAGGTTCATTTTCATTTCCTCTATCTCCTAGTCTCATGGTTAATTCCCTAGGTTAATTTTTGATATCTTATAATCCATCCATGTAAACTTGTGCTTATACTTTTTCTCTATAAGGGTAGGCACTTGTATAATTTTCCCATCATCTACATTTCTTCTGATAGAATGTCTAACTCTAGCCATACCTTTAGGCCTCAATATTCCAATTCTTACATCATGCTCCTGAAAATCAAGTGCTACTAGTTGAACTTGCATTGGTGGCTATAATTGACTAGCCAACCAATCAGGAATATCTTCACCTAGAGATTCTTCTCTAGGTCTTTCTAAGAATGTTTGATCCTTATGTTCATATCTAGATCCATGAAATTTACTCTCTTCTTGATCAAAATTATTTTTATCACTTGCTCCTGGTTGGAGTAGTTATTTATGGCCTTGTTCTAGTAATTCTTCACCTTCTCCAGATGTGCCTTGAGTTACTTCCAAAACATTCATTTCTTCTTAGTCTTCAAGCTTCTCACTGTCATCTTTTTTAGATTCTTCTGGTTGACCTTTTCCCAAATTCTCTTTTTCTTGAGATTTTGAATGTTATTCATGTATGTCATCACCAGTATCTACATGGTGGGGTTGCTCCTCCATTACTTCAACCTCTATATGGTCATCAATCTACATTTCTTCTTCTTGTTTGTCAAGGGGATCAAAATCTTGTTCTTCTTCATCTATGTCCCCTTTCTATGTTGGAGGTGTTACTTATACCACCTCCTCGACCTATATTTTTTCTTTTGTAGGATTATATTCATTTTGAGTATGTAGATTTGCTACTACCTCAGTAAAATTTCTTGAAACACTTTTTCCCTTCTCTCCTTGTTTGACCAATTTTGATTCCATAACTACCTTAGGATTTTGTTGTTTTGACCCTTTATCTTATGATTTGGTCCAATTGGTCCCATACTCTCATGATTTGGTCCATTATCATGCCTTCTTATTTACTTGTAGGTTGATAGGTGTCTCCTATAACTTGTATCACTATAGATGTTTCTTTCAATGGTGGGATTCAAATATGGCCACCACTAGCTATGATGCAGAACCTCTTGTTTGAGCATATCCATGTTGTCTTCCACCTACTTCTTGTGGTGTAAGGAGCTCAGCCTGATATAGCAGAGTTGATGTGAAAGCTCCTATTACTTGACTTGGAAAATTAGTAGGTACTACCCTAATCTCCCTATTAGGATCTTCGGGTTCTGATGCCACTAAAACTCCTCTTCTTGGGATTTCAGTAAACTTTTCTTGGATTTCTTCTAGGGCTCTCGCTTTAGCAATTCTCCTTTACTTGTTTAATAAATCATCATATCCAATTCATCTATTTTCTATTTTTTTCTTTCTCCCTGGTGGATATGTTATGGCTACTCCTTTATCTTTCAATCTTTGTATATTCCTATCAATCCAAAATTTGGCTAAATTTAATAACCGGTTGGGTTATTTCATCTAATTTTGTTACTTCAAAGTTCTTTCCAATTATGATCCTCCAAAAATTGATCAAAAACCCTATCTACATTGTATTTTGGATTCAACACATTTTCATTATCATCTATTAGTTGTGTGTTCCCAATTTCAACACTTGATTCAATGTTAGACTTTGATGAGCTCTTTTCCATACTTCATTCTCATTAGTACAATCAATCTAATAATCTTCCATATGGAGCACATGAGAAAAAATCCTACCCAATTGCTTGAAAAGCCTCTCTACTAGATTGTAATTAGGTCTTTTTAGTTTGAATTATTCAAACCCATGCATCAATAATTCATTTTCTACCAACTTGGCATTAAGCACTATGTTGCACTTGTAGCTTTTCATAAGGATAGGGAATCTAATTTGTCCCTTCTTATAAGACTATAGAAATATGTCGTGATTCTATTACTTGATTGGAAAATTATATTAGTATCTTATTTTTTGTACATACTTTGGTAGCATGTATGGGAATCCAAAAAACCCTTCAATCCTTATGTAAGTGAACTTAGGAAACTAGATATACCAACATCCATGAGTTGAGATGACAACTTGTGCATATATGGATATCTTTTTCCTTTATCACCTTCCATGGTTTATATCACCTTCATCAAAAATGCATCATTGAATCTTTAGTACTTCTCAAGGTACTATTGAGATGTTATTTAAGGAAAATACTCGTAAACCAATTTCTATCCAAGGCTAACCCCAAGGACTCCAACCTTATTCAAACCCTCAATGTTTGGCTTTACTGCACATGAATATACGACATAGGATGACATGTAGAATGTGCCTGAAGCCTAATTTTTTTTCATATTTTCTCATAGAGAATCATTGATGGCCTTAGACCAATGGATTTTCACTTTTCCATTTCCTATGTTCCTAATAATTTCATACATCCACAACTCAAATTCGTTGGCATCTTTATTTCTAAACATTTTATTCAATATGGTAATTATGTCGTATATATCCATAATGAAATCAAACCTCAAAATAGTTTGGGGCATTTTGGATATGGGTTTCAAGCTTTCCTGGTCTTTAAACCATGTCATTAACATTTTCCTTTTTACATGTTCTTCCATATTTTCATATGCCTTAGCAAATTCATTCATTTTTGTTAGTGAAATTAATTATTTATTACACTAGTATAAGTTAACTTAGGTCTTTTGTTTAATTTTGTCCTAGGTTGCATCATTAGAATATCATTAATAACGGGGTAATTCCCCTTTCCATGTTTGTAGGAGATAAGATTCCTTCTAGAACATGAGTTGTCTTTCCTAAAACTTATCTCTATCTCATCATCATTGCCTAAGTAGGTTGTTAGGGTTTTCATGTTGTCACATGTAGTGTGATTTAAACACTTGGCAACATATTAGTGCATTCTAGATTTCTCTTATGCCTATATAATTAGGGCATATGTACACTTGTAAGATATTTGAATGCCATTGTTACAACACTTTTTGTTTGGGTGAATATTTTCTTGGAAAAGGTCCTTCATTGAAGACTGTAGCTTCAGGGACACTGTCCATCCATCATTTCAACATGGTATCAGAGCATTACCAGTGAAAGTTCATCCCAAGATCAAGAAAGTTGGCTTGCGAGATTCTTTGCAGGCTTGAGGGTTCTACTTCATAGGCTAGTTGGTTCTACCTGGGAACCAAGCTGATTTCTGGCACAAACTAGGCTCTCTCCAACCTCTCCATTGTGTTCAAAAGACCTCAAAACCTATATATCACTTCTCTATTCGTCAAAATTAGACACATATCATCAGGGAGCCATTTGAGGTATTATCTAGGGTTTGTAATTTTTTGTACTATCCATACAAATTTGGAGAAAAAAACTTACCTTTCAGTCATCCTCCAAGGATTTTTTTTTTTAAAGTTTGCAGACATTTTTTTATTTCAAAAATTGGGATATTTTCTAATGTTGGCAAAAAAATTAAAATATTTGTAAATTGAGTTGCAATTTATTTGGCAGTCGACAAGGGTTTATTTTTTCACTGAGCTAAAGTTTTCCTTAAGTTAGTATCCTATTTTTTTTCTGTAGAATATATTTCGTATTTCTATCAGCATTTTTTTTTGAGTTGCCATTGGCAATATTCAAAAAATATATATATTTTTCATTTTTAAAAAGTTTGCAGAATTTGTCGGCTTCATTCATTTCTCTAGGCACATAGAGTACCTATTTGTTAGCACCCATCACATCTGGTCAGTTTGTCACCGTCCACTGTTGTTCCCTCATGATTGGTGATCATTTCCCGACCACCATCTTGTGTTACCAATGAGGGTTCTTTTCCCATTGGTTGAAGCCCCCGCCATCGATCATTTGGAGGACTGAAGGTCCCGCTACACTCTGAAGCAGTGCTGCCTGCATCCTGGATGCGCCTCCTGACCACCACCCTGCAACCGCTCCACCACTACTCATCCAGTGGTGAGAATTTTTTAAAAATTTCTGACAGCCCCTTGGTCATATTAGTGACCACGGGCTGATTTTTTTTTCCTAGGGGTGCTTATTTTTTGCGCCTAATTAGCCTACCATCTCCCAAACAACAATTTTTTCTTTTGGAGGCCATATCTTCACACCACGATATCAAAAATCTACAAACAAGATACCGACAAAAAGAGAATTCAGTCTACTTTCAAGTGGTACACTTTGTTTTTAGGATTCTAATACTATCAAAATTTCAAGTCAACTGAAGTCAACTCTCCTCTTTTGGACTCAACAACTAATATATTCGCATCAAATTATCAAAATTCAGTGATTCCAACACCAATTAGAAGATATTTTAGAGGATTTTTCATTAGTATAATCACTTCCTTTAGTTTGAGCTCTAGGTATCTTTTATTGGTTTTTTGCAATTTGGTGCAGTTTCTTGATTCCTTGGACATCCTAGAGCTTGAAGAAGAATTTCTTGATTTCAAAGGCATCTTTTTAGTTGCATATCATATTAGGAAGTTTCTATTTGATGTTGAAGGTCAATATCTTTGTTTTATTAGAGATTTGTCACATTTTGCTATGGGTTTTTTTTGTCATCCTTCATTGATCATGTTGGGAAAGGGAAACTATCAGAAATGGAGAGATTGCATCATCAATCATCTTCAATCCCTTCATTTGTTGCCACATTTGTATGGTTAGGTTCCCCCTCTTGATAATTGTATCCAGAAATTTGATTGGAATTGTTGAAGGTATGAAGCTCTAAGGATTATTGCCATGCATGTTCCTCATTATGTTTTGAAAGCTATTGATCATTGTAAATATCATCACATCCTTTGGAACAATATTTGGGAGCTATATGGAGATTTAGACACTTCACCATTCCCTGATGATCATGTTTCAAAATGTCATTTGCCTCTTGATTCTTCAGATCTGGTACCCCATGATAATATTGTTGTGTAGGAGGTTGTTTGTTTGAATTGCCTTGAATCTTCCAAAGAGGTTGACAAGGTTTCTTTAGATGTTCCTTCTTCTCCATCAGAGACTATTGGTATCCCTTCACATTCAGTGGTTCCTTGTTCAAAGTCATTGATTGAGGCTTCCATCATCTCCATTCATTAGGACACATTCAATTTTCTAGACTTGATATCACAGGATGGCTTTGTTTTAGGGATTGTTGACTTGGCTATTTCTATAGGTTTGGAGGACATTCTTGAGGGGATATCACTCTATTTAGATCCTACTTTAGAGAGTTTTCTTGAGTCTCCACATTCCTCTGTCTTAACCTTGATTAGGGATCTTGAGACTATCTTGGAGGTACTTGGTTTCTCTTCAGAGATTTCATGTATGAGACTTCTTCCCTCTCATTCCATTCAGTAGTTGGAGTTTCTTTAGCATCTACCATTGGATTTTCTTCTTCCTAGTGGGAGAGATGTTGTTTGGACACCATTGTTGCTTCAAACATCTTTCAGTGGTTTTGAGGACACTTCATTCTAGGGGGGTAATCCAGTCTCCATCTATTCCTTCAATGAAAGGATCATTGCATCACCATCTTTGGATATTGTTCAACATCAATTTCCACACATCCTAATTTGTCACTTTCTACATTGATTGGGCATGTACTTGAGTTGATTATGGAATCTTCATCTTCAGTGACAAAGGAGATGCATGAGAAAAGTTTAGATACATCATCAACATCCATATTCATTCTTCCTTCAATTCCTATCCAAAATGGGAAGAATCCTTACACTTGCACTTGGTTTTGTTTCTTCCAAAAGGGAGACAAGTTGTTTGTCAATATTGGATCATGATGTGAAAAACCATCAAAGAATTTTTTTTGCACAATATCCTGGGAGAACACCTTCTCTTCCTCTACAATTATCTTGACATGACTTTCTCTCCCCCTTTGACATCAATAGAAAAGATCAAAAAATATAATCACCCTCCCTCAGGAGTACACTAATACTGCAACAATGAAAACCTTTTCTACTCTCCCTATGGAGTAGACCCATTTATCAGTCCAAATAAATAAGGAATCTTTGAATTCACTACACTGATGCACCTTTATGTGCACTTAGTTTAGAGGGCCAATGACCCCTAACCTCTCACTAAGATGCTCAAAAGTATCCTTTGGAAGAGCCTTAGTAAATATGTATGTATTTAGTTCCTTTGTTGTCACATAATCCAATCCGACTTCATTCTCTAGCACTTTTCTCTTAGGAAATGATACTTGATAGATATATGTTTTGTTATTGAATGCATAATCAGGTTCTTTGAGATGTTTATTGCACTTGTGTTGTCAAAATAAAATAAAATAGGATCATCACATATCCCTCCAATGTCTTTTAGACTTTGCTTCATACACAAAACCTATGTGCAGCAGGACGCTGCAACAATATATTCTACCTTTGTAGTGGATAGATAATTGTATACACATAAAAATGGTCATGTCTATAATCCTGGCAATTAATTAAATATTTATTATTTAATTAATTTTTTTGAAATCCTCTACATATGATTAAATTTAATTAATTTAATTATATTGTTCATTCATCTTATTCTTCTTTCATAATTAAATAAATTTATTTTATTTAATTATTTTCATATGTCCACTTAATTAATTAAATAAATGCATTTTATTTATTTAAATTAATTATCATTGTTTGAATTTAAATTAAATCTTTTGATTTAATTAAGTTTAAATATCTTTCTTTCTTCTATTTTAAATTCTTCTTCTAAATTAATTAAATATTTCATTTAATTAATTTCATAAAAGTAATTTAATTAAATAAACCTTATTTAATTAAAGGATCTTATGCTTTCTTTCTAAATCACAACTAGATATTTTATCTAATTGTGAAATCTTTTGTTTTCTTCTCATATCATAATTAAATATTTTATTTAATATGATATCTTCTACTTTCTTCAAAAATCATAATTAAAGCTTTCTTCTTATCACAAACTTTCTTCTGCTTTCTTTAAAAGCTTAAGAAAAGCTGCATGTCATCCACAAGTAAATAATTGAATTTTTAATTCATTATTTATCATCTTTAAATCTTTCTAATATCTTCTAAAAAAAGATGATTTTCTATCATCTTATCTTATCTTTCTTTGGAAAAGAAAACAAAGCCTATTTTTTTTTTTATTCTATCTTTTTCTTCAGTCTCATTCATTTTGCACCATTTGATCTGTCAAGAATTATCACAGCCATTGATCATATGAGCCAATAAAAATCTCTATAAATACAACCTCTCACAATTCATTTGGGGGGTTGATTCTTCTAGCATCTTCACTCTGTCAAAATAATTCTTCAATCGCCATCTATCATCTTCATCACATCGTTATGCTGTAGAATTGAGCAACCAACATTCCTCCTCTACAATCAACCTTCGAAATCTTGCATCCTTGTGCAGGTGGAAAAGAGCCATGGAGATCAATCAACACTAGTTTGAAAATCGGTTTGCATGTTCTTTTTTTATTATTTTTATTTTCATTCTAGTTTGTGCTTCATAGTGCTTGATAGGATTTAAATTTTATATGGATTGTGGAAACCTATGATATGGATATTGTGCAAAAAAAATTGTTGCACACAATCAAATCCAGAAGTTATACAGACTTATGATATGGATTGTGGAAACCTATTATCATTAATATTGGATCATGTTTTGTCTTTAGACACTTACCATTTTTGTAGGTGATCTCATGTTCTAAGGGGGCTATATATTCTCTCTCTTTACCTCCTATGGGGAGGCTATTGATTGTATTGTATCCATGTAATGAATGGTGTGCTTGGGTGGTATTTGGGAGTCCTCCATCCTTCCCATCCTTTCTCACTTTTCTACATTTTCATCTCCTTTTTGGAGAGGGGTTTTCTTCCCACTAGGTTTTCCCCTTTTCTCTGTTTGTGGGAGATTAGCTGCATTTTCATTCTCATTTGTAAATGGGTACCTAAAATGGCCATCATATAGCTAGGAGCAATCATCATTGCATAGTCATTGCATTTTTCATTTCCTCCCTAAGTTGCACTTATGAGGGGGTGTTAATGTAATTAATTATTTATTACACTAGCACAAGTTAGCTTAGGTCTTTCATTTAATTTAGTCCTAGGTTACATCATTAGAATATCATTAATAATGGGGTAATTCCCCTTTCCATTTTTGTAGGAGATAAGATTTCTTCTAGAAGATGAGTTGTCTTTTCTAGAACTTATCTCTATCTCATCATCATTCCCTATGAAGGTTGTTAGGGTTTTCATGTTGTCACATGTAGTGTGATTTAGACACTTGGAAACATCTTAGTGCATTCTAGACTTCTCTCATGCCTATATAATTAGGGCATATGTACACTTGTAACATATTCTAGATCAATCAGATAATCTCTATTTGAATGTCATTGTTGCAACACTTTCTGTGTGGGTGAATATTTTCTTGGCAAAGGTCCTTCATTGAAGACTGTAGCTTCAGGGACATTGTACATCCATCATTTCAACAATTTATAAAACTAATTATGAGGCTTCCATAGCTTGAGGAGAATCCATAGCCATGCGTAATCCATTCATGAAAATATTTTGCAACCATTGAGTTGTGTTAGGATGCTATATCCCTTCCATGAATTCCTCAACCTTAAAATTACATAGATGGGTATCATCTACTATCTCATAAGTTGGAATGACTTGGAACTGATGAAATTGAAATTCCTCTTATTTATTCTTTTCTCTATACTCATGGTACTTGAACTCTACATGTTTTTAGAAATGAAACTAGTAATGCTAGTTAGGGTTAATGCTTTTAATTCTACACACCCTTTCTAGATGTTTAGTGTTTTACTCAATTTTTTCCAAACAAATTAGCATTCCAACAATTTACACTACTTTCATCATAATTTAATTAGAAAAGAATGGTGTATTTTAAAAGTAAATATTAAACAATATCTCTCAATTTATGAGCATAATTTGTGTGCAAATTATTAGAACTTAATTAAAAATGGTTTCCTTTTAAAAGAAAAGCTTAAATAAGATCTTATAATTTATGAGCATAATCTATGTGAAAATTATTAAAACTTAATTCAAAGCATACCTAGTTTAGCTGGGAACTGCTATGAGCTAAAGGTAATAATGGAAAGTGGTAATACCTCCTCTAATTCTAGCTTTCACCTCCTTTACCTTTTCTCATTTCATGAGCCTCTACAAATTCTCCGTATGTGTCTTCATGACTATGTTGCTCTCCATGTGCAACAATACTTGATAAATGAAACAATGATATCTTCTCCACCTTTATTAATGTTAATTCATCATTATTCATTAAATTTTGAGTTCATACAAAGAGTGGAGGTTAATAATTAATGATGATATATTTCAATAAATTTCCTCACAAGAGCAAGACAAAGTTTACTATCAAATTATTTTTTGACAAAACTCGATTTAACTATTAGAGAATATTTGGTTGGATCTGACTTTCACAAAGATCCAACACAATTTTCCCAAGAGACATTTTTACACCCAATTATCACTAAAAATAACTATATTGGAACATGAATTAGGGTCCAATTTAGATATCTCCCTAACCACATGTACCAATAGATCGGTTAGATTGTGTTCGGGAAAAAAATTTCTTCGAGTAGACACACCTTGGTAGGCACAATGCCATGAATTATCACAAGAAGTAATAATGCAAAATTCTTGGTTAGGGAGATATCTAAATTGGACCCAAAATCATGTTCAAAACAACCAATCATTTCATCCATCTCAAGCATCAATCAAATCCCATCTCACAAACAACTTTTGAACCATTGGAAAAATCATTCATGCTAGACTTTTGGAAAATCCTTCTAAATCAAAATCAAAACCATCTTGTTTGACAAAGTGTGTGTAGATGAATCATTCTTCATACACTTAGTTGAATTATCACCTTGTGGACAAGTTTATTTCAAGATAACATCCAACATCTTGGGGTTTATTAGTTCATTATTTAAAATCCAAATCCAAATCAAATCCAATCCAAAATAAAAAATCCAATAGTCCTAAAGTCTAGTATCCCTTTGATGTTCCTAAAAGTTCAACACCAATATCATTCACCCCTTTCATCCTTCATCTCATCATTGGTCCTAAATCCTTTAGAGGTCAACAAGGTAAAAACACGAGAAAAACATAGAATATAAACTTGGTTCATACATCATGAGTGGTCTACATCAACCAAACTATCAAAGCCTTACAATGCCAATTGATTATCAAAACTCACATTTATACAATCCATACATGAGATCACTATCTCCTACAAGCCTCAATGGTACAACAAATGTGAGTGTGCCCAATCTAAATTTGGAACACCTTTTACTATGGTAGATTTAAATCAAAGTCCAAACCTAAAAATCTATCAAACAAACAATCAATGCATGATTCTACAACAAAACAACATTATCCCACCAAATCCATACATGCCAAATGTGAATATACCAAGTACAACTTTACCAAACATGAAAATTTTGAATGCACACTTGGTAAAATTTGGAATAGATATGTTTCTGAATCATACAAATGTTGTTCAAAGCCCAAACAATATGTTAACAACTCCATGTATTGATCCAAGTCAAGGTGACAACATGCAAAATCAAAGTTACCTAAATCAAGGAAAGGTGATTCCCAACCACAAAAATGTTCAATTTCAACCTATCATTCCAAATCTAAACATCATCCCAAATCAAAAATATTTCCAAAATCAGTTTGTCCATGATCCCATACAAATACCACAAGCATCCAATCCAAATCTTCTTGAACAAAAACCAAATCAACTATATCAAGGGTGTCAAGATCAAAATCAATATAAAATTTTGCGAGATCAAATTACTACACTTACCAAATTAGTTGATTCATTTCACCAAGAGACATCTCCACCCCAAAATGAATACACTCTTCCATTGGTTAAACTGTGTCATTAAAAGATTGAGTTATTTCCACAACCACATCAAGAACAATATCTCCAATGTCAAGAGGTTGGATATCAAGATCAACAACAAAAAACCCAATCACCATGTCTCAAAGATCAATAACCACATCTCCAAAATCAGTCACCACAAGGTCAATTTAAAATATCACAAGGTAACAAACGGAAATACACAACACTTGGGAAAAAAATTGAATGGGTCATGCAATAGTTGGTAGAAGAAAATCTCATCAAATTCCCCATTTATGAGAATTATCAAGGGCCCCAAGTTAAACCACCAAGGTATAATGAGAAGCACATTTGTGATTTTCAAAAAATAAAGGGACACACAACATCAAATTGTAGTCGACTCAAAAATCTCATCCAAGACTTGATTGATCAAAAAATAATAACTATTGGGGACAATGATCAGGATTCAACCACTAGCAATGGTTTTGAAAATCTCTCCACCACAATTGTTGAAAATAATGATCAAGATCTATCCATCAATGAGCACCTTGAAGATGTTTCTACCCCATTCAATGATCAAATCAACATGCATCAAGAGTCACTTTTTTATCATGATAAAAACACCTCAAAAAATTCCAACAATGATCTATTTCAAGGAGTGTTATCATTATTTGATCCTATAATCAACGATCCTTCCACCAATGATTTCGAGGACATATCTCAAGAATTCATTCCAAAGCATGATCAACATCTTTCACCAAATCTAGCAATGGTCCTCTCCAAAACATATTGACATCCTTCGACATCATGGTTGTAGATATTGAAGGAATCTTCAACTCAATATTTGATCCAATTCCATTCAAAGATCAAGAGGATATTGAGTCACTTCCCATGGCTAATGAAGACATACAAGGACCTTTTGTAAGCAATCCATCCTTTGAAACTGACCCATGTCAAGAACTTGATCCAAAGCATGTCAAAACCAATTCCAAAATTGATCAAGATCAAGAATTCATATCTCCAAGATACTACAATGATTTAATGGAAACTCTCTAATCTATACAAGATGCCACAAAGAATGATCATATACATATAGCACATATTCCTCCATCTACCCATGAGATGATTACTCCTAATGGACATGTAGATGATCTTCATTCAAAACTTGAGTCTCATACTCTTGATATCATTACCAAGGAACAAGAGTCTCCTACTCTTAACTTTTGTACACATGATCAAGCTATTGGAAAATATAGAGACATATTAGAAATGGGTCAAGAAGAAGGCTTCTACAGAAGTTGTGAATGAGAAAAATCCTGTGAAAGCATATCAAAAATGAATCATAAGGGCAACTTTTACGTGGACAGTGAATCATTAAAACCTCTTGAAGAAGAATTAAAATGTGATATTCCACAAGATAAAGCCAAAGATATGAATCAGGAAGCTATCCCACACATGGAGGATCATATCACTTATAGACTTGGATCACTTTCCTTTTTAAGGGAAAGCTATCTTATCAATGAAGAAGTTGTCACCTTTGAAGATCCAAGACAAAGCAAGGAAGGATTAGCACCTTGTTTCCAAGGTAAATCATATCCTATTGCAAAAAAAATGTTTCAATAGATGAGTTATCAAGGTAGAGGATTAGGCCTACGTGAATAGGGTATCCTAGAACTAGTGTAGATAATTGGCAATCCTAAGCATCAAGGTCTTGGTTATTCGAGGAATAATGGATGTAAAGATATCAATGATACCTCTTTAATAGTGGGAGAAACTTTATCTAATGCAAGCATCAACATAGGGAGCATGAGGAGTCCTTATGAGAAAACCAATGCCAATACTACAACCAACCATGTCATGAATCTTCATCCACCCATCACCCTATCCACAAATTGGGACCAACATCAAAATAAGGATTTGAATCAAAGTACAAAGAACATTATCAAAGAAAAATAAGTTGGGAAGCATAATGGACAAATCAAATACAAGTGGATACCAAAGAAATATTATACATATCAAACTCCATTAGTCAAACAAACTATGGGGAAAAATAAAAAGGGAAAAGTAACCATCAAAGATGTCCATAAAGGACAAATTAGGCTTCTCAAGAAATGCAAAAAGTATATTGAGTAGTTGGTCCTAATTCCACGCACACTTCCATATCCACCCATCATTGCTCATCTCCCCAAGTTTGGAGAGTCAAAGGTTTCAAGCTGTCAACCAATCCATCTTTTATTCCTAAAAACACTCCATCCAAACTTGCATACATGATATACAATTCTCACATTGACCATGTATTGGCAGCCACCCTTCATCATAAGGATTCAAAGGGCACTTTATTGTAATATGCACACAAAGACAAAGTTAACTCTGGTATCAACAAAGTAGATCAGGAATCTCAAAAGTTGGTGCATGTATCTTGCCAAAGAAACTTCTTCAAGTAGGATATCAATGGCACATTATGAAAAAAACATCTACATCAACACCACCACGTGATTCAACATGAGCTTAAAAATATTTTACAGAGAAAATACAAAAAAATCAAAACATCAAAAATCCAAAAAAAAAAAATCAAGAAAAGGATTGAAAATAGTAAAGAAAAAAAATCATCCTATAGTGAAAACCACTATGGTGGTGCTTTGGATAGGTAACATGATGAAAACCTGCAAAATAGGCATCATGTGTAGAATCGAGTATCTACGTGTGCTACTTCAAGTGGAAGCATCTCATCTCATCCATAATAAATCCATTCATCCATGGACCATTTATCCAATCTATTTTCATCCATCTACATCCATAGTTCAAATTATCTTGATCTCAACAAGTTTGGTGTAAAATTTGCACTTGCTTATGGTAAACATCTTGACATGGGTCATTTTCATTGATCCTATCCTACCCAACATTATCTAAGCCATGAAGCACTATCCAAATGAGCATCAGTTGTTCAAACACCTTATCTTATCACAAGATAATCCTTGTCATCCTTTCCATGCTTACCATATCCATCCATCCATTCATCCTATACAAGCATCCACCCATGGCATTCCATACATTGCTAGACACTAGGGGCAGATATTTACATCTTGCTTCAGGAATAAAACTTGATCTATATCTTCCAACTTATGGGGTAATCCAAACATTGGAAAAGGTGAAATAAAATTGGTCAAAGCATTTTTTATCCAAAATTCAAATCACTAGCCCATGACATATTTTTACAAGAGGATGTTCCTTATCAAGCTTTATCTTTCATTGAACATCAACCCAAACAATAAATATTAGTCACATCTAATTAGCACTTTAGCATCACATTAAATCATCCAAACAAATTTTATTCCAAATCAAGCTTCAAATCCTAAAAAATAAAATCCAATCAATCCATTATCATCTTGGGATATCCTTCCTAATCCTTGTGTTTCTTAACAATATCCTCGCATTGTTGTGTATCCTCAATAATGTTATCATCAATCGAATCCAATCAATCCCTCATCATCTTGGGATATCCATCTTAATCCTTGTGTTTCTTAACACTATCCTTGCATTGTTGTGTATCCTCAACAATGTTATCATCAATCCATCAATCTGATCAATTAACCTTAGCTTGGTTGTCAAAAAAATCCCAAAATAGATCACTGATATCATCACACATATCCATATCCAAATTGTCAAGATCATGTGAAAAATCCATAAACATTCAAGAAACCAAGAAAATCGAAAAGCATCCAAAATCATATCAAAATCCAAAAACATTCATAAAAATAGAAAATGTCAAAAAGATGTTTGAACTACATCATCTTTGAGCTTAAATTTAGGAAAGGCTAATCTTTGATCAGCCCCCAAGACAAAAAAAACAAAAAATCCAAAAACATTGGTAAAATATCAGAAAACACAAAAAACATTCATAAATATCAAAAAACACTAAATTGTTTTAGAAAATTGAAAAATCAAAACATTTACAACATCTTTAAAATACCAAAAACAACCTCAAAACATTTCAAAACTCCAAAAAATTCTAAATATTTGAAAAAAATCAACCTTCTCATTTCACTTCACCGACAATAATCTAATCCATAATAAATCAATCATCACACTCACCCTTTGGAAAAATAAACAGAAACAACCACAACAATAAGCAAAAGCAATCTTCAAACGCAAAATCAAAATCAAAGTAACAAACCTTTAAATGCAAAATCAAACTCTTGATCATTCACAAACATGTCAATCGACCTTATATCAATAGCCTTTCAAACAACCTATCAACCTGCCACTGTCCACTAACATGTCCTAGGATTCATCCTTCCTACAATGGGCATTATCTTTGGCAAATCACTTTGGATACTTATCCTAAAAAAAACACATCCCTTTGGCTCGAGGTATGAAGAACATTGGCTTGTTTTCTTGCTTGATCTTTTCTTTGATTTATCTTATTGCACTCATTCCAATGACCTCTCGATGATGTCTAATCAAAATGCTTTAGAGAGAAAGGAATGGGGCAACAATCATTATCTTTTGTTTTTTGTGCTTGGTGGACATTCTTGTAATATAACCTTGGTGAATACTTGCTTTATTAGGTATGGACGGAAGGATTTTTGGATAGCTTGTTGACTATTACATTGTTAGGATTTTCCTTTCCGTGTTTTGGTTCGAGATGTTTGAAATAAATGAAGTACATCCTTGTAAAGTTTATGTATGTCAAGTGTGAACAAGAATACTCCTATCTATTTGTTGAGTCATAGTCCATCACACTAGGTGCAACACCATCTTGGTTCTTTATACCTTGATGCATCGTGCCTATGTGTGTTATCAAACAGAAGGTAAGTAGCCCTTTTAAAATCCCAATTCCTGATAAGCAAAGCATCATCATCATTATCAGCTACCATTATATCTAATAAAGTCTCGATGACTCATGGACTTGTTGGATTCTCTTTTTATCCATCTTTTTATTTTAATTCTTCTAACTTTAATAACATTTCTATCCAAGGGTATATGTAGGATCATCATGGAAAAAAAAGGCCCTTAAGTGGCAAAAAATTCAAAAAAATCAGAGTTAGGAAACTTGACGTAAAAATTTAAATAAGTTATCTATATTATTTCAAAAATATGTAGAAAATTGGATGTAGTTTCTAAACTACTAGGTTTATTTAAAAGAAAAAAATCTATTTGGTGAAAATTTGAAATATCAATGCAGTAGTACTTAAATTTTAGGAAAAAATAAGAAGTAGGTGCTGTCGACCACCCTAACCACAATAAAATGATAATATTTTTTATAATATTTTATACATAAGTAGAGGACTCATGTCCGGATGTGATGCATATTTTTTTGTAATTTTTTTCCAAGTAAATAATTAATTATGATTTTTTATAACTTTTGAAAAATATAAAAACTCGTACGTCTGACCACCTTAACTTGGTCAAAACTTCATGAAATTCAATTTTTTTGTTTTTAATCCTATAGTGTACAAAGCATAGAATGTGATGCATGTTTTGGATTCAAAAAATATGATACCTTTTGAAAGCTATAGATGTTTTTCAATCAACCTATCAATCAGCATTTTAGTCTTAATTCAAATAGAAAATGAATAATAATTATTTATTAAATTCAAAGTAAAGCATAATTTATATTGGTGGAAAGCTGAGAATCTCCTTTAAAAACCCTTTTCATTTCATAAATTTTTGGTAAAAAAAAAGTTGTCAGCCACATACCCTACAAATACCCATCATATTGCCACTTTTTGGCCCATCATGATCCTGCACATACCCCCAAGAATCGGATCTATGTGTTATATCAAAATATACATGAGGCTATCCATGGTTGATGACTGTCTATACATCATCAAATCTGTCTACATCAAACATTCAAGTTTTCTAGTCCTCTTTGAGCCGAACTGACCATGAATCTTTATCACGAGATCACCCAAACATCCAAATTTTCATTTGATCTCTCGACGGGGCAATATACTAGCATAATTCTTTTGCTAGGGCAGTATGGGGCATCTTAAAAAATCAAAATTTTTTTGAATTTTTATCTCAGCAAGGTTATTCTTTGAACCAACGCAGTGGGTACATTGCTTGAAAGAGGGGAAAATTGTAGACACGTAAAATGTATTGATTGGTTCTATACACCTGATCCTAATCACTAACATCGCTTCATCCTAAACCACCCCTTTTGTTGGTCATTTAATTGAATAATCTCTATTTAATTAAATTCATCACATTTCATCCCTTAATTAAATAAATCAATTTTATTTAATTAAGTTCTATAGTCTATATTTAATTGAATAAATAATTTTATTTGATTAAATCTCTAAAGTAATTCTATTAAATTAATTAAAATTAATCCTTATTTGATTTAATCTAACATCATCCTCTTTAATAAAATAAATCAATTTTTTTTTAGTTAAGTCTAAAATCATTATTCCTCTCATTTTGATTTATTTAAATCCTAAAATCTAAATCAAATTGTCAAATCAGCTAATCTTCATCAAAATTAATCATATCCTAATTCATCCTAATCTTAATCACTCAAATCCTCTAGATTTTGTAACTTGGACAATAAATCAATTTATTTGATTAATTAAATCTTCATTTTCATTCAAAAAGGCATCTCAAGATGGAATATTCTTCAAATTCAAAATGTCCCTCCAAAAGGACTTGTCCTCTCCAATAAGGCATTAAAAGCCTCTTACATGTCCTTTTCCTTGAGCCAAGTGGCATTAAAACTCCATTTTATTTCCCCCCCAACATGTCACTTCTTCAAATTCAAATTTCAAATGCATGCACATTGATCAAAATGAGCTCAACCTCCTTCCATTAGCATCTTGACAAGTGGCACAATGTCATTGGTCCATCTTTAATCCCACATTCATCCTATTCTTCAATCATGCATCATTCTTTCTTATAAATAGAGGCCTCATCTATTGTATCAATCCTTGACAATCTTCCACACAATCCATGTAAGATCATGGTGCACAAGTTCATCAAGCTTTCATCAAGCTTTCATCATCCATTTTTAGCATTTCATAGCTAGGTTATGGAAAACTTTGGTCAAGGAGCATCACTCTTCATCCATTGATCATCAAGCTTACAAGGAATTGGGAAAGGGCCATTTTCCACATTAAAATGACACCAATTCCCCCATGGGATTGAGAGTTTGTTTTGTTTTGAACAAGATTAGATAGCTTTTTTATTTTTATCCTTCATCTTATTTTTTGTTCATTTCATCTCAAATGAATCTTATGGGGAATGTTGATTTAGATTTGCATATTGGACTAATAATGTGTTTGTTCTTTGTGTTTGTGTAGGTCTAGGATCACCATTCATAGTTTGGCGCTAGAAGGAGGGATAATCTTTCAAAATTAACACGTTTTTTGGTCAAATTCTGTTGTTTTTATGTTTTTTGTCTTTCCAAGTCAAACAGCGCCGCTAGGTCAAATTGTGATGCATTTGCGGTCTCTATTTTTCCAAGCAGGACTGCTAGTTTCACTAGAGCACTGCTGAAATCCTCAAACATTGCCAATTTTGTTCCATAGTTGTTGTTTGGACCCAAACAATGAAATTGCAAAGGGTGTCGCCTTTGCTTTCTTGCTTTTTCACTCAATCTTAAAATGGTCGTATCTTGGTTATTTTTGGGTCTTTTTCAAAGCTTTTCATTTTGAAATGGGGTAGAATTTCATAAGCTATCTAATGGGGTAGGTGTTTCTCAACTTTGATAGAGTTAAAAGTTTCAAATTTTCACATAATTTCAAATCACAATGAAACTTGGTCTAAATTTTAGGGTTTTTATGCTTAATCATTTATCTAACTCTCATATCTTCTTGTTTCTTGATTTCATCTAACATTTGGAGCTTGTATTGCAAGTTTTAAGGGATCATGGAGCATGGAAGTGAAATAAAAAGAATTATCACATCATTGTATCAAGTGTTTTTGAACACTTTAGGGAGCAATTATAATCCCTTTTCCAAGGACTTTGTCATCTTCATGCTTTTTAGGACTCACTAATTTTCATTTGGGCTTAAAAAGAACAAAAAAAAGGATTAAAAAGAATCTTAAGAAACTTACTAGAGTTTGTTTTGATGCTTTAAAATTGAACAAACAAATCTCACACTTCAAAGTTGGTGCTTAAAAAGAATCCAATTCTTGCTTTGAAGGATTAAAATGAACATGTGCTTTTTATGTTTTGTAATCCCTTCTGTAAAGTAATATCATTCAAAAGACATATGCGTTGCTCTCGCACCTCACGATGATCTTGAGAATCAAAAATATTTTTGTTAAGTTGTATAAGTGATTTCCTCCACACTTCAATTTGGATTCTTAAAATTGAACAAAATCTTGTTAGTGTGAGTGGACTATATCACGTGTGTTCTCTCTTTGTTCACACAAACAAAGATTGATCAAAGTACGGATGTGCTTGCTCACCTTTTTTTACCCTTAGATGGCCTTCCTGGTGGGAAAAAGTAATCACCCCAGGGAATGACACAATCGGGAACATGCTAAAGCCAAGCGACTTCCACCTGGTAAATAAGTGTGGGTACTTGAGGAAAGTTCAAGTATCACGAGGATTGTTTTGACAAGAAGGGAAAAAATGGTCTCTTTCCATATGGATGATCCCCCATGAATGAAATTCCTATACTAGAACCTTTTGTTTAGAAGTCCAAATCCTTATCTAATTGTTGGTGCAAGAATGGTCATTCTAAAATTGTCCCACATTTTTATGGCTCTTAGTAGAGATGAGAAGTATGTCGTGGGAGTTTCATGGGTACTGATGCTTGGATGACCTAAGAAGTATGTGTTGTGGAGGGGAGCCAGTGTGGTCAAGCATCTAATCATTTACTAAGAGTAGGTGTAGCTAGATTTATCCAAGTGGGAACTCAACAAATATTGTCTCATTCTATCCTAGGGTTGTGCATCATTTTGGAATCAAAACACTTTTCTTGGATCTAAAACATTGGAAAACAAACATTCAACCATGATCATCAAATTTCAAACCCTTTAGAGGAAGTAAATACTTTTGAAAAAATTGAAGTTCTATTTCTTGTCCTAGGGATTCTATCCTTAGAGACATCTAAGTATTTGGATTTACATCATAATTTTCTCACTAAAGTCAAAAATAGGGAACTATTGCCTTAATTTCCTTGATTTCCAAATAATGGACTTTGTGGGATGAAAAGAAATTGGGACATTAGACATTTAGTTTGAAAAACATAAGCAAGAAATCATATGTGGTAAAACAAATTCATTAATCAAGATGACATCTGAAATGAAGTATTTTGGTACCCAAATCCTTCTTTGCTCTTTTAGGGTTTTTCACCTAAAAGGGGAAAGATGGACCAAAATGCACAATGTTTTAATCAAGATTAATGTAAGGATGAATGAGATATTGATGTGAAGTGTGTGTGGATGTTTTTGAATGCTTACAAATGCAAATAAATGAATATAAACTAATCTAATGCAAGATGTTGGAAAACATAGTGTTGATTGCAAATATGCACTAGAAACTTAAACAAATGATAACAAAAATTGATGAAACTGAATAGAGTGCACCTGGAGGCAGATTGATGTTATTGGAAGGTTCTAGAATGTCCCATAAATCACTGTTAATGACCACTAGGACTGATTTTCTATTCATGGTGAATCAATTATGCTTCTGATGAAAAGTCTAAGAAATAGGTTTCTGACTGCCGAGAGTTGAATTCTAAAAAAATCACTTTTCTGGCCTATAGGTGGGACTCATTTTCCATGGGTGGTGAATTATTCCACCTACAAAAATCAGCAAAATCTAGAGTTGATTCTGTGTAGCTAGATCTGCAATTATGTTTCCTACAGGTATCTACTCCTAAAACTATTAGATTCGAGTCTAAAAGTGACTTTTTGTTTATTCTTTGACTTCTTGAATGGAGAGAGAGCTTTTAAAACCTTGCAAATTTATCTTCAATGATTTATATGTGTCCAAGGGATCTAAATCTTCAAAAACACAAGAAGAGAAGAAGAAATGTTGATTGTCAGGGCATGGGGGTTTGCATTGGTCAAACCCCATTTAGGTTATTAAACCAAAATGATAAAATAATGGAATGAAACATGCAACAATGGAATAAATTACCTTTCCATGATGAATGATCTTGAAATTTTGCAACAAAACATGTAGAATCAGCCCTTGAATGTCTTAGGAAGCTCAATTGATGACTTGCAATGTGAAAGCCCTAGCTTGCTTGAGATAGATAGATGAATGAGATTAAGAGAATAGGAGATTTGAAAATGAGGTGAAAATCACATATTTATACAATTATTATGCCTTATTATCCATTCATACCTCATCACAGGCCGACATCAAGTGATTTTAAATAAAATCACAAAAGGAAATTTTAAAAATTTTGAATTTGGGGCCAATGGGGACTCATTTGCCACCCATGGTGAATGGGTCCAACTTAGGACCTGAAAATATGTGTTGATAAATATGTTGTATTTAATGTTATTTTTCGGGATAACATTCAAAAATACACTTAATTAAGTCATATGATGGCATAAAGGGACAAAATAAAGCATGAGGAAAGGATAAATAGTTAAAATATGCCTAGAAAAATGTGAAAGCTTGTTAGAAGACTTTGCAACACTTCAAAATAGGACTTGTTTAGTGATGGAAAGGTGATTTTTAGGTGAATTGTAAGAATAGAGTCTAGAATAATGTAGAAATGTCTTACAACACTTCACAACACCTTCACAAGACACCAATAAATGCATTTCATTTAATTTGCAAGGGTCCAAGACTTAGTGTGGATGCATAAAATTCCTCACAACACCTGAATCAAGGCTTCACTAAGTCCATTTAATCTCATATCAAGCAATGGTTACTTTTTTCTACAACACAAAATCAATTGAACCCTACAGATGTGCTTGTTTATCTTTTGTCTTACGGTATTTTGAGGAAACATTGATCTTTTGGTTTGAATTACTCTTAGGGAAAAAAATGTTCTTCAAAACCTTGGTCTTGTAAACAAGTCCCTCTAAGGTTCATTTAGGATCAAAAAAATAAATCATTTCATCCATCTCAAACATTAATCAAATCCCATCTCACAAACAACTTTTGAACCATTTGAAAAATCATTCATGCTACACTTTTGGAAAATTGTTCTAAATCAAAATCAAAACCTTCTTGTTTGACTAAGTGTGTGTAGATGAATCCTTCTTCATACACTTGGTTGAATTATCACCTTGTGGACAAGTTTATTCCAAGATAACATCCAACATCTTGGGGTTTATTAGTTCATTATCCAAAATCCAAATACAAATCAAATCAAATCCAATCCAAATCAAAAATTCAAAAGTCCTAAAGTCTAGTATCCCTCCAAGGTTCCTAAAAGTTCAACAACAATATCATTCACCCCTTTCATCCTTCATCTCATCGTTGGTCCTAAATCCTTTAGAGGTCAACAAGGTCAAAACATGAGAAAAACATGGAATATAAACTTGATTCATACATCACAAGTGGTCTAAATCAACAAAACTATCAAAGCCTTACAATGCCAATTGATTATCAAAAATCACATTTATACAATACATACATGGGATCACTATCTCCTACAAACCTCAATGGTACAACAAATGTGAGTATGCCCAATCTAAATTTTGGAACACCTTTTCCTATGGTAGATTTAAATCAAAGTCCAAACCTACAAATCTATCAACCAAACAATTAATGCATGAGTCTGCAACAAAACAACATTATCCCACCAAATCCATACATGCCAAGTGTGAATATACCAAGTACAACTTTACCAAACATGAATATTTTGAATCCACACTTGGCAAACTTTGGGATAGATATTTTTTGTGAATCATACAAATGTTGTTTAAAGTCCAAACAATATGTTAATGACTCCATGTATTGATCGAAGTCAAGGTAACACCATGTAAAACCAAAGTTACCTAAATCAAGGCAAGGTGATTCCCAACCACAACAATGTTCAATTGCAACCTATCATGCCAAATCTAAACAACATCCCAAATCAGAACATTGTCCAAAATCAGTTTGTCCATGATCCCATGCAAATACCACAAGTATGCATTCCAAATCTGCTTGAACTAAAACCAAATCAACTATATCAACGGTGTCAAGATCAAATTTTGTAAGATCAAATTACTACACTGAGAAAAATAGTTGATTCATTGCACCAAGAGACATCTCCATGCAAAAATCAATACACTCTTCCATTGGTTAAACCATGTCATCAAAACATTGAGTTATGTCCATAACCACATCAAGAACAATATCTCCAATGTAAATAGGTTGTATATCAAGATCAATGACAACAAACCCAATAACCACGTCTCAAAGATCAATCACCACATCTCCAAAGTCAATCACCACAAAGGTCAATTTAAAATATTACAAGGTAACAAATAGAAATACACACCACTTGGGAAAGCAATCGAATCGGTCATGGAATAGATGGTACAAGAAAATCTCATCAAAATCCCCATTTATGATAATTATCAAGAGCCCCAAGTTAAACCACTAGGGTATAATGAGAAGAACCTTTGTGATTTTCACAAAATAAAGGGACACAACATCAAATTGCATTTGACTCAAAAATTTCATCTAGGACTTGATTGATCAAAAAATAATAACTATTGGGGACAATTATTATGATTCAACCACTAGCGATGGCATTGACAATCTCTCCACCACAATTTTTGAAAATAATGATCAAGATCTATCCATCAATGAGCACCTTGAAGATGTTACTACCCCATCAAATGATCAAATCAACATGCATCAAGAGTCACTTTTTTATCATGATAAAAATTCCTCAACAAATTCCAACAATGATCTATTTCAAGAAGTGTTAAGGGTATGTGTAGGATCATCATGGAAAAATAAGGCCCTTAAGTGGCAAAAATTTCAAAAAAATCAAAGTTAGGAAACTTGACGTAAAAATTTGAATAAGTTATCTATATTATTTCAAAAATATGTAAGAATAGAATTTGTAGAAAATTTAATGTAGTTTGTAAACTACTAGGCTTATTTAAAAAAAATAAAAATCTATTTGGTGAAAATTTGGAATTTCAATGCAATAGTACTCAAATTTTAGGGTAAAAATAAGAAGTAGGTGTCTGTCTGACCACCCTAACCACAATAAAATGATAATATATAATTTTTTTAAAATATTTTAGATATAAGTAGAGGACTCATGTCCCGATGTGATACATATTTTTTTAAATTTTTTTCCAAGTAAATAATTAATTATGAATTTTTTATTACAAATTTTAAAAAATATAAAAACTCGTATGCCTGACGACCTAACTTGGTGAAAACTTCATGAAATTCAATTTTTCTTTTTTTAATCCTATAGTATGAAGCATAGAATGTGACACATGTTTTGGATTAAAAAAATGTGATACCATTTGAAAGCTATAGATGTTTTTCAATCAGCCTATTGATCAGGACTTGAGTCGTAATTCAAATAGAAAATTATTAATAATTATTTATTAAATTCAAAGTAAAGCACAATTTATATTGGCAGAAAGTTGAGAATCTCCTTTAAAAACCCTTTTCATTTCATCAATTTTGGGTAAAAGAAATGTCATCGGCCACATACCCTACACATACCCATCATATTGCTACTTTTTGGCCCATCGTGATCATGCACATACCCTTAACATTATTTGATCCTATAATCAACAATCCTTCCACCAATAATCATTTTGACAATACCTCTACCTCATCCAATGAGTTCGAGGACAAATCTCAAGAATTCATTCCAAAGCATGATCAACATCTTTAACGAAAGTCTAGCAACGGTCCTTTCCATGACATATTGACATCCTTCGACCTCATGGTTGCAAATATTGAAGGAATATTCAACTCAATATTTGATCCAAGTCCACTCAAAAATCAAGAGGATATTGAGTTGCTTCCCATGCCTCATGAAGACATCCAAGAACCCTTTGTAAGCAATCCATCCTTTGAAAATGACCCATGTCAAGAACTTGATCCACAACATGTCAAAAGAAATTCCAAAATTAATCAAGATCAAGAATTCATATCTCCAAGATACTACAACGATTTAATGCACACTCTCTTATCTATATACAAGATGTTGCAAATAATGATCATAAACATATAGCACATATTCCTTCATATACCCATGAGATTCTTACTCCTAATGGACATGTAGATGATTTTTATTCAAAACAAGAGTCTCTTACTTTTGATATCATTACCAAGGAACAAGAGTCTCCTACTCTTAACATTTGTACACATGATCAAGCTATTGCAAAATATAGAGACATATCAGAAATGGGTCAAGAAGAAGGCTTCTACAGAAGCTGTGAATCAAAAACATCTTGTGAAGGCATATCAAAAATGAGTCATAATGGATACTTTTACGTGGACAGTGAATCATTGAAACCTCTTGAAGAAGCATTAAAATGTGATATTCCACAAGATCAACCCAAAGATATGAATTAGGAAGCTATCCCACACATGGAGGATCCTATCACTTATAAACTTGGATCACTTGCCCTTTTAAGGGAAATCTATCTTTTCAATGAAGAAACTATCACCTTTCAAGATCCACGATAGAGCAGAGAAGGATTAGCACCTTATTTCCAAGGTAAATCATATCCTATTGCAAATAAAATGTTTCAACAGATGAATTATCAAGGCAGAGGATTAGGCCTACATGAACATGGTATCCTAGAACTAGTGTAGATAATTAACAATCCTAAGCATCAAGGTCTTGGTTATTCGACAATGAATGGATCTGAAGATATCAGTGATACCTTTGTAATACTAGGGGAAACTTTATCTAATGCAAGCATCAAAATAAGGAGCACGAGGAGTCCTTATGAGAAAACCAATGCCAATACTGCAACCAGCCACATCATGAATCTTCATCCACCCATCACCCCATCCACAAATTGGGACCAACATCAAAAGAAGGATTTGAATCAAAGTACAAAGAACATTATCAAAGAAAAGGATGTAGGGAAGCATAATGGACAAATCAAATACAAGTGGATACCAAAGAAAGAATATCCCTATCAAACGCCATTAGTCAAAGAAACTATGGGGAAAAATAAAAAATGGGAAAGTATCGATCAAAGATGTCCAAAAAGGAAAAATAAATCTTCTCAAGTAATGTACAAAGTATATCAAGCAGTTGGTCCTAATTCCACACACACTTCTGTATCCACCCATCATTGCTCATCTTCCCAAGTTTGGAGAGTCAAAGGTTCCAAGTTGTCAACCAATCCATATTTTATTCCTAAACAAACTCCATCCATGCCTCCACGCATGATATCCAATTCTCACATTGACCATGTATTGGCAGCCACCATTCATCATAAGGATTCAAAAGGAACTTTATTGCGATGTGCACATAGAGACAAAGTTAACTCTAGTATCAACAAAGCAGATATCAAGAATCTCAAAATTTGTATTCAAGTGCATGTATCTTGGCAAAGCAACTTCTTCAAGTAGGATATCGATGGAACATTATGAAAGAAGCATCTACATCAACAACACCAGGTGATCCAACATGAGCTTAAAAATCTTTCACGAAGAAAATACAAAAAAAAAACAATCAAGAAAAGGATTGAAAACAGTAAAGAAAAAAAATCGTCCTGTAGTGGAAACCACTATGGTGGCTCTTTAGACAGGTACCATGATGAAAACCTAGAAAATAGGTGTCATGTGTAGAATGGAGCATCTACGTGAGCCACTTCAGGTGGAAGAATCTCATCTCATCCATAATAAATCTAGCATTCCATCCATCTTATCCATAATAAATCCATTCATCCATGGACCATTTATCCAATCCATTTTCATCCATCTACATCCATATTCCAAATTATCTTGATCTTGACAAGTTTGGTGTACACTTTGCATGCTTACCACATCCATCCATCCATTCATCCTATACAAGCATCCACCCATGGCATTCCATACATTGCTAGACACTGTGGGAAGATATCTACATCTTGCTTCAAGAATAAAACTTGATCTATATCTTTGAACTTATGGGGTAATTTGAACATTGGAAAACATGAAATCAAATTGTCCAAAGCATTTGTGAGCCAAAATTCAAATCACTAACCCATAGCATATTTTGACAAGAGGATGTTCCTTATCAAGCTTTATCTTTCATCGAATATCAATCCAAAAAATAAATATCAATCACATCTAATTAGCACTTTAGCATCACATCAAATCATCTAAACAAATTTTGTTCCAAATCAAGCTTCGAATCTTAATAAATCAAATCCAATCAATCCATTATCACCTTGGGATATCCTTCCTAATCCTTGTGTTTCTTAACACCATCCTTGCATTGTTGTGTATCCTCAATAATGTTATCATCAATCGAATCCAATCAATCCCTCATCATCTTGGGATATCCATCATAATCCTTGTGTTGTTTAACACTATCCATGCATTGTTGTGTATCCTCAACAATGTTATCGTCAATATATCAATCTGATCAATTAGCCTTAGCTTGGTTTTCAACAAAATCCCAAAACAAATCACTGATATCATCACACATATCCATATCCAAATCATCAAGATCGTGCAAAAAATCAAAAAACATTCAAAAAACCAAGAAAATCCAAAAACATCCATAATCATATCAAAATCCAAAAACATTCATAAAAATAGAAAATGTCAAAAAAATGTTGTCTGAACTATGTCATCTCTAAGCCTAAATGTAGGAAAGGCTAATCTTTTATCAGCCCCCAAGACACAAAAACACAAAAACATTCAAAAAACAAAAAATCCAAAAACATTCTTAAAATCTTAGAAAACACAAAAATATTCATAATATTAGAAACACCAAAAAAATTTAGAAAATTGAAAAATCAAAACATTTGCAACACCTTGAAAATATCAAAATTAGCCTCAAAACATTTCAAAACTCCAAAAACATCAAAATATTTGAAAAAAATCATCCGTCTCATTTCACTTCACCCACAATAATCTCATCCATAATAAATTAATCATCACACTCACCCTTTGGAAAAACAAACAGAAACAACCACATCAATCAGCAAAAGTAAACTTCAAACACAAAATCAAAATCAAGGCAACAAACCTTTAAATGTGAAATCAAACTCTTGATCATTCACAAACATGTCAATCGACCTTATATCAACATCCTTTCAAACAACCCATCAACTTTCCACCATCCACTAATATGTCCTAGGATGCATCCTTCCTACAATGGGCATTATATTTGGAAAATCACTTTGGATAACTTATCCTAAGCAAAACACATACCTTTGGCTCGACGTATGAAGAATATTGGCTTGTTTGCTTGCTTGATCTTTTCTTTGATTTATCCTATTGCACTCATTCCAATGACCTCTCGATGATGTATAATCAAAATGATTTAGAGAGAAAGGAATGGGGCAATGATCATTACCTTTTGTCTAATGTTCTCTTTGGACACTCTTGTAATATAATCTTGGCTAATACTTTCTTTATTAGGTATGGATGGAAGTTGTTTTGGACAACTTGTTGACTATTACATTGTTAGGATTTTCCTTTCTGTATTGCAAGTGTGAACAAGAATGCTCTTATCTATTTGTTGAGTCAAAGTCCATCACACTAGGTGCAACACCATCTTGGTTCTTTATACCTTGATGCATTGTGCCTATGCATGTTATCAAACATAAGGTAAGTAGCCCTTTTAAAATCCCAATTCCTGATAGGTAAACCATCATCATCACTATCATCCATCATCATATCTAATAAAGTCTCAATGACTCATGGAATTGTTGGATCCTCTTTTTATCCATCTTTTTCTTCTTATTCTTCTATCTTTAATAACATTTCTATCCAAGAATTGGATCTATGTGTTATATCAAAATATACATGAGGCTATCCATGGCCGATGACTATCTATACATCATCAAATCTGTCTACATCAAACATTCAAGCTTTCTAGTCCTCTTTGAGCTGAACTGACCTGAATCTTTTTCACGAGATCACCCAAAAATCTAATTTTTTGTATGATCTCTTGAAAGGGTAGTATACTAGCATAATTCTTCCACTGGGGCAGTAGTGGGGCATCTGAAAAAAATGAAAAAAAATTGAATTTTGATCTTGGCAAGGTTATTCTTTGAACCAACACAATGGGTACATTGCTTCAAAGAGGGGAAAAATGTAGACACGTAAAATGTATTGATTGGTCCTATACACCTGATCCTAATCACTAGCATTGCTTCATCCTAAACCACCCCTTTTGTTGGTCATTTAATTGAATAATCTCTATTTAATTAAATTCATCACATTTCATCTCTTAATTTTTTTTATTTTTTTTTAGACTGCAGGAATCGGGTAGCACGACCCCCTATAAACTGCAGTGAGCCTGGTAAACTTTTTAACGTGACCGGCGGCGCTGGCGCGACACACCCTCCGGTACCACGGGGCGGGGGGGAGACTAGAACTTGTGACCAGCAGAGCCGCAACAGAATTACTTAGCCAACCAAGCTAGGGCCCCCGCCCCACATTTCATCTCTTAATTAAACAAATCAAGTTTATCTAATTAAGTCATTATCTTCGATTAATTAAATAAATAAATTTTATTTAATTAAGTTCTATAGTGTCTATTTAATTGAATAAATCATTTTATTTGATTAAATCTCTAAAGTTGTCCTATTAAACTAGATAAATTAGTCCTTATTTGATTTAATCTAACATCGTCCTCTTTAATTAAATAATTTTTTTTTTTAATTAAGTCTAAAATCATTATTCCTCTCATTTTCATTTATTTAAATCCTAAAATCTAAATCAAATTGTCAAATCAACTAATCTTCATCAAAATTAATCAAATCCTGATTAATCCTAATCTTAATCACTCAAATCCTCTAGATTTTGCAACTTGCACAATAAATCAACTTATTTGATAAATATTAAATCTCCATTTTCATTAAAAAAGGCATCTCAAGATGGAATATTCTTCAAATTCAAAAAGTCCCTCCAAAAGTATTTGTCCTCTCCAACAAGGCATTAAAATCCTCTTACATATCCTTTGCCTTGAGCCAAGTGGCATTAACTCTATTTTCTTCTCCCCCCAACATGTTACTTCTTCAAATTCAAATTTCAAATGCATGCACATTGATCAAAATGTGCTCAACGTCCTTCCATTAGCATCTTGACAAGTGGCACAATGCCATTGGTCAATCTTTAATCCCACATTCATCCTATTCTTCAATCCTGCATCATTCTTTCTTATAAATAGAGGCCTCCTCCATTGTATGAATCCTTCATAATCTTCTGCACAAATCATGTAAGATCATGATGCTCAAGTTCATCCATTGTTCATCAAGCTTTCATCAAGCTTTCATTATCCATTTTTAGCATTTCATGGTTAGGTTATGGAAAAATTTCATCAAGGAGCATCACTCTTCATCCATTGATCATCAAGCTTACAAGGAATTGGGAAAGGGCCATTTTCCACTTCAAAATAGCACCAATTCCCCCATGGGATTGAGAGTTTATTTTGTTTTGACAAGATTAGAAAGCTTTTTTATTTGTATCTTTCATGTTATTTCTTGTTCATTTCATCTCAAATGAATCTTACAGGGAATGTTAATTTAGATTTGCATATTGGACTAATAATGTGTTTGTTCTTTGTGTTTTTGTAGGTCTATGATCACCATTCACATTCTCAATGGAAATGGAGATTTAAGAAATCAAATAAATTGATTTATTGTGCAAGTTGTAAAATCTATAGGATTTGAGTGATTAAGATTAGCATTAATCAGGATTTGATTATTTTTGATGAAGATTAGCTAATTTGACAATTTGATTTAGAATTTGCAAATCAGCTAATCCTGATTAATCCTAATCTATGTGTTATATAAAATTATGCATAAGGCTATCCATGGTTGATGACTGTCTATACATCATCAAATCTGTCTACATCAAACATTCAAGCTTTCTATTCCTCTTTGGGCTGAATTGACCCTGAATCTTTTTCGCGAGATCACCCAAAAAATCTAAATTTTCATCTGCTCTCTTGAGGGGGAAGTATACTAGTATAATTCTTCCACTAGGGCAGCAGTGGGGCATATGAAAAAATTGATTTTTTTTTGAATTTTGATCTCAGCAAGGTTATTCTTTGAACCAACACAATAGGTATATTGCTTCAAAGAGGGGAAAAATGTAGACACGTAAAATGTACCAATTGGTCCTATACACCTGATCCTGATCACTAACACCACTTCATCCTGAACCACCCCTTTTTCTAGTAGTTTAATTGAATAATATCTATTTAATTAAATTCATCACATTTCATCCCTTAATTAAATAAATCAATTTTATCTAATTAAGTCATTATCTCCTGTTAATTAAATAAATCAATTTTATTTAATTAAGTTCTATAGTCTTTATTTGATTGAATTTAAATCATTTTATTTGATTAAATCTCTAAATTCATTCTATTAAATTAAATAAATTAATCCTTATTTGATTTAATCTAACATCATCCTCTTTAATTAAATAAATCAAACTTTATTTAATTAAGTATAAAATCATTATTCCTCTCATTTTGATTTATTTAAATCCTAAAATCTAAATCAAATTGTTAAATCAGCTAATCTTCATCAAAATTAATCAAATCATGATTAATTCTAATCTTAATCACTCAAATCCTCTAGATTTTTCAACTTGCACAATAAATCAATTTATTTGATTTATTAAATCTCCATTTTCATTCAAAAAGGCATCTCAAGATGGACTATTCTTCAAATTCAAAAAGTCCCTCCAAAAGAACTTGTCATCTCCAACAAGGTATTAATAGCCTCTTACATGTCCTTTGCCTTGAGCCAAGTGGCTTTAAAACTCCATTTTCTTCTCCTGCCAACATGCCACTTCTTCAAATTCAAATTTCAAATGCATGCACATTGATCAGAATGTGCTCAACCTGCTTCCATTAGAATCTTGAAAAGTGGCACAATGCCATTGGTCCATCTTTAATCCCACATTCATCCTATTCTTCAATCCTGCATCATTCTTTCTTATAAATAGAGGCCTCCTCTATTGTATCAATCCTCGAAAATTTTCTACACAATCCATGTAAGAACATGATGCACAATTTCATCCATTTTTAGCATTTCATAGTTAGATTACGGAAAAGTTTCATCAAGGAGTGCCATTCTTCATCCATTGATCATCGAGCTTACAAGGAATTGGGAAAGGGCTATTTTCCACATCAAAATGGCACCAATTCCCCCATGGTATTGAGAGTTTGTTTTTTTTTTAGCAAGATTAGATAGCTTTTTTATTTGTATCCTTCATGTTATTTTTGTTCATTTCATCTCAAATGAATCTTATGGGGAATGTTGATTTAGATTTGCATATTGGACTAATAATGTGTTTTTTCTTTGTGTTTGTGTAGGTCTAGGATCACCATTCACAGTTCCCCATTTCAATTTTTAGTTATTTTGGCTGTTAGCATGCACTTTTCATGTTTGATTTGATTTTTCATTTTGGATTTCCTTTTGTTCTTTATTTTCATTTTTTTCTTTCTATTTTTGTTCTTTTTTCCTTGTTGAATCAAGTTTTCCCTTAGAGATTTTCCTTGGTAGGGTACAACTGCTCATGCCTTAGAAATTTTATGAGTCCATAATTTTCAAATATCAAGTTTTAGTTATGATGAGTATTCACTATTTAGTAAAATTAAATGGATTAGGTGTCATAGTCAAACCCCAAAGTTTGATCATTAAAACCCTTAGAAAAAATTGAAGTCTTATAGTTTCAATTTTCAAAGTTTAGGAATATTATTTACCTCTATTTTCTTATAAAACAAGAGTTAGGTGAAACCCTCGACCCCCAATTCCCAATTCTTAAAAAGAAGAAATCATGAGAGAAACATCTAAGTATTTGAGATATTGGATTTTGAATCCTTTGTCTAAGTCATGTCTTAATTTTCAGGTAAAACTTAGGTGTCACATCTGACTCCTGATTCTTAAAGAAAATCATGAAAGTGGAAGACTAATATTTTCTGGGTATCAAATGTTAGATATGTACCCTACCAATTACTAAATAATTAAGTGTTATGCTTGATCTCTAATCTCTGATATCAATTGAAGATTATAAAGTATCATTGGATATTGGTAATTGGGTGTACCCTTTAACATCTAAAATCTTTAAGAATAGGAGGTAAATGTCAAGCCTAAACCTTGACCCCTGATGATAATACATTTTGCTAAAAGACTATTATTCGGTTCAGTCAGTGGGTATTTCTTTATAATATTTTGCTTTAGAAGTTGTAAGGATTAGGTGATAAGCCCAGCCCTTGACACCCATTTAGACCATAGGAATGAGTATTTTATTATTAAAATAAGTGTTTGGAATTTATTTATTTAAATCAACTAGTTCTTTTGGAATGAAATGGGACTTATTATTGAGGCTTGATCTCTGATAAGTCAATATTTTTCTTAAGTATGATATTAATGAATTGTTTCATTACAATGAATTTGAAATAACTCATCTTAAGAGTCTTTTAAGGGATGATTTTTCTCCTCTTTCAAATTTTTCTTGAAGGATTCTAATATATGGTGTTTTCATATGTAGGAAGTATGCCAAAAGAGTGACCACAAATAATGTATTAGTACATTGGTTATCACCCTCCATAGATTTTCTCTCCATATGCAGAAATTGGAGACACTGACCCTGGACACATAGACCTAGATGAATTCCACAACATAATTAATGATGAGGAAAAAAGGCCCAGAAAGGCCACTTCTTTGGCTAAATCAAGGTTGGTGGAGGTAGTTGCATTCCCTTTCATAGTGCAATCACTTGAATTAGTCATGGCTTTCGCTTAGTACTACAACCATAAACATAGAAGAACACTAGGATAATTTGGAGAGGTGATCCTTGATATTAATCCATACATGATTGAGAGAGTATTCAAAATCCCTATTCCCCTAAGTATGATTCCATCCATATGAAGAAAGTAGTGGATTACTTTGAGAAACATGAAAAAAGAAACCTTAATCTCATTAATAACAAAATGTTTCTTAACCCACAAAAGATAGCCTCCAAGATGGATAAGGTGTAACATAAGAGTGAATTTAGAGAATATGTTAAAGACTAGATCATACTCCTAAGCAAAATTAATGGCTACCCTAATTCTAGGGACTTTTATCCATGGATTGTTTGATCTACGTTATTTATTTTAAGATTGATTGGGCCACCATTATAAGTGACAACCTCCATAAGAAACTCAAGAATATCCTTACAAAGCACTAAATTCTATATGAAATCCTATTTGGTATACCTATTGGCTTCCCAAGAAAATTTTCTAGGGCTAACTAGATTGGGATATTTTAGATTAGAAAATTGAAGATTCATGAGCATTATCCATAGCTAAAATTAGATGACAGTTATAAGAATTATTATGTGGTTAATGATAACTTTTTCTATGCCATCATTAGAGGGATAGAAGGTGATTTTTATAGAAGGATATTTGTAGAAGCCATGAGGGAACTTAAAAATACGAGGAATTGATATATCTAATTTAAAACCTTTAATTATATTAGAGTGGTTGGCTTCCATAAGTATTCCATTAAATTAACAAGGCACCCCACTGATAAAATGATCCTATTAGAGTTGTGCATAGAAGTAAAAAATATACACAAATTGATTGCTGGAAAGAATAAGTTTGGATATTCTTTCCTTGTAAAGATAGGCGTATAATCTTGTTCCAACTTGAAAAATTCCAAGAATATAAAGATTGAGTTTGCAATGTATACTATGGAGATGTATAATGATCCTAGGGCTAAGTTTGACCCTATTAAAAAATAAAAAAAGTTATAGGTTCATTATTCAATCATGAACCTACCTTGGAAGGTCACTAGGCTAACTACGATAATAGTTTCAAATAATACTAAAACATTATTATTGGTTGAAAGTACACATGATAAAATCTAGAATTTAGACCAAAGTACCCAAATAACTTAAAGAAAATATATATTGTTCCATTCAAGAAGGTGATGATATGGACACTAGGGTTGCAAGTGTCAAGGCTTATTCTAAAAGGTGGTTAATATCTCCATTCCTAATAATGGAGTTTCCAAATCCCTAACCTTCCATAAAGAAATTTTTATGTAGTTTCTGCACACACGCCTTGCTAAAAGTAGGGACCCTCTTTCTGGCTTTTCTTTCTTGTTTGCTTTCATAGGGTCCTGACTTTTTTCCCCTTAAGGGATGAGTCTCTTAGTCTTGGTCTTGATTCACCTGTGTGCTTAACAAAAAAAATTCATTTGATATGTTATCTTGCAACTTCAAGTGATGGTCTAGATCTTAGAAGTCGATCCATGATCAAAGTTCAAAAAACAAGAAAATTTAGCTAAGTTATGGAGAGTTTCAGTAATTCTGCGGTACCTCAAATTACTTGAAACATATTCTAGTTGAATAATCTGAGGTACCTTGAATTCCCCAAATCTAGACCCCCATTGTATTGTCAGTTTCTCCTTAGACGTCCATACAAACATTTATTGTTGGGAATTTAATAGCTCAAAAGGGTTAATTTGGGAAATAAATTGAAAATAAGCCATCATTTGGTCATTCCACATTGTTAAGAGCACGAATCTAGAAAAATATTTTATCACGGTGCATTTGATTTGAAGCCCAACATCGTGATTGCATCTTTCCATGATTGTTTTTTGTGTTCTTGTTTGGTCATCATTGGTTTCCATCGAACTTTCTTTGGCTGTGAGTAATTTCAAGGTATTTTTTCTTTTGGGTGGTCTCCTCTCATGATCTTCAGTTGCATTCTTCTTTGTTGTGTGTTATTCAATGGTATTCCTCTTTATCCTCCACCTGTGGTTGATTTCTATTGAAGCTATGTTGATATATTCCACCATAATATGAGTCAGTCATAGAATTTCAGAGTATGTGTTATGTTTTTTGAGTTTTACCATTTTGGGTTTCATCTCATAAGTGAATGAGGGTTTTATTTAATGCATGATCTAGTTGAATGTCTTTGTGACTGCCTACTGAGTTTCATGATTCAAATTGAGAATGAAATGGCATTACTCTATTTTCAGAAATAGATTCGAAAAAGAAAACCTAGTTACATAAATCTATTGCAATGAGTATGTGAATTCAATGAAGGAAGCCTTAAGTGCTAGAAATCTCATGCAAGTCACTAGGATTTTTCCTTATAATTAGTGGTCAATCAAGGGAAAATGATCATTCAATCTCATTTTTGGCAATATATTTTTGAACACTTAGTAAATTTCACATGCTTGAGTCTATTTCAGAAATTTTGAGGGACCTCAGATTTTACGAGCTCTAATATGCTCAAAGAATATGATCCCCCTCAGATTATCCATGTTTCTTCATTGAGTCAAAAATCTTGAACTCAAACGATAAACACTTGGTCAAATTTCAAGCCTAGCCTTTAACCAGTAAATTCAAGGATGCTCAGATTACCCAAACGTTAGTTCATTCAGGTAATCTGAGGTCTCTAGAAGTACCTAAACCTTTTGAATGATCCAACCAAATGTGTAAAATAATTTAAGTTTTGAATGAAGATGATTCACTAAGTCTTTGAGAGGTTATTAATGATTGAATATGGTGATAAACATGGTTTATTAAGGATTGCAATGGATTTTTCAACCAAAGTGCAAGTAACAAGGAGATTTCAATGAATCCAAGCTAGCTCAGATTAGCTGAACCATAGTCTTGTTAGAAAATTTGAGCCTGCTCAGATTATCTAAACTTTTTCTTTGGTCTTAAGATTTCAAGTCTCATTGATTGGTGATTAACATATGCTGATTTCTTGGCACTTCTTAATGAATATCAAGTTATTTGTAGTTGATTCACTTATCTAATGATGTTTCCTATATTTATTGCCATTAGGATTTGAATAGTTAACTTTCTTAAATTAATGGCATTATCATTTCATGACTAATGCTTTATGAGTAGGTATATATTTATCTCCCATTTTGGTTATTATGGACTTTTCTCTAACAAACGCAGGTTGATGCAAGTCCTAACAAAACCACCTAGACTAAAGTTGCTCTAGTACAAGAGGAGGTTAGAAAGAGACAAAAGAGGATGAATTGTGACTTTAAAGGCATTTGGCCAGAGACCAAGATTGTGTCTGCATGGTGAAGGATTGTGGATACTAATATGGGCCATGAGGATTTTAATGAATTCCAATAGAGGATGTTTGGGAAAGCACCAACTAAGCTAGCTCAAAAGATCACTCACACTGGGTTGGCACAAGCAGTAGGATTCCCACCAATAGAACTGTGTGTCAAACTAGTTTTGGGATGTGCAAAGCATTATGACTAGAAGACATGAATCATAATTGGGCTTCAAGGAAGGGATATGGAAAACCTAACTAAGGAATCCATTGCAGGGGTCTTTAACATCACCTCTCACCACAAGATCATTGAGGAAATTAACATTGGGGAAGCTATCAAATTCTATGAGCAAGACCCCAACAAAGCCTTGGAGATAATGAACAATGCTTAGATTCTAAAGCCAAAGCCCCACTACTCAAAATTTCCCAAGCAACTGCATATAAGTGACTTCAAGAAAGTGTACCATGACATCATAACTCTCTTGGGTAGAGTCGTGGGAGTGGAAGAATCCCACATATTCCAAACTTGGATGTTCCATCCCATTACACAAATTATGGCAAACAAACACTATCACTGGGAAAGGAATATAAGTAACAATCTAGATTCTCAATTGAGGAGTGTGCAAGAAACTAACAGGTTCAGCATGACATCATATCTAGTGTCCATGCTGGCACACAAGACCAAGTATAAGGGTCTTAGGATTATCTGCAAGGGAGTCCTAGGGTAGGATAAAATATGGGATTTTTATCCACAGTTACAATATAAGAAATCCAATTATAGAAGGGATAATGATGCTTTCTTCATGTATATTCCCAGATTGTTGCAGGATTCTCTTAACATTAGAATTTATTTAGATGCTATGGACTATCAAGCATTATGGCCAATGGTTTATTCAATTTCAAAGGTTCATGTTTATTCAAATACAAGGATCTCTAGCAGTTCCTCTCAGACTACCCAGGTATCCCACCAACAAACTCTTGATGCTAGAGTTGACAAGACAGATGGTTAGTTTTGAGGAACTCTTACAACAAGGGAATATTAAGAATAAAGGATTGGAATCATAATTCCCATTGAGAATATGGGTCTTGGAGGCTTTCCCTTCTATTCAAAGTTCCCAACATTCTGAAAAGGAGATGGCCCAATTTTAGGTGTATTCCCACATTGACATAAGTAATTTTGATCCTTATGGAAAAACCATGAAGTAGGATAATAGGAATTTCAGGCACAACAACCACTTTCAAGACTATTGAGCCAACTATCAGGATGAATGGGAAGTCATTAGGAGAAGGTTCTCAAGGATACCTTTGAAAGTAATCAGATTATATATAGTGGTAGAAGCTCCTGATCAGGTGTAAGATGACGATGTAGACCTACTCTAGAACCATGATTATGAACCTTACAGGAATAGGCCATTGCCTCTAATAAATTGATCCAAGGAAGAAATCACAGACTTGAATCAAATTACTGAAATTCTGAAGAAGTATTCTAGACTCTGGGTTAAGCACAAAGTATTGGAATTGGAGGCTGAAGGTGTCAAATTCATCTATGACCTAATGGGAGACTTAGAGTCTCAGGATGAAGAAGAGACTGAAGTCAAAAAGGAAGAAGAATTCACTGAACCTCATGATGAATAAGCTCATGAAGAAACAATATTTGTTAAGAGAAGAACCAGGAGCCAGGTGCAAGTAAAGCAAGGATAAAAAACCATCTCCTAAAGTTAAGAAGGTTCCCACGCCATCACCAATGTTGAAGAAGGAGAAAACTCACAACCAGTGAGGAAAAGAAGAATACTCACAGAGAGGTAGAAGGCTACAAAATCAAGAAAGAATGAAGCTACCACACATGCTCCTTCTATTGCAAAAGTTGTAGATTTGGGAAGTTTAGGGGAGAAACCGCTAGTGTATGTTAGGAGAAACTCTCCTAAGCAGAAGGTTGATCTAGAGGAGGAAGTGAGAATTTTAGAAGAAGAGGTCCAAGATGAAGAGGCACCTACTGATGAATCAGAAGGAAGAGCAACTCCAAGAAACAATTCTCCCATTCCTTCTTCACCTTCTTCACATCAAAATGTACAAGTTTTGTGAGGAGGCATGTCCAGAGGAGGGAAACATATCTAATAACCCTAAATAGCTGAATGAATAAGATGAAAATATTTCCACTCCTGATAGTGGAGAATGGAGAAAGTTTGTTCAAGAAATAAGGTTGAATAGGAGAATCAACTAGAAATTGAGCAATAGGTTGAGATAAATGTGGTTGATAGTCCCAATAAGGAAGTGGTAACTGAACAAACTACAACTCTAGAGTTGCTAGAAAATATGCTTAGTAAGAAGCCAATCATTGTACAGGACGAGACCACAAGTTGGTATAAATTGCTTGAGCAATGGGGACAACCCAAGCAGAAAAAGAGGCCCAGGATAGTTTCTCAAATTTCTAGAGATGAGCTCAATAACAGGGTCATCCATGTAGTTGTTCCTCCAACAAATAAGTTCAAAGATGAAGTTAGGTCATCTTATTATAAGGTGAAAATAATTAATTTGGGGCCTACAAATAGGGAACAAGAAAAGGAGGAGTTCCAAGAATCTTCCCAAGAAATTATGAGGAGATTAGACAAAGAGAAAAAGGAGAAGGAAAAACTACAAAAGCAATTAAATGATGTTCATAAATATGTACAACACTTGATGAAACCTCTACAGACTATGGGAAGTGAAGAGTTTGTGCTAGAAGGATTGTTTCCTAAGGAGGAAGTTACATAAATTGAAAGGTTAAAATCCTCTATACATTGCACACATAGTTGGCTTCAAGATGTTAGCAGTAGAGGAGATGAAGTAATTGAGCAGATTTTGAAGATATACACCAATGCTTCTGAGTTTTTGGAACATATCTCGCAGGTTGTTACAGATTGAAAAAATATTAATGAATCAACTACCAAGGAAATTTTACAGGTGCTTAAGGATGAATTATCCAAGTTAGATAGCATTTCCCATGATGAAGTTGAAAAGGTAAAGGAATGGATTGAAGTATGGAATTATAGAAAGGAACTCCTTTCCAAGGTTCTGAAGAAAATAATGAAGATATAGTGGAAGGTGAAGGAAATATATGATGGTTGCATCAATTTCTTAGAAATAATGACTGGAAGGAGGAAGTTTAGTTAGAAAAATATGAACATTAGCAGGCTTCAAGGGTGGTGGCATGAAATTTATGCTCCTTTTGATGGTGCTCCAATTACAAAAGAAAATTTGGAGGATGTAGCAATTTATATTTCAAAACTGGACAAATATCATGAATTACAAATTGAATGGGATAAGGTAATGCCCCAATACTTGGAGGACTTTAAAAATCATAAGATAAGAATTAAATTTATTCCAGTTATAAATCTAGAGGAAATGAAGGAAATATTGGGAAAAAATAACAAATTATCCAATAAATTAGAGGCTAACAAGGAGAGTAGTCAGCAGGGAGTTGCCTAAATTTTTGTGCCAAACATGTGACCCCTCTAGCTAGCTAGATGGGAAACCTCAAGTTTTGTGCCACCAAAGGAAGACCCAGGCTGACCTGGATGAAGCCCCAAGCATTAAATGCCAATTTTATTTTATTAAAAGAACTTTCTAGTCTGACTTGCTTGGCCAACCTTTTTATGTTACCCTAAATTAGGCCGACCTAGTGGAAAATTACTATAAATTGGGCATCATGCCCCATTTGTAAGGGTTAGAAAAGGCGAAGTGATAGTTGCAAGGGCTAGAACTGAGTGAGGAGTTGGAAATTTCTAGGAGAAAGTGTTGCTACATTGGATACTTGAATTGTTGCATTATTTGGTGATTCAATATAATACATTGTGCTTTGGTGATCTTTCTTGTGTTGTTTCATTTTGCATGGTTCTGGTTACTCCATACCTTTAGGATTTCTTTGAGATTGTTGGTTATATGTTAGAATTTAGATTTATATGTGATGCAATGGTGTTTTGGTTTAATATTATAAGTTTCTAAGAAATCCTTGGTCCATACTTTTGGCATCTTGTTGATTGCAAGTTGTTGTGTAAAGTTAGCCTAGGCCTGAAATTTTTGCTAAAGTTCAATTGTGGGTATTTATTCATTTCAATTGCTAAATAGGTTTGAATTGTGTGAATGTTCCATGATTTGAAAATCTTTAATTCCTTAGAATATTGCAATGTTTCTATGAAATTCTAGATTAAATATGGGTTAAGTAGGAATTGGTTTTGAAGGATTGGTACACTTTAAGTGTTAAATCATTTGCATTGTTGATCTTAGGAGTTAGTTCATAATAGAATCTTTGTCAACCCCTTTTCTTTTGCTATATCTTTGAAATCTGAGTTATATTTAGGATTTAAAGTATCACCGTATTGCAAGATTTGATAAGTTTGAAGCTTCAAGCATTTGTTTTGTAAGGTTCCTCTATGATTACCAAAATTTTCACATATTATCTTAATTGTTTATGCATTGTCAAGAATTGACATTAGAGACCTTGGGGTTATATATTGATGCTTATTGATAGAGATTTACCTTTCAAGAGAGATAGGATACTTGTATTTTGTTTGAGTTGTTGCTCTGTAGAAAACACCATCAATATATTGGTGCTAGGAGGGCCTAAATAAGCAAGTTGAATCATTTTCTATCTGTCATTTCTCCTGATATATTTCGAAGAAGAACCAGATCTACACCAGGAGAAGAATAATTTCAAGAATTGAAAGCCCCCACTAGGTCAAGGAGGACCAGAAGAAGGGGGGATTCCTCGTCTGTCCCACCATTTTCATCATCCACATCATCCTCACCTTCATCAAGTCCATCTTCATCTGATTCTAAGGCCATTCCCATTCAACAACCCCAACCATTCATTAATCAACCTTTACCACCTCCACCTCCACTAATGGCATTCTTGGAAAACAACCCATCACCTTTGTCCTTTAATAACTACAATGTTATTCCCAAGAATCTTGAACATTTTTTCTCTAATTTCATGTCAATGACCCTAATAAAACTGTAGAGGAACACATCAGGATTTTCTAGACCTATCTTAGGGATAGAGGGATCAATCATGAGGATGTTTCATGTATACTTTTCCCTTATTCTCTAGGAGAAGATTCCTTTTATTGGTACAATCATCTACCTACTGGATCAATTCACAACTGGACTAAACTAGAAAATGATTTTCTGTAGAAGTTTAAGATCTTGATTAGTGCTAATGAGTTGTACCTACAATTCACTAAGGTTAAGAGAGAAGTTAAAAATCCTATAGGTTCATTCAATAATAGATTTCATCGAGCATATTCTAGGTTGTAGTCCGCTTACACTGTAGATGATGCTACTGCATTTGAAGTATATTATGATGCCCTCAACATGCTTACAACCACTTTTCTTAAATGGAGACCAAATCCTCTAAATAATTTTCTTGATGCATACATAGATATTGTCAAGGTCATCACTGATCTGAGACAACACCTATTTGGACCTTTTCCATCCTTAAGGCCTACTGCTCACCCAGGATAGATTCAATCAATTAACCAGGCTTTGACCAATCATACACCCATTATGAATCTAGTGCTATAGTTACCTTTAGTTCCACATCCAGGTCCTCCTATGAATCAAGTCCCACCAATAACTACTTATCCCCAACAAAGTGTCAATCAACCCCTTCACCCACAGTAGTAGGTTGGTTTTCCCACATACTTGTAGAATTTTGAAGTACTAAATTAGTCTGAGTTTGGGAGTAGCAACTAGATACCCCCAGAACAATGTGAATTCAGTTCCTTATAGAAATCATGATAAAAAGAGATTAGATGAGCTAATAGAATAGGTTAAGAAGTTGAAAATGGAAGTGACATATCTGAGGAACCAAAATAGTCAGCTCCAAGCTGCTCAAAGGAATATGCAGTCTAATTATAATAGGGAGAGTTGACATTCTGCACAAGGACATGGGCATAATTTTGACAGAGGGCAATCATCTAGTCAAAATTTTGATAGAGGACACATAGGTGGACAAGGATTTGAAAGAATTCAACCACCTAGGTAGAGGAGAACATGGAATACAAGGCCAAATAATGGAGGCATCCCTACTCTGTTGGATCAACCTCCTAGTCAAGAGAAGCCTCCAAGTGGTGTGTATCTGGAAGAGGTAGCTTTATCTAGATGGTGTAGACTCCATAAGACAAATAAACATTCCGAGTTGGACTACCTTGAGTTCCAGAATGTTGCATCCATATTTCAGTTTGAGGTGGAAAACAATTCCAATAATCATGAATTGGTACCATCCAAGCCATATGATTCCTTAGTGATGGTGTTGAATCATGCTCCTTTCCCATGAAGTGAAGAGAATAGGCTAGAAGAAGAGGTAAGTGAATGATATGATAAAGCAGAAAAAGTATATAATGGACATGAAGTTTCACAATTGTTCAATGAAGAAACGGAGAATGAAAATGGTCCTCTAGATAAAGAAGAAAATGACATTGAAGAAGTTTAGATGTTCCAACAGCCTACAAGAAGATATGACTTCAGGAACATGCCTAAAAGAAATCCACAAGTTGGAGGCCCATTCACTACATCAATCCCTCTGAACAACCTCACCAGACCTCCAGATCCCAATGCAAGCAATAATTTGTCCTATCCTCATGTTCCTATGCAATATTTATCGAAAGGAGGAAAATTTTATTCTGCTCAAGGTCAGAACACGGACGAAGGTAAGGAGAAGCTGGTGAATCCTCCCAAAGACTTGAATACTAACATGAATATGGAGAAGTTAAGTGATTATGTGGCTGAATAACTCAAGATATTAAAGGTAAGCCTTTTTTCTTTTAAGTTACTAAGGGTTCCTACAATTAGAAATGCAGTCTTAGAGCCTTTATGCCAAATGAAGTCCCTCAAGAAAATAAAACTAGTGAGGTGACTAGAAAGACCTCTAGTTCTCAAATTCCAAAATATCAAGGTCAAATCCAAACATGGCCTAAAGATAAAGGGAAGGAAAAGGATAAGAGTCAAGTTGCACAAGATGATAATTAGCTAAGTCTATTTCAAGGCAAGACAAAAACTCCACCTTTTCTAATTTTTGTTCTCCTCTTTGGGAAGAATTTACAAAATTTTCTACTAGATTCAGGGGCTTCCACAAATGTTATGTCATTTTCTGTATGTAGAGCCCTAGGTATTACTCTTGCAGTCTCTCAAAAGAAATTCACTCAATTATACAAGACAAAAGTAAATGTGGTGGGAGAACTAAATATGATTCCCATGCAAATCGCATTAGATCCTAGAATCCAAAAAGTCATTAATATTCAAGTAGTAGACATTCCTTATAATTATGGTTTGATTCTAGGTAGAGATTTCACTAAGGCACTAAACAAATATGTATCAACTAACCATTCCCACATGTGGCTTCCTTGGAGAGGAGTACCAAATCAAATCAAAATTGAAAATGACCCTAGAATGAAGTATTTAATTACTAAATACTAGAATACTTCAAATGAAATATTGGTATCAAAAGTTAGTCTAGGGAATTATGTGTTGGCGAATCCCATTTCAGAATCAGATGTAGAGGAAATTTTTATGTTGCAGAGTACACCCGATCAACTTACATCTAAATTTAGCAACACTAGGGCATTGGTTGAACCAATAGAGGAGGGTAAGGACCAAGAAGATGGTAAACTTATTTTGTTGGATAATTTTCAAGAATTCATCCAGAAATGTATAGAGCATCAAATTCAATTGGGTAGAAATATGAATTTTGAGTAGTTAATTTTTCTTAATTCGTGTAAAGTCCATAACACTTCCCATTCATAATTGGAATGATTCCTATGCCAAATAGCACTAGAACAGATACATAAGTGCATCAATCCTACCCCAACTATTAGGCTAAGCGTGAAAAGTACTCAAGATGAGCCCAAGGGTAAAAGCTTAATGCATCCTGAAGATCCACCCAGTAGTAGCAGGACAAAAGAAAAAGTGGAAAGAAAAAGAATTGTTGGTTGTTGGACTCTTAGGTTTGATGGATCCAAATCAAAGTAGGCTGTTGGAGCTGGATTTGAGTTAATTAGTCCTAAAGGTATAGCCTTCTTTGTTACTCACAAAATCTAGTTCCATTGTACTAATAACGTAGCTGAATATGAAGCCTTCATTCATGAGTTGTTGATGGAAATAAGAAAAAAGGTTAAAATTTTGTAAGTATTTGGAGATGTGGTGACACAAGTTAGAAAGTAGTACTCCTATCATGATAGAATAATGACCAATTATAGGCATAGAGTATGGGATCTTATCGAGGGGTTTGATGCTTTTAATATTCAATTGATACCTCATAGTAAGAATCAAACTGTAGATTCTTTGGCTCAAGAAGCTAGTACATTAAAACCCCTATCACTTTCAGGATTGAAGAATTTTACTATAGAGCTAACTCTAGTACCATCAGTACCCAACAATGTAACTAATTTTTAGGTGTTTGAGGATGACAAGCACATTTTGGATTTTATCACAAGCTCTGATGTATTTACCTCTCAAATAATTGATGAAACAAAGCCTCAAGAAGAAGAGATGGACCTAGAAGGGGTCATCTTGATCTGAAGACCAACACTATTCCAAGGGTAATGGTGCAACTAGAAAGAATTTTTGACCTTGATAGGATAAAAGATCAGGAATAGGAGGCCAAGAAGGAGTCCATTAGCAGTTAGTGTGATACATACAACATGGGAACTCTAGATATTGTTAAGAATGTCTTTATTGGCAAGGTATGTACTTCAGAAGAAAAGAGTGGAATCATTGATGCACTACATACCTATCAGGACGTAATAGCTTGGAGTTATGAAGACTAGAAGATATATGACACTTCAATTATTACACACACCATCCCGCTCAAGTCGGGTGCTAAGCCTTTCAAACAAAGAAAAAGACCCATCAATGCACTGTTGGAGCCTATAATATAGAAGGAGGTACATAAGTTATTATCTACTCATATCATATTTCCCATTAGACATTCAACTTGGGTGGCTAACTTGGTTCCGGTGAGAAAGAAGAATGGGGAAATTAGATTTTGTGTTGATTTTGGAAATCTCAATCGAGCATTAGAAAATGATAGCTATCCAGTCCCATCGCTAGATGAGGTATTATAGATTGTGAATGGATCCCAAATGATTTATTTTCTAGATGAATACTCTAGATACAACCAGGTTATGGTGCAATACGAAGATAGGCACAAAACTGCCTTTACCACTAAATGGGGAACTTTTTCCTACCAAAATGCCTTTCAGGCTAATCAATGCTGGAGCCACTTTCTAGAGGGCCATGGATATTGCTTTCAAGGAATTATCAGTAAGTGAATTATTATTTATATGGATTATCTGATAATCTTTTCCATAAAATGAGGAGATCATATTATAGACTTGTGTAAGGTATTCTAGAGATGTAGGGAATTTGGAATTTCACTTAACCCCAAGAAATGTATCTTTGGAGTTACTGAAGGAAAGTTGTTAGGACATGTCATCTCAGAAAAGGGTATTTCTATTGATCTTGAATGAGTGGATGCCATTCTTAAGATCCAACCCCCTGCAAGTAAAAAGGAAATAAAGTCATTCTTTGTTAAAATCAACTTTGTGAGAAAATTCATTATTCGATTTGTAGAAATTATTAAGTTCTTCAATGTGATGCTAAAACAAGATGCAAAGGTTGAGTGGAGTGTAGAAGAAAAGGAGGCTTTTGTAGAAATTAAGATGGCAATAGTTGATGTTCTAGTATTGGTCAGTCCTGATTACTCCAAACCCTTTTACATATACTCTTTTGCATTAGATCATTCTTGTGATGGAATGTTAACTCAAAAGTATGATGAAGGAAATGAGCATCCTATTGCTTTCATGAGTGCTCATTTAAAAGATGCAGAATTGAGATATCCTAGTGTAGAAAAGTAGGCTCATGCTTTGGTCAAAGCTGGGAAGAATTTTAGGAATTACATCTTGAGAAATAAGGTCTTTGCAATAGTGTATGATACTATAGTTAAGCTTTTGTTGATGCAAAATGAATTAGGGGAGCACAAAGCGATGTGGGTGACCATGTTGCAGGAATATGATATTGAGATTCAACCCATGAAATTAGTAAGAGGACAAGGATTAACTAAGACAATGGCAGAAATGGGTCCTAATCTCACAACTCAGCACTATAACCTCCAATATGTTTCCCTAGGAGAATGGTATGATGATATTATTTATTATCTACTGAATCAATGGTGTCTTATTCATCTCAATGTAGTACAATGGAGAGCTTTGCATCTGAAAAGTGACAGCTTCACGTTGAAAGGTGCCATTTTATGCAAAAAGAATCATGAGGACATTTATCTTCGATGCCTAAGGAAGGAAGAAGCTGAAAGAGTAATGGTTGAATTCCATGATAGGTATGGCACAGGCCATGGTTTTGCACTGTCTACTGCAAATCAAATCCTGAGGGAAGGCTATTACTAGACCACTTTGTTCAAAGATGAACATAACCACGTGAGGACCTGCCATGTGTGTTAGACTGTAGCAAGAAGGTCGAAGTATGTATCCCTTCCACTTCAGCTAGTTATTGAGGTAAAACCATTTGCACAGTGGGGTTTGGATTTCATTGGTCCAATCAACCCACCTTCCTCTACAGACCACAGGTACATTCTCATCGTAACTAATTACTTTACTAGATGGGCTAAAGCTCTTGCTTGTAAACAACTGACTTTTGAGGTGGTAATCAATTTTCTAGAATCAAGTATCATCAATCAATTTGGTTTCCCATTTTCTTTGGTCTGTGATAATGGTCCTGCATTTGCATTGTTAAAGTTTTCTAGCTGGGCTTTTGATCATAGAATAATTATTAAGTTTTCCTCCAATTACTACCCACAAGGTAATGGTCTGGCTAAGTCTTCAAACAAGAATCTTTTAACAGTCATCTACAAATTGTTAGAGAGGAACTCCAAAGACTGGCATACACAACTTAGATTTTCTCTTTGGGAAGATCTCACTAGACACAAGGCCTTTCCAAGAACCTCTCCTTATCACCTTGTGTATGGTCTGGAGCCTGTATTCCCAATCCAGTTGAAGATCCCCACTTTGCAATTTATTAACAATTACTATGATGAAGGGGATAAGCTTGAAGCCTATATGGCTGAACTTTTTCACCTTGAAGAGAAAAGAGATGAAGCCTTAGAAAACTTTGCTAAACATCATGGTTTCCTCAAGAGATGTTTTGATAGGAGAGCCAAGGTGAAATCCTTTAGAATATCTGATTCGCTTCTCTAATGGGATAAAGCACATGATCGAAAATGGGAGCATGGAAAATTTGATAAGCTTTGGCTTAGACCCTACTAGATTTCAGAGATACTGGGAGATTATGATTTTCATCTGAAAAATATCATTGGAGAGGATATCCCACTGCCTATCAATGGGTAGTATCTAAAGCATTATTTCCAACCCTGAGCTACTCCCAACTCTTTCCTTGCAAATAGTTAGGTTAGGTTTCTTTTTCTTTGCTTCGTTTTGGTTTATTCTTGCTTTTGGTTAGTTTAGGTCTACTTTGGTTTAGGTTAGGTTTTCTTTTGTTTCTACTTTTTCTTTTTGGTTTCCCTATTTTCTTTTGGGTTTGTTGCACCTGCACAATAGTCATTACATTATGTGGGACTATTCTAGGTATTTCTTTTACAAACTCTAATCATCCTTCCAAAGTCAGTAAGAAGAAATTCTTCATTTGGGTGTCACATGTGTTAGTGCCTGAGAAAGATGAGTCAATGGGCTAAGTTACATCTAGAATGTGCTTGGTTCATACATCTCTAAACACATCTTAAGAATTCCAAGGTTGTTAAAGGTCCCTTATGAATTCTGGTCAAGCGAAAAATCTTATTTCTGCTTTAGCGACACTATGGTTCTCATCCCTAAGTGTGAGCTTCATTTCTTATAGGTTGAAAAGGAAAGTTTAAAAGATCTTAAAAGGATATCAAAATAAAAGGAAAGAGAATATTGAAAACCAAAAGTGAATCTTCATCTTATCAGGAGTATCTGAGTATCTCTACCTAGGCTATGGATGCCTAGCTGGCAGTAGAGCTATGCTTGGGAGAACCACAACAATAACCTCATTAGGGCTATGGATGCCTGACTAGAAGTGAAGCTCTATCCAAATAATTTTTGGGTTAGAATCTTTACATAGCTCTATCCAAGATACTTTTTGGGTTAGAATCTTTACATAGCTTGGTTAGACTAAATTTGGTTCACATAGCAACTAAGGGAGGGAAATGAATATATTTGCACACACTTTGACTCTAGCACATGAAAGGATTTCTTGTTTAGTTTGTGGTTGACCTGATGCAAGGGTTGAAACTAGAGACTCTAGGTTCTTGATTCTAGTTTTTCATTGAAATGCTTTGGAGCATTTTCCAAGCAAGATTCGCCATTTGTTGTGTAGTTTCTGCACACGCGCCTCGCTGAAATCAAGGACCCTCTTTCTAGCTTTGCTTTCTTATTTGCCTTCGTAGGGTCCTGACTTCTTTCCTCTTAAGCGATGAGTCTCTCAGTCTTGGTATTGATTCACCCGCATGCTTAACAAAAAAATTGCATTTGAGATGCTATCTTGTAGCTTTGAGTGATGGTCTAGATCTTAGAAGTCAGTCCATGATCAAAGTTTGAAAAAAAGAAAAATTGGATAAGTTATGGAGAGTTTCAGCAATTTTGAGGTACCTTAGATTACCCAAAACATATTCCAGTTGGATAATCTGAGGTATCTCAGATTACCTGAATCCAAGCCGCTGTCGTATTATTGATTTCTCCTCAAATGTTCATACCAACATTTATTGTTGGGAATTAATGAGCTCAAAAGTGTTAATTTGGGAAGTAAATTAAAAATAAGCCATCATTTGGTCATTCAACATTATCAAGAGCTTGAAGCTGGAAAATATTTTATAACATCACATTTGATTTGAAGCCCAACATCATGATTTCATCTTTTTGTGATTGTGTTTTGGGTTTTGGTCTAGTCATTGTTGGTTTCCATCGAGCTTTCTTTGGTTGTGCATAATTTCATGGTATGTTTTCTTTTGGGTGGTCTCCTCTCATGATCTTAAGTTACATTCTTCTTTTTTATGTGTTATTTAAGGGTATTCCCCTTTATCCTCCGCCTGTGGTTGATTTCTATTGAAGCTCTATTGATAAATTTTTCCATAATATGAGTCAGTCATCATATTTCAGAGTATGTGTTATGCATTTTGGGTTTTATCATTTGGAGTTTCATCTCAGAAGTGAATGAGGGTTTTATTTAATGCATGAGCTAGTTGAATGTCTTTGTGACTGCCTGCTGAGTTTCATGATTCAAATTGAGAATGAAATGGCATTGCTCTATTTCATGAAATAGATTAAAAAAAAACCCTAGTTACATAAATCTATTGCAATGAGTCTGTGAATTCAATGAAGGAAGGCTTCAATACTAGAAATATCATGCAAATCACTAGGATTTTTCCTTAGAATTAGTGGTCATTCAAGGGAAAATGATCATTCAATCTCATTTTTGGCAATATATTTTTTAACACTTAGTAAATTTCGCAGGCCTGAGTCTATTTTGGATATTTCGAGGGACCTCAGATTTTATGAGCTCTAATTCACTCATAGAATATGAGCCCCCTTAGATTATCCACATTTCTTGATCGACTCAAAAATCCTGAACTCAAATGATAAACACTTGGTCAAATTTCAAGCCTAGCCTTTAATCACTAAATTCAAGGATACTCGGATTACTCGAATGTTAGTTCATCCAGGTAATCTAAGGTCTCTGGAAGTACTCAAACCTTTTGAATGATCGATCCAAATGTGTAAAATCATTTAAGTTTTGAATGAACATTCACCAAGTCTTTGAGAGGTTATTAATGATTGAATATGGTGATAAACATGGTTTATTAAGGATTTCAATGGATTTTTCAACCAAAGTGCAAGTAATAGGTAGATTTTGGTGAATCCGAGCTAGCTTGGATTAGTCAAACCATAGTCTAGTCAAAAAATTTGAGCTTGCTCAGATTATCCAAACTTTTTCTTTAGTCTTAAGATTTCAAGTCTCATTGATTGGTGATTAACATATGATGATTTCTTGGCACTTATTAATGAGTATCAGGTTATTTGCAGTTGATTCACTTATGTGATGATGGTTCCTATATTTATTGCCATTAGGACTTGAATAGTTAACTTTCTTAGATTAATGGAATTATCATTTCATGATTGATTCTTTTATGAGTAGGTATATATTTATCTCCCATTTTGGTGATTATGGCCTTTTCTCTAAGAGATGTAGGTTGAGGCAAGTCCTAACAAAACAACCAAGACTAAAGTTGATCTAGTACAAGAGGAGGTCAAAAAGAGACAAAAGAGGATGAAATACGACTTTAAAGGCATTTGGCTAGAGACCAAGATTTCCTTTGCATGGTCAAGGATTGCAAATACCAATATGGTCCATGTGGATTATGATGACTTCTAGTAGAGGATGTGTGGGAAATCACCAACTAAGCTAGCTCTAAAGATCACTCACACTAGGTTGGCACAAGCAATAGGATTACCACCAACACAACTATGTCCAAAACTAGTTTTGGAATGTGCAAAGCATTTTGACTCCAAGAAAAGAATCATAATTGGGCCTCAAGGAAGGGTTATGGAAAACCTAACTAAGGAATCCATTGCAGAGGTCTTTAACATCACCTCTCACCACAAGATCATTGAGGAAATTAGCATTGGGGAAGCTATCAAATTCTATGAGAAAGACCCCAACAAATCCTTGGAGATAATGAGCAATGCTTGGATTTTGAAGACAAATCCCCACTACTCAAAATTTCCCAAGCAGTTGCATAAAAGTAAGTTCAAGTAGGAGTACCGTGAAATCATAACCCTCTTGGGCAGAGTCATGGGAGTGGAAGAAGCCCAGATATTCTAAACTTGGATGTTCCATCGCATTACACAAATTGTGGAAAACAAACACTATCACTGGGTGAGGATTATAAATAACAATCTGGATTCTCAATTGAGGATTGTGCAAGAAACTAATGGGTTCACCATGACCTCATATCTACTATACATGTTGGCACACAAGACCAAGTATAAGGGTCCTAGCTACAAGGGAGTCCTACAACAGGATAAGATATGGAATGTTTATCCACAGTTACAATATAAGACATCCAATTATAGAAGGGCTAATGATTCTTTCTTCATGTGTATTCCCAGATTGCTATAGGATGCTCTTCACATTAGAATTTGTTCAGATGCTATGGACTTAATCAAGCATTATGGCTAATGGTTTATTCAACTCCAAAGGTTCACATATATTTGAATACAAGGATCTCTAGTTGTTCCTCTCAGACTACCTAGGTATCCCACCAACAAACTCCTGATGCTAGAGTGGACAAGACAGATGGTTAGTTTTGAGGAAATCTTACAACAAGGAAATATTAATAAGAAAAGATTGGGATCATAATTCCCATTGAGAATAGGGGTCTTGAAGGATTTTCCTTCTATTCAAAGTTCCCAAAATTCTGAAAAGGAGATGGCCCAATTTGAGTTGTATTTCCACACTGACAAAAGTAATTTTGATCCTTATGGAGAAACCATGAAGCAGGCTAATATGACTATTAGGAACAAGGACCACATTGAAGACTATTGGGCCAACTTTCAGGATGAATGGGAAGTAAGTAGGAGAAGGTTCTCAAGGATACCTTTGAAAGCAATCAGATTATACATAGTGGTAGAAGTGCCTGATTAGGTGCAAGATGACGATGCAGACCTACTCTAGCACCATGATTATTAACCTTACAGAAATAGGCCATTGCCTCCAATAAATTGGTCTGAGGAAGAAATCACACACTTGAATAAAATTACTGAACTTGTGAAGAAGTATTATGTTAAAATTTTGAAATAAGCACAAAACCATGAGCCACAAGATCAAACAACAAACAAGTACACCTTCCATGCAAGAGATCTACAAACAAGAATTGCTATATTCATCAACAAGGAAAAGTTACTAAAGAAGCTTTCAAGAAGATATGAAAGCTTCAAGATATTTCCCTTGAATAATATTTGAGTAATTACAATAAGGGTTGAATGAGCTTATAAGAGAAAAGCCCTAAATGAGAAAGGATTAGATCATGAGAAGGGTCAACATCGAATGAGATGTGACATAATGATCTAATATAAACTCAACTAATAAAGCATTCCTAAGTTTAGCTAAAGTGTGTGAGAATAAATAAGACTAATAATCAATTAAAGATTAATTAATTTTTAGCTAATGTATGATAACTCTAACACCCCACCTTAAGATGAACTTAGGGAGTAGCTAAAAACTCTAGAAATAATACAAGATGGGTCCCAAAAAACAAGGCCAAGTAAGGTACCCATGTACAAACATAAGCTCTCTATAATGTGGAGAAATAGAGAAAACCTCGTGGGAAAAACTTTACTCCAAGAAGAGATGAAAGCCAAGTGAAGGATAGAAGAAGCCTCCAAACAAGACAAGGTTTTCCCAAAAGATAGGAACAAAGGAACATCCAAAAGCATGAATAAGTTGCAAACACTGTCGAAGAAGGACTGTTGAAATGTTGAAAGAAGAACCTTCATTGTGATCAGAATCAAGAAGACAAGAATCTGTATGAGTTCCCACAATGACACTACTCAAATTAGATGGAAAACAAAGGAAAACACCTAGAACTTGAAGATACAGATGGAAAAATTACCAAAAATTCTGAAGAATTGATCATGAGAAAATGGAAGGTCACCTCTAGAAATAGGAATGCAAGAGTGTCTATATGGTAAGTGCTCCATCTCACCGAAATGCATGGGTAGCTAGTTTTTGCATCCACTTAGTACATAGGAAAAAATACTATATACATAACTCACTCCAACGCAAAACCAAGGAAGCATTAGCACTGTTAGAACTATAAAATTCTGATGATTTTTACATATCTTTCATCCCCTTGAGTCTCCATATGGGTCTTTCCTTGGGCACATTTTCCTCATTCCATGATATTTTTACCCATTTTTTGGCCATGTAACCCCATAGAATTCATCAAGTCATGCAGTTTTCATGTTGTGGTCCATATCAACATAAGTCTATTTAGGTCTCCCCAACCCGTGATGCTTTTGTGTTAGCATATGTTTGCTGCAGGCATATCGGCAAGACTTGTTCACTGTTATAGTGATCGGCATTCACCTATGAGTATCTATCGGCATGACATTCATGTGGTTTCAGCGACCGAGGAGGAACCTATTGGGAGGAGTTAAGACTTTCGAAGTAATGTCTCGGCGAGTGACCTTCAGTCTCGCCGATAATACACATGAGGACTCTGTCGGTGAGAAAATCTGAATGTCTTGGCGAAAACGAATAAAACAAGGATACTGCTCGGTAAGAATTATATGACTTCGGTGTGTGATCTTGGCGAAGTGTTGGGGGTCTCGATGATGCAGTGCAAAGGGGACTTAGTCGGCATGAAGATTGATTTGTCTCAATGACACACAAAATGGATAAAGTCTTTCAGTAAAACAAAGTGCACTCTGTATGAGGTCTCTCCGATGTTAGTATGTTACAATGACCTACATAAGATAAAAGAATACATTGGTGAGAGGACCAATTTGTCACAGTGACTCAAGAGGAATGAATATTTTTGGTGAAGCAAAGTCTAATCTGTGAGATGTCTCTCTGATATCACAAGGTTATAGCGAAGCGGACGAGGCAAGGAGACATGTTTCGGTAAGAAAATTTCTTATGTCTCAGCGACTAGGAGATGGAATTTGGGGTGACTCTCGGTATAATGAAGCATTATCTACATGATGTTTCCCTAACTCCATGAGGTCATAGCGAAACACAAAGGAACAAAAGGATGCTTCTTGACTTCGGTGTAACAAGCAAAGTGTTATAGCGACATATAGGTGGTAAGTGGGCTCTCGATGAAACATAATGTAATCTGTATGATGTTTCTTTGACTCAGATAAGTCACAGTGATAGCGAATAGAACCAAGGGGATGTCTAATGATTGAATTTCCTTCGACATGACCATGATATGTCTTGCCAACTATTTCATTGATGATTAATAAAATTCAAATACTGTGGCCGACATGTGAGTTCATAAAACATCGTTGCAGGCCAACATGAAAGGAGCCTAAATTCTATGGAAGGCCGACATGGGATCCCAATATGATATATTTTTCTGATACTAGTGTATAAATATGGATCCTGTGATTGTAATTGAATCATCAGCTAAAAGTTATTCAATATACAATAGGCAAATTATATGGATACAGTACAATAAATTTATCAGATTAGAGACTATGATGCATGTTTTCAGAATGGAGGTATTTATGAAAGTCAATTCATGTTGCTGCACATTTCTGGTGTCAATTATCTGTTGAATTTAATAAAGTCATTGGTAAGCTGTCTCCAAGATGGATTCTTTCTGATTGTTTAAGTTGATATAACAAGTTTATACTCAATTCATCAGTGCACATTTGTTGTATCTGTGTGGTTAATTGATTGGTTCTTTCAAGCAAAGACTAAATCCTTTTAGTTGATCATAGTAATCAAAGAGATTCATTTGGATTGTTAAAGTAGAGCTTAGTAATCACAATTTTGCATGTTTATACAAGTTGTAAACAAAATGTATGCGAGATAATTTGAGTTTTCTCCAGAGAGGTGTTATTCATCTTGATTTCATTTGACTCCACATACCCAATAAGGCACTAGTCTCTGCACTTCATCATTTGGATTCATTCATTTTCTTTATATCTGTTAATTGAGCATTTTAGGATTTAGATTAAGAAGATTGCTTTCAAGTTTGTTTTCATTTGTTCACTTCCATCTGCGATTGTGGACAAATCATTGCAAGAAAGATAATCATAAGTACATAAAGTCTACTTCATTCAGATAGGTACACCCGCCCAGGTCTGGAAGCACCTGAAGAGTAGAAGGTTGAAAGATTTTTGACCTTGTCTGTTACCCTAAAGCGTATCAAGAGATTGGCAGCCTCTAGAGGAATTCCGCCTGCATTTTTGAGAGCTAACAAATTGGCGACTCTACTAGGGAATACATTCAGAATCAAGGCCTTAATCATAGAGTCTGGAACTTTATACAGACTCCACTGGGAATAAGAAACATCAAGTATTTTCTCACTTTTGACATAAGTGAGTGGCGACTCTGATAGAATTTTTGCAGCTGTTCAAAATGAATGGAAGAAGATCTCAATACAGGGGAGGTCATACTAGAGCTCCTGCTGGCAGCAGTAAGTGGACACACAAAGATGACAAGGTTGATAAGGGAAAAGGGATAAGTGAGGATATGTGCATGACAGACAAAGAGAAAACATCAAGAGCACATTGTGAAACACATGATCGCTATGATGCATGGAGAAACAATTCGAGTGTAGAGCCTTGTACTCCAGAAGATCAAAGAAATCCTTTCTCTTTTCTTGATCCTCAGAAATAGGCTGAGTTTGAAGTTGGACTTGAGGTTGAATGAATCAGAATTCAACATGAATATGATTAGAGGATGGAGGGTAACCAAAATGTATTTATTGATCATGAGCTTCATGAGGAAGTAAAATCATAGTTTGAATTATAGAGGAAGGAGATAGAGGATCTGAAGGCTGAATTGCTGAAAGTCCAAATTACTGCTCAGACAGCTAATTCTCCCCCGAAGTATGTACCACCTCATAAGCAGGGTAATCATGGTGTAGGGCCTTCAAATCTACCAGTGTCTCCTCACCATCAAACAAGGAATTACTATAAGCAGCCGAATCATCCACCTCATATTCCCACACAACATACAAATATGTAGCCACCTCATGCTCATGGTCAGCTTGGTATCCCATAGCATAATACACAAGTCAATAATCCCATGCACCAATATCAATATCCACCTAACCCTCCCCCTCATCAACATACAACAATGATCAGATAGTTTGATTTAGCAGGTTTTCAATTATACCCTTACCCTATGGATGGTAGTTGGAGGGGCATGGTACCCAAATTTATAGGGTGTAATGCAATTACTGCTAAAGAGAACTTAAGAAGTTTCAACGTTTTCATCCAAGACATAGATGTGCCATATGAAGATTTACACATGAAGTTGTTTATGATGTCACTTATTGAAGATGCTACAGATTGATTCAATAGGTTGCCAGCATTTTCAATTAATTCTCTTCAAGTATTTCAAGACTAATTTCTTCAACAATATGGGAATCTAAATGCACTAGATGCAGCTCTTCATGAATTTATGCAAATTCAGAAAATTAGAATGACTCAATTTATGATTTCAACCGAAGATTCAACAAGTTGCAGACTAAAGTACCTCCTAGATCAAGGTTTCCAAATTCTATAGCATTGAGTGTTTATTTAAATGCATTTGATCCTAAGACAGGGTATGAACTAAGAAATAGATTCCCAAGGGATTTGGCTGAAGCACAAAAGACAACATTGACAATTGAAAACAACAGGAAGGCTGCTGGTATAATCAGTAAAAGAGACAACCCTAGGCCTCCTCAGCAAAACAACAATTATCAGTATAGACAGGAGAATACATACAAAAATGAGAGGCCGAGGTTGCATGACATGCCTTATAATACAGACTGGAAGGATGGAAAACCTATAATAGCTAGGCCTAGAAACAAGGAGACTGCTGATCCATTGAGTAAGAAGGGAACCTATATGGTGAGTAACAATTACTCTATGAAGCTTGTGATAAGCCACACTCCCTAGATTATTGTGTTGTATCCCAAAGGATGCAAGAAGAGGGAATGTTGATGGAAAACAATGGAGGAGATTGCACAGTGTATTTGACTTCAAATATTTTTCACCATGATGAGGAAAGGTACTCATCTTTAGAGGATGAAGGTTATGAGTATGATGTTTCAAATCAGAAATATAATGTTCATATGGCTGAACAACAGATCCTTTCTGATTCTAAAGAAGATTATAGAGAGCCACACTCTGTTGAGGCGCCTGCTCCATGTAGTATGAGGAGACTCACTAAAGATGAAATATAAAGATTAACTGTTGTTGCAGTAGAGGAAGCAAAGAGTAAATACTGGCTAAGAAACAGAAAAGTGAATGAGAAAGAGGGTGTCCCCAATGGAATCTTTATGAAAGATGAGAAGGTGATGCAAGGAATTGTAAAAAAGACAGAAAATAAATAGCCTGGTAAGAGTGAATAGAAGTCTATCTAGAAGGAGGAAATGAAGGAATTACATAAAGAGATACAAATTCCTGACCAACCTAGTAAAAAAGAAAAAGAAGAAAACAAAGGAGAAAAACTAGAACAAAAGAAGATTTTCAAGATGGAGGGCTCTTCTTTTGACTTCACTCAGGCGTTATCCCAGGTAAAAATGTATGTTCCACTACTAGAAATGATGAAAATTAAGGAATACAGAGATAGTGTTGTTCAATTGATAACAAATGGAAATGAAAAACATGTGAATTCTGAAAATAGAGTAGTTATTAAAGCAGTCAATAGGTAGGAGAAAGTGAATATCCCAAAAGTCTTTTTGGGTGATGTATTAACAACTCCTCCACAAGTGGATCCTTTTTTCACTACATTGCTTATCAATAACAAACTGTTGAGGAATTGCATGATAGATTATGGTGCTTCTATAAATATCATGCTAGTAGGAGTTATGAAGCAGCTTAGCATGTGGGTTGATACATATGATGGTAAATTCTATGCAATGGATAACTGACCTGTTCCTGTGGTAGGCATTATGAGAGGTGTTGAATTCAAACTGGCTACTTATCCACATGTGGCTTATAATATAGATATAACAGTGATTGATACTCCTTAGTTTGGGATGCTTCTATCTAGACAGTGGACAACAAAAGTTGGAGGAAATGTTCAATTCAATTTGTCTTATGCTACAATTCCAGTGAATGGCCAAGAAGTGAAGTTGTACAGGGAACCAAGAATGAACCAGCTTGTTGACTGTGTACCACAAGATCAGATCAATTGTTTTTGTGATGTCGATCTTGGAAGTTTTAAGATAGAATCAGCCCAACTAGAATTAACCAATAGTGATCCAATTGAAAAACATGTGGCACAAAGTTGCAATGAAGTGTGGAAGATGTATTTTGATATATTCATTCCTATTGACATTTGAATGCACAAACAATGTGGCAGAATATGAAGCTTTATTGATAGGTCTGAACATAGCTGTGAAACATACGATAAAGTTGTTGGCTGTTCTAGGTGATTTTGAGTTGGTTGTTTCACAAATCAAATTGAAATATGCAACAAAGCACAAAATATTGAAGCAATATAGGAATGTTGTATGGGACACAGTTGAGTTGTTTGATGCATTTTCAATTGAGTGGATTGACAGATCAAAGAACATAATGGCTGATTTTCTAGCAAATGTGGTGCTCAAAAGAGATAATATTACATTGGCTAGGGTATCACATATTGAGTTCAAGACAAGGCCTGTTGTTCCTGATAACATTTACAGTTGGCAGGTCTTCAATGATGATACTGACCTTTTGAAATTTCTCCATTGTATAGATCAATATGAAGCTCAGGAAATTGACTTCAATGCTTTTGTTGAAGAAGTGGATGGGAAGCAAACAATGTTTGGAAAGGAGATCATATAGCTCAAAACAAATAAGCTTCCCAAAGGCTTAGTGGCATTGGAGTGGTTGTATGATGGAAATGATCGGTCCCTTATGAAGAAAACACCAGTCAAAAGGGAAGATATTGAAGAAGTCAACTTGGGGATTGAGATGGCACCAAGAAAGGTGTACATAGGAAAGAAGATAAGCCCTACAATTAGAAGAATGTTGATTGAGTTGCTGAGAAAATATAAGCACATTTTTGCTTGATCTTATGAAGATCTAAAAGCATACAAGGAGGATTTGTTTCAGCATGAAATACCATTAAGGCCAGATGCTAAACCATTCAGACAGAAGTAAAGGCCTATAAATCCAACACTGGAACCTGAAATGCAAGAAGAATTGGCAAAACTCAGAGATGGAGGAATCATTAAACCAATCAGGCAGTCAACATGGGTCTCAAACTTAGTCCCTGTGAGGAAGAAGAATGGAGATATTAGACTATGTGTGGACTTCAGGAATTTGAATATGGCATCTCTCAAGGACAATTATCCTCTACCCAATATGGAGGCTATATTGCATAAGGTAATAGGGTGTGAACTGTTGTCCATGATGGATGGATTTTTAGGGTATAACTAGGTTAAAGTCAAAGAATTTGAGCAATATAATACAACATTTACAACTCCTTGGGGAACGTATGTCTACATAAGAATTCCATTTGGTCTCACTAATGTAGGAGCAACTTTCCAAAGAGCTATGGATGTGGCATTTGCAGACTTGATCAATGTTATCATGGTGGTGTACCAGGATGACCTGACTGCTTATTCGAAGAAGGATGAAGATCATGTGCAACATCTGAAAAAGGTATTTATCAAAGCCCTAGAATATGGTATTAGCTTAAACCCAAAGAAGTGTCATTTTGCAGTCACAGAGGGTAAGCTCTTAGGACATATTGTTTCAAAAGAGGGAATTAGAATATATCCTGAGAGGGTTGAAGCTATTGATAAAATCCCTATTCCCAAAACTGTTAAGGCTTTACAATCATTCTTTGGACAGATTAATTTTGTTAGGAGATTTGTTTCTAACTTTGCTGAGATCATTAAGCCCATATAAAAAATGTTGAAGAAAGGACAAAAAATGGAATGGACTGCAGAAGCCTTGGAAGCTTTTATATCTATCAAAAGGGCCATCAAGGAGGCTCCTGTTCTTAAATCTCCAGATTTTGCAAAGCCTTTTCAAATATTTTCATTTGCTTCCATGCACACTATTGCTGTTGTTATGCTATAGAAGAATGAGGATGGTCATGAAAAGCCTATGTCTTTCTTTAGTAAGTCATTACAAGGGTCTGAATTGAAGTATGATATAATGGAAAAATAGGCATTTGCATTAGTGAAGGCTACTAAAGCATTCAGACCATATCTTGTTGGAGCAAAGGTGATTGCTTATGTCCCTCATGCTATTGTCAAGGATATTCTGACATAGTCTAAAGTGACAGGGAAAAGATGCAAATGGATTAACAAGATCCAAGAGTTTGATATGGAGATACATATTACCAAACTAGTGAGAGGCCAAGGCTTGGCTAAGTTGATGGCAGAATCAAATATTGAAGCAAACCAAGTTTGTAATGTAGAAGAAGGGATCACAATTGCAAGCATTGAGCATACTCCTTGGTATACTGATATTATGCATTACCTTAAGTACATGAAGTGTCCAGATGGATTGAGTGACAACCAGAAAAGAACTTTGAAGTTGCAAGCATCAAAATATGTTTTCATGGATGGAGATCTGTTTTGGAAGAACATGGATGGTATACTATTGTTATGTCTAGATGAGTCTCAGGCCAAGCATGTTTTAAGTGAGATGCATGAAGGAGTTTGTGGAGGACATTACTTAGCAAAAAAAACTGCACATAAAATTCTTAGGGTAGGTTACTATTGGCCAAAGGTTTTTAATGATTCTTTTACACATGTGAGAAAATGTGAAGCCTACCAAAGGTTCTCTGGAAAATTGAAGTATCAAGGAGCTTTGCCACTTTGACCCTTGCAGGCTGATGCCCCTTTTCATCAATGAGGAATTGATTTCATTGGAAAGATACAAGAAAAATCAAGTGGAGGACACAAGTGGATACTGGTTGCCACTGATTATTTTACCAAGTGGGTGGAAGCAATCCCAACTAAGTAGGCTACAAGTAAGGTAGTGACTAATTTCCTAATGGACAACATTATCACCATATTTGGTACACCACTGAGGTTAATCACAGACAATGAGATGTGTTTCAGGTCAGATGAGTTCAGAAGCTTCTATGACACATATGGCATTACTATTTCTTATGCAGCTCCTTACCATCCACAAGCTAATGGTCAAGCAGAGTCTAGCAATAAGAGTCTTTTGAAGATTATAAGGAGGATGTTAGGTCAGAACAAGAAAGCTTGGGATTCAAAGTTAAAACTGGATGTGTGGGCTAATAGGTTTACTGTGAAAAAGGCAATTGGAAAATCCCCATTTGAACTGGTGTATGGAGCACAAGCCAGGATGCCTTTGCAAAATTTGTTGCCAATCTACAAGTTTGTCCTTCAGGAAGATTTGGATGTTCCTGAACCTATGGAGGAAAGAATGGAGCAACTAGTTGAACTTGATGAAATAAGGAGGGTTTCCCAAAATCAAAACATGAAGTTACAGACATAGATGAAGCATCTATTTGACAAGAAGGCAAAGGATAGAAAATTTGAAGAGAATGACTTGGTGTTGATGTGGAATGCAAGGTGTTAGGAGAAAGGAAAGCATGGTAAATTTGAAGCCTTTTGGCTGGGACCTTTCGTTGTTGTTGGAAAGAAAGGTCAAGACTCATACTATCTACAGAATATGGCTAGTGAAGATTAGGAATTGCCTGTTCATGGGCAATTCTTGAAGCAATTTTTCTCTTGAGCAACACAGAGGATTAAAGGTTGCCAGTGCATGGACAACTCTTGGTGATCCTCTTAAAAAAATATTTTCCATGCACAATAGTTTAGGATTTTGGTCCATCCTCATTTTTGCATTCATTTCCATTGCATGTCCATTCCCATTCTACTCACTGGTTCATCACTCTGCATTTGGTCTGCTCACCCAAAGTTCTGGATCCTTGCAATGATCTTACAATCATTCATCCCTAGATGGAGTCACTGTTAGAACTATAAAATTCTAATGATTTTTACATATCTTTCATCCCCCTGAGTCTCCATATGGGTCTTGCCTTGGGCACATTTTCCTCATTTCATGATATTTTTACCCATTTTTTGGCCGTGTAACCCCATAGAATTCATCAAGTCATGCATTTTTCATGTTGTGGTCCATATCGGCATAAGTCTATCTAGGTCTCCCCAACCCGTGATGCTTTTGTGTTAACATATGTTTGTTGCAGGCATATCGGCAAGACTTGTTCACTGTTATAGTGATCGACATTCACCTATGAGTATCTATCAGCATGACATTCACGTGGTTTCGGTGACCAAGGAGGAACCTATCGGGAGGAGTTAAGGCTTTTGAAGTAATGTCTCGGTGAGTGACCTCGCCGATAATACACATGTGGACTTTGTCGGTGAGAAAATCTGAATGTCTTAGCGAAAGCGAATAAAACAAGGATACTGCTCGGTAAGACTTATATGACTTCGGTGTGTGATATTTGTGAAGTGTCGAGGGTCTCGTCGATGGAGTGCAAAGGGGACTGGGTCAGTAGGAAGATTGATTTGTCTCAGCGACACACAAAATGGATAAAGTCTTTTGGTAAAACAAAGTGCACTATTTATGAGGTCTCCCCGATGTCAGTATGTTATGGCGACCTACGTAAGATAAAAGAATACATTGGCGAGAGGACCAATTTGTCACAGCGACTCAAGATGAATGAAGATTTTCGGTAAAGAAAAGTCTAATCTATGAGATGTCTCTCTGATATCTCAAGGTTATAGCGAAGCGGACAAAGTGAGGAGACACGTTTCAGTAAGAAAATTTCTTATGTCTCGGTGACTAGGAGATGGCGTTCGGGGTGACTCTCAGTATAATGAAGCATTATCTACATGATGTTTCCTCGACTCCATGAGGTCACAACAAAACACAAAGGAACAAAAGGATGCTTCTTGACTTCAGTGTAACAAGCAAAGTGTTGTAGCGACATACAGGTGGTAAGTGGGCACTCGATGAAACATAATGTAATCTGTATGATGTTTCTCCGACTCAGATAAGTCACAGCGATAGCGAATAGAACCAAGGGGACATCTAATGATTGAATTTCCTTCGGCATGACCACAATATGTCTCGCCAACTATTTCATTGATGATTAATAAAATTCAAATACTGTGGCCGACATGAAAGGAGCCCGAATTTTATAGAAGGCCGACATGGGATCTCAGTATGATATATTTTTCTGATACTAGTGTATAAATATGGATCTTGTGATTGTAATTGAATCATTAGCTATTAGTTATTCAATATATAGTAGGAAAATTATATGGATACAGTACAATAAATTTATCATATCAGAGAGGCCGACATGGGATCTCAGTATGATATATTTTTCTGATACTAGTGTATAAATATGGATCTTGTGATTGTAATTGAATCATTAGCTATCAGTTATTCAATATATAGTAGGAAAATTATATGGATACAATACAATAAATTTATCATATCAGAGACTATGATGCATGTTTTTAGAATGGAGGTATTTATGAAAGTCAATTGATGTTGCTGCACATTTCTGGTGTCAATTATCTATTGAATTTAATAAAAGCATTGGTAACCTATCTCCAAGATGGATTCTTTTTGATTGTTTAAGTTGATATAATAGGTTTATACTCAATTCATCAGTGCACATTTGATGTATCTATGTGGTTAATTGATTGGTTCTTTCAAGCAAAGACTAAATCCTTTTAGTTGATCACAGTAATCAGAGAGATTCATTTGGATTGTTAAAGTAGAGTTTAGTAATCACAATCTTGCATGTTTATACAAATTGTAAATAGAATGTATGCCAGATAATTTGATTTTTCTCTAGAAAGGTGTTGTTCATCTTGATTTCATTTGACTCTGCATACCCAATAAGGCACTAGTCTCTACACTTCATCATTTGGATTCATTCATTTTTTTATATCTGTTAATTGAGCATTTTAGGATTTAGATTAAGAATATTGCTTTCAAGTTTGTTTTCATTTGTTCACTTTCATCTGCCATTGTGGACAAATAATTGCAAGAAAGATAATCATAAGTACATAAAGTCTACTTCATTCAGATAGGTACACCCGCCTAGGTCTGGCAGCACCTGAAGAGTAGAAGGTTGAAAGCTTTTTGACCTTGTCTGCTACCCTAAAGCGTATCAAGAGATTGGCAGCCTCTAGAGGCATTCCGCCTACATTTTTGAGAGCTAACAAGCACCAATAGTAGAAACCCCCCCATAGTGTTGAAAAGAGAGAGGTATGATAGTTACACTGAAACTGAATGCTTGAAAGTAGTGCATGAAGAGGAACCAAGAGCATTTGAAGGTGTAGACATGAAAGTACAAGCAGATAGAAAGGATGTGAAAAAAAAAGTCACATATGCATGAGAAAGGTATGAAGGAAAACAAAGGAAAACATCAACTCCCATGGCACTTTATCTCATAGAGCAAGTACAATAAGGCACAAAGTGATGTGCAAGATCCCATAATACATGTGCAATATAGAGGCACTTTATCTCAGTGTGTTTACAAAAGAGAGCGTGCTTGTAAAGGATGTCTACAATGCCCAAATAAGACAGAAAACTAGAAATACATAAAGAAAATCCAAAAGTGAAGTAGCCCATGCAAACAAGAAGTTCCAAGGAGCTAATATGTCTAGGTAATTCACCAGAGTGAAAGCACAAAAAATTGAATAGAATTTACTTGGAGTGAAATTTGGAAAAAATGCATGGATGGAACTGAAGAGCTCTAAAAGATGGTTCTAAAACCACTAAGATCACGAAAACAGAGAAACTAGTCAAAATTTATGAGCTCGACACTAAAAACAGCTCCTCTGAATTCAATAGGGTACTAAATGTACCATCAATAGAAACAGGTGATGAGACCCACACCACTGGAAAGTTGGCAGAACCAACTTTCCAACGATATCTCGTTTATTGAAAAAATGATATTGTATGTGCCAAATACAGTCAAAAGAAAAGAAAAAGACTCCTTGGAGGCCAAAGAAGGGGTCAAAGGGACCCTGCCAATGCCTGTACCACTGATGCCAGTGGATAATTCCATAGAATATTCCCTCCACCTGGGAAAAAAAGGTCCCATGAAAAAAAATGATTGACAAAATATTCTGGCCAAAAATGGAATATTCCTAGCGATTCCAAAAAACCATGCTAGGCTAGAAAAACACCCCTAAAAAATGCAGGTTGTCCACCAGAAACTTGAAGGTCACCAGGAAAATCATGAAGACACCAATGGGAGGGAGAAGGGTAACTATCAGAGAAATGAAGGCCGCCGATAGATAGGAAACTAGCTAGAAAATGGACAGGCACTAGAAAATAAAGGAGTTTCCGACAATGGAGGAAAATGCTAGCCTTTTTCCATCCACCGACAGAGGGCTGGGAGCCACTATTGGCCAGTAGGACGTCGGCACTAATGCTGGAACAAGTATGGTCTGCGTAGTGATTAAAGCCTATGCAGGCTTTTCAAATAATCTGTGCCCTTTGTGTTTTTTGTAAAAAAATTAAAGCCTATGTAGGCTTTGTAAAAAAATTAAAGCCAGAAAATAAAAAAATTAACCAAGCCCTGTAATATTTTTTTTTCAATCTACATGTAGACAGTCGTATAGGTTGTACGAGCATTTTTTTTTCTTCAGAGGTCAATTTTACCAAATTTGATGATTTAATAGGTGATCTTAAGGACTTTGGTCCTTTTGAGCACAATGGTGATGTCTGTTTCGGCTCAAAATGTGCCAAAATTGTAGGTACCCTCTAGATCTAAGAAAAAAAAGCACCTACAGGAACCCTTGTAGATCTAAGCCTATGCGTTCAAAATTAACTAAACAAAGGCCAATCTTGACTATTTCCAGCACTCTAAATCCAACGGCGAGGTCCTTTTCACACCAAAATGCACTAAAAAATGCCCACCTCCAAAATTTGTGAAGAAAGCAAAGGGGATTCAGATCTAAAACCTCCAACCCTTGTTGAAGAAGAAAACCTCATAAATCAAGAAGAGGTTTGTTGAATCAACATTCTAATACCATGTTAGAATTTTGAAATAAGCATAGAACCACAAGCCATAGGATCAAACAAAAAAAATGTACACCTTCCATGCAAGAGATATGCAAACAAGAATTTCTATATTCATCAACAAGGAAAAGCTACTAAAGAATCTCTTAAGAAGATATGAAAGCTTCAAGATATTTCCCATGAATAATATCTGAGTAATTACAATAAGGGTTGAATGCTTATAAGAGAAAATCCATAAATGAGAAAAGATCAGATCATGACAAGTGTCAACATCACATGAGATGTGACATAATGATCTAATATTAACTCAACTAATAAAGAATTCCTAGGTTTAGCTAAAGTGTGTGAGAATAAATAAGACAAATAATCAATTAAAGACTAATCAATTATTAGCTAATGTATGATAACTCTAACATATTATAGATTGTGGGTTAAGCAAAAAGTATTGGAACTCAAGGCTGAAGGTGTCAAATTCACCTATGACCTAATGGGAGACTTGGAGTCTCAGGATGAAGAAGAGATTGAAGTCAACAAGGAAGATGAATTCATTGAACCTCATGATGAAGAAGCTCTTGAAGAAACAATATCTATTAAAAGAAGAACCAGGAGCCAGGTGCAAGTAAAGCAAGGAGAAAAGCCATCTCCTAAATTTAAGAAGGTTCCCCATGCCTGCACCGATGTTGAAGAAGGAGAAACCTCACAACCAGTGAGGAAAAGAAGAATAATCACAAAGAGGCAGAAGGATACAAAAGAAAGAAAGAATGAAGCTACCACAGATTCTCCTTCTACTACAAAAGTTGTAGATTTAGAAATTTCAAGGGAAAACCCCAAGTGTATGTTAGAAGAAACTCTCCTAAGTAGAAGGTCGATCTAGTGGAGGAAGTGAGAATTGTAGAAGAAGAGGTGCAAGATGAAGAGGAACCTACTAATGATGCAAAAGGAAGAGCAGCTCCAAGAAATAATTCTCCCATTCCTTCTCCACCTTCTTCACATCAAAATGTACAAGTTTCTGAGGAGGAACTTCTGGAGGGAAACATATCTAATAACCCTAAATAGCTGAATGAAGAAGATGAACATATTTTCACTCCTAATTATAGTGGAGAATGGAGAAATTTTTTTCAAGAAATAAGGCAATCTACTTTGGGGGTAGAGAGAAAGAACATAGAATCAAAATTTGTACAAGGAAAGGCATCAAAGTCTCCTGAAAAGGTAATAATTGATGAACATGAAGATCACCCCAAGGAAGGAGAAAACAGAGAAGAAGAAATTGTAAATAGTCCTCATCAGGATAAGGTTGAACAGGAAAATCAACTAGAAACTGAGCAAGAGGTTAAGATAAATGTGGTTGATAGTCCCAATAAGGAAGTGGTAACTGAACAAACTACACTTCCAAAGTAGCTAGAAAAAAGGCTTAGTATGAGACCAATCATTGTATAGGAGGAGACCCCAAGTTGGGATAAATTTCTTGAGCAATTGGGACATCCTAGGTAGATGAAGAGGGATAGGATAGTTTCTCAAATTGCCAGAGATGAGTTTAATAACAGGGTCATCCATGTAGTTGTTCCTCCAACAGATAAGTTCAAAGATGAAGTCAGGTCATCTGATTACAAGGCAAACATAATTAATTTGGGGCCTACAACTAAGGAACAAGAAAAGGAGGAGTTCCAAGAATCTTCCCAAGCAATTTTGAGGAGATTAGACAAAGAGACAGAGGAGAAGGAAAAACTACAAAAGCAATTAAATGATGTTTATAAATACACACAACACTTGATGAAACCTTTGCATACTATGGGAAGTGAAGGGATTGTGTCAAAAGGATTGTTGCCTAAGGAGGTAGTTAGAAAAATTAAAAGGTTAAAATCCTTTGTACATTGCACACATAGTTGGCTTCAAGATGTTAGCAGTAGAGGAGATGAAGCAATTGAGCAGATTTTGAAAATATCACCAATGCTTCTAATTTTCTAGAAGATATCTCGCAGGTTGTTACAATTTGCAAAAATATTAATGAATCAACTACCAAAGAAATTTTGCAGGTGCCTAAGGATGAATTATCCAAGTTGGATATCCTTTCTCATGATGAAGTTGAAAAGATAAAGGAATGGATTGAAGTGTGGAATTATAGAAAGGAACTCCTTTCTAAGGTTTTGAAGAAAATAATGAAGATATAGGGGAAGGTGAAGGAAATATATGATGGTTGCATTAGTTTCCTAGAAATAATGATTGGAAGGAGAAAGGTTGGTCATAAAAATATGAACATTACCAAGTTGCAAGGGTGGTGGCATGAAATTTATGCTCTTTCTAATGGTGTTCCAATTACAAAAGAAAATTTGGAGGATGCAACAATTTATATTTCAAAACTGGAGAAATATCATGAATTACAAATTGAATGGGATAAGGTAATGCCCCAATACTTGGAGGAGTTTAAAAATCATAAGACAAGAATTAAATTTATTCTAGTTATAAAACTAGATGAAATGAAGGAAATATTGGGGAAAATTAATGAATTATCTAATAAATTAGAGGCTCACAAGGAGAGTAGTCAGCAAGCAGTTGCCTAAATTTTTGTGCCAAACATGTGACCCCTCCAGCCAACTAGATGGGTGACCTCGAGTTTTGTGCCACCAAAGGAAGACCCAGGCCAACCTGGATAAAGCCCCAAGCATTAAATTCCAATTTTATTTTATTAAAAGAACTTTCTAGGTCAACCTTTTGATGTAACCCTAAATTACGCCGACCTAGTGGAAAATTTCTATAAATTAGGCATCATGTCGCATTTGTAAGGGTTAGAAAAAGCTAAGTGATAGTTGCAAGAGCTAGAATTGAGTTAGGAGTTGGTAATTTTTGAGAGAAAGTGCTGCTATATTGGATACTTGAATTGTTGCATTATTTGGTGATTCAATATAAGTAAAGACATTGTGCTTTGGTGCTCTTTCTTGTGTTGTTTCATTTTGCATGGTTTTGGTTACTCTATATCTTTAAGATGTCTTTGAGATTGTTTTTTATATGTTAGACTTTATATTTAGATGTGATGCAATGGTGTTTTGGTTTAATATTCTAAGCGTTTGAGCAATCCTTGGTCCATACTTTTGGCATCTTGTTGATTGTAAGTTGTTGTGTAAAGTTATTTTGGACCTTAAATTTGTGCTAAAGTTCAATTGTGGGTATTTATTCATTTCAATTGCTAAATAGGGTTGAATTGTGTGAATGTTCCATGATTTAAAAATATTTAATTCCTTAGAAGATTGCACTATTTCTGTGAAATTGTAGATTAAATCTAGGTTAAGTAGGAATTGGTTTTGAAGGATTGGTCCACTTTGAGTGTTAAATCATTTACATTGTTGATATTAGGAGTTAGTTCATAATAGAATCTCTCTCAACCCTTTTTCTTTTTCTATTTCTTTGAAATCTGAGTTAGATTTAGGATTTAAAATATCACCAAATTGCAAGATCTGATAAGTTTGAAGTTTCCAACATTTGTTTTGTAAGGTCCCTTGGTGATTGCCAAAATTTTCACATATTATCTGAGTTGTTTATGCATTGTCAAGACCTGATATTAGATACCTTGGGGTTATCTCTTTAGGCTTGCTGATAGAGATTTACCTTTCAAGAGAGATAGGATACTTGTATTCTGTCTGAGTTGTTGTTGTGTAGAAAACACCATCAACATAAATCAAAGACATGTGAAGGATCATCGACTATTGTCAAGAAACAAAATCCATCATCTTTGAAGGATAGATCAAAGAATAGAAAGGAGAAAGAAATAATTGATATAGGATCTAGTAAAATGGATTTTGAGGAATAAATTCCTCTAACAAGAAGGAAAAGAGCAAGGATTTCATCACATTCTACATCTACCCAAAAAGAAGTTTCTTCCACTCCTTCATCTCCTCCCCCTAAATCTCATTTTCCTTCTCCTGCACCATGAAAAGGAACATGTCCACTTCCACCTTCTCCTCTTATTATAAGTTCTCCAATTTATCCACCTCCCCCATCTCTATCAGGTGATCTTCTTCCCCATTTTCCAAGAATTAGAACTATCAATCAAGGAAGAGAAAGCTTAGAAGGAGCAGGTAATTGAGGAAGAAATAATTATATATCTAGAACTTAAAACAAATGAAGTTGAATCAAAAGAGGTTGCTAAGAAGGAAAATATCCTAAAAAACTAAATTGAACAAGACGAATGAAGAAATTTTTGGAGAAGAAGAGATTGAAATAATCAAAGAAGATCATAATGAGTAGGTTAGGGAAGAAGAAGTCATGAGAGAACATACAAAAGAAACATGTGAAAGAACAAGATAACTCTCCTACCACACATAGTGCATAAGGATATTCTTCTCCTCCAAGAGAGACCTCTTCAAATTTTCTCATACAATTAAACACACAATTCAAAAGAGGAAACAAAATATGTCTAGAAAGAGGAAGAGAAGAGTTTAAAATCGAATCAAACACATTTCAATCCTTGTACAAGAGGAAGAAAAGGTTGAGAGGGATATTTACTATCACTATGGACAAGCAAGGGAACAAAAATGACTCAAATATTTTTCCATCTGGTAGATAGTTACGAATCTAACATGCAACTGAAATACTATCAATAAAACAAGTCAATTTACGTGTTGAAACCAAAGAGGGAGAAAAAAAGTTTTTGTAGATATTTATATCTACCATTTTGAAGAGAATGAAGAAAGACAATAAAACCAAAGTGCTCAAGTCTCATGTAGCTCAACTAACAACATGTGTTAATAACTTAATATCACCCATCGATGTTGAATCTCTTGAACCCGTTTTGTTGGTTGTGCTTAAAGGTGAATCTATACACCCTAATCCTTAGGGATGGGTATCTACGGCTAAAACATAGAAATATTTTTTTAATCTTAATAGGTATATTTTTTTAGCAAGGTAATTAAAATATTATCACTACATTAGTGATGAAGATAGCCTAGCCCACCAAAGTGAGGTGGGAATCGATGAGGAATTATGGGTTTAGGAGGATTACATCCCAATTTTGTAGAGAATAAAGGAAACCTCTTCAAAATATTTTTTAAATGCATATTATTGAAGAATTCAATCAAGTAAATCAAAAATAATGTTTGAAATATGCATAGCTAAGGGTAAAAACCTTATATAAATGAAAGAGTAAGCTAAATAAGAGTAAGAAGCTAGCCAAAAAAGCTATGGTTAAGATTGAAAATTTTGTAAAAAATATTGGTTGTACATTTTGGGAATCACCATCCTTAGTTGCATCTCCCATTAACATGGTTAAGGAATTAAAAGGATTACTACACGGGTAGGCCACACAAGAGGCCATTAATAAAATCATGACTAAGAAGATGAAGTTGCATACCTTCCAAGATGAATTGGAAACTTTTCACAACCTTTTTGAAAAAAGGGAGAGATTGACCTTCACTCAAATAATCAAATTGCAATATCACTAAGGCCCTACTATGGATGTGATGAATGAATTCAACACATCATTCTCTAACAACTTTAGACTAGTTAGACCTTTCAATTTTGCTTTATTTCAAATAGTTTTTTAATAAACTATTGTTCATAAAATCTTGTACCTCTCTGAATAGCCTTATGGGAAATTCAGTGAATGGGAGAGTTACTTGTGCTTCACGAAATGAACTCTAATATTTTTAAAGAAGTCAACTCTTCCTTTATATTTTGGAAAACAGAGAAGAAAATGCAAAAATAAAACTTAAGGTGATGCACCAAAAAGTCTTTACAACATTTCAAAACCCTAATAGGCTTTGAATTCTAATAAAATGAACACATAATGCCATAGACCCTTCATTGTTGAAAGGAGAATGAATAGCTAAGGTTTGTATGAGCATAGAGTATTCATTCAAATCCTTTCATGGGAAGCTCACCCATTAGGATTTGATAGAATATGGTGAATCTAAAATTAAATATGATGCTTTAAACCCTTAGAGAACTTTTATGCCCAATAGCATAGTATGAGATCTAACTTATCTTTAATAGGAAATGGAGTATTAATACATGATCCAATTCACTATAGATATAGGTTAGATAATCTTAAAAGATAGACTTAAGAACCAATTATCAAGCTTATATCTAAATAAAATGACATTGAGCACAAATATGTATTAACAAAGAGTACAAATGTAAGATAAAGGTCATACATGCATAGTCTAATACACATTTGTTCTGCTATTACTTGATTTGGAAAAAAATACAAAATATTCTAAGGGTGAACAACTAATCTGGACAATTGTGTTGAAACTTGATTAAAAAAATTGATACAGGGTAGTAGAATATTGTAAGAAATCTTCTACCTCCTATTAGAATTCAAAATCTACTTCCAACTAGTACTATAACTGTTGTGAGAGGCTCAAAAATTATACTTTATAAGGTAAGGGAAGTGAACATGAAAAATGAACTCTCCACATCCTTAACAAAACTCCTAAATAGGTGGCAGATAAAATGTGGTCTCAAAACCCTGACAAAGATCAAATCAGTTTATGGAAATCCAAGCAATAAAGTTTGAGTTATTTGTTGTAGTGATCTTCATATCTGTTCGTGAATCTAAAAATTTGGGAGATGATAAAAATATTTTATGTCAAAGAAGAATTGTGGCATCAAGAAAAACATAGATGGAAAAAAATTGATTTAATCATCATGTGAGTAGCAATGGCATCATCGTGTGGATACTAGTACATAGGGCTACTTGGAAGAACTAAAAAACATTGACATTTGGAAATGCTCTTAAAAAAATGTCATCCCTGACACTGTAGAGCCCCGCTTGACCAAAAATCGGGCCATGTGGCATGATGACAGGCATTCTTCAAAATTTTCTCAAGCTGCTTTTGGAAAAAACCTATAGGATGGCCACGTGTCCTATTCCACATTTGATATCAATGTGATATTTCAAAAATTAATACAACCAATACATGGTACCATTGCATGATTTTTAGCAAAAAGGAAAACCAGTGACATCTAAAAGATGTGTTAGTGTGACACGTGGTGAGATTGATATCGAAGAGCAAAAAAATAATAGTAGGAGAGCTTGTGGGGCTGAAAAGAATAGTGAAAAAAATACTAACATACTTAGAGAAAAACATGGCTCTATAATTCTTGGTGACTCATTGGGGCCCTATTCTTACAGAAGCATGAACCTAGAGGAAAGAATAACAAAAAGGAGAAAAAGAGATCTACAACCCTTAGAGCCTAAGGAACATAGAATGTAAATATTTCCAATCTTCATAAGATGCTGGAGTTAGTTTGTGTAACATCTCGGAAGCCTAGTCTAGGTCAAGTATCTCCTTAAAGAATACCTCTCCTAATTTTCTTGTGCTTCTCTAATGTGACAATAGATTTGAGCCAAGAGAAGGAGTATTTCTTCAATCTCTTCTACTCTAGGTGTTCAACTCAATTTATTGACTATCGACTGATCATATTGCTTGTCTTCCAATGCTTTCCTATTTTTTTCCTTAGTTAATATTACTCCATCAGGTGGGAAAGGAGGAGCAAACCCCAACTAGATTGATCCTTTGAAATCCTCTTTCATATTGTTAACTTTTCAATCAGTGCGATTTGGTAGTTCCTACTCCTTTGGGAGACATAATTGTAGACAATGAATTCATTTACCTTCTTGGCAACTGCTCTTCAATCTGAAATCCCAACATCCACAAAAGTATCTTTAGAAAATTTGTTAAATTTTCACTATTAAATTCCATCACTCCATAGAATGAGGAGTAATCATATACAGGATCTGGTTAATAGCTAGACCAACCTTCAATTTAAGCTCTTGCATGTCAGTCTTGAACCTCAAAGCTAGCTTGATGGATGCCACTTTGATTTTTTCTAAATAGAAGGAAAATGATTTTTGTAGTACAGGGAAAAATTTTGTTCTTTTCTATATATCCTAGTCTTTTTGGGCCAAAGACTCCTTTGCTTTTATATGGACTCCCACAACTGATTGACTATCTCCAAAGCACTTGAAAGTTCAAGGTGCAACCATTCTATTTCTTCACTATGGATATGTAGATCAGACTCAAAATTTTGTTTCTCCCACTTCTCTCTTTCAATGGCCATCTACAATTTTTGGAGCTCTTCTTGGAATTGGTTTTCTTGATGTTGAAGATCCCATTGGCCTTGCTCTTGAAGGCTCAAAATAGTGGATAACTCCTATTGTATCCTTTGTAGCTCTTCCATCTTTTCCTTGAGCTATTTTTCTACCAACTCGTTGGCACTCTTTTCATCTATATTTTGAGATTGGGATTTGGTCAAATCTTTTGGATCTCATTTTTCTCCTCAAAATGTTCACTTAGCTGCTTTGCTTAATCTGATGCTTTGGACCACTTTCCTTGCATTTATTACATCTTCTTTTATAGGTATTCACACTGATTATCTTGTTGCTCTATTATGTTGGATAGTTCCTTTTGTTCACATTGCAACTCCCTTGTTGCTTCTTACAGTTTTCTTTCAGACTCTCTCCCTTCTTGTGCTTAGTCTTGATCTTGAGTGAGGCCTTGTCCATCTTAGCCAAAATTTGATCCTTATCTATTTGAATAATTTGAAGTGACATAGTTGCTGCATTTTGCTACTCTAGGACTTTCCTTAAAAAAGAAATCTCTATATCTTTTGATTTTATCTCCACTTGTTTCCTATCAACTGTGTCCTTTACATTTACCAATTCTACTTCAAGTAGTTGGTGTATACTACCTTTTTATGTGGCCTTCATGAGGCCTATCTTATTGTGAAGAAATGCTTCACTTAGATTCATACCGATGATTTGGATCTCATAATTCTCATATTGCATTTCTCCCTTTGGTTTGAAGACCAAAGGATTCATGGTTGAAATCATTAAAGACCTTCATTCTTCATCAAAACATGCCTCTAACCTAGTTGTAGCTGGACCTACTACAACCTTTTCTATTTTTGCTTTCTTTCTTTCCTTGCAGGAAAGTTTACACAAGTCCACTTGAGTATGAAGTTCCTAGTGAGACTCGATACTTTATCCAGCGATGGAGATGTTGGTAGGGAGAAAATAATGAATAGAGTGATGGGTATTCTTTAATGGATGATCCTGGGGGAAGCCATCAAGAAGGTTAAAGGCATTGGTGAAAAAGGTGGAATGTCAAGCTAATAATGTGAAGTGTGTAGAGTGCTCATTGGAGTGAGGGGAGTGATAGTGTAAAAAAGAGGCATATTTACATAAGCGGGTAAAGGTGATGAAACCTGCAACATGGTTTGTGTTGGTTCCAAAAATCAGGCTTCTAACATGGTGATTAAAATTTCAATTGTAGATGTGGTTAAAGATGCACATATTATGCACAGGACCTCCAAATGAGAGTTAATGGAAATTATGGTAGGAGGTTTGGAAAACTGGTAGATCAGTAGTGGTAGTAATTTAGGTTTGATATAGAGGAGTTGAAGAAACCAAAGAAGCAGAAGAAGGAAGAAAGGTGGGTGAAAAACTTGCCTACACTGTGGGAGCCACGAGAAATTGACAGATAAAAGTTACCTTCTCTACATCATCCTTCTCTAGAGATGCTTTCCTACTCAAACCTTGGGTTCTTCTTCTCTTTGCATGGGGCTATTTATTGCAATAGACCCTTTAGCTACTAATTCCAAAAAACCTTGAGTTCCCTTAGCTACCGAAGAATTTCTCATAGATCATCGGGTTCATGTTGTTCATGTTGATAGGTTGGTAGATGAGGACATTTTTTTCTCTTGAACTCGTGGTGCTTCTTTTCCCTTTTCCTTTTCTATCTCAGCCTATGGTGGGGGTGAATTGGAAGGTATATGTTAGAACTGAATTGGACCTTATCATTATAAATTTCCTCAAAATTTTCATCAGTGTTGATCTGGTTGAAGAAGGCATACACCTATTTGATATCTTGTCGGTATCTCTCAAAATTGGATATTTTCTTTTCAAACCAATTCTTCTTCTTCATTTTTTTCTCTACAGACTTGTCCATCGGGACATCTGGCCTAAATTCTTGTAGTAATTGATAAAAGGAGAGCCATGGGGGCCACAAAAATTGCAAGAGGGTTAATTTAATGTGCATTTCATCATCATCCCTCTTTGGATTTTTCTTTTCATCCAAGTATGGGTGTGGCTCATACTTTATGGGTAGGAACCCCTCTGGATTGTCCCTCCATGTATTGAAAATGAGACCAAGACAAGGTAGGCCAACTTGTCGATTAGATTTTCTCTTTCCCCTCTCTTCAATAGTATTACTCCACATTTACCAAATGTGAGAGGGGTGTTATAAATATTTTCCTTCTTGGCACAAGTGTCATAGGATTTATCAGTAAATGTTAATTATTGATACATTTCCAAGGAAATATTTCTATCTATTACACACCTAGGCAATCTAAAAGGTTTTCCTATTAAGCCATGGAGTAATGAAATTAAAATATTTTCCACAAAAATAATAAAAAAGAGGCCTATTTTCACCCATCTAGGCCAAATGTTCACTAGAAATTTTGATGAGATTAGGATTTCAAGACAAATCATGGAGAATAGGGTTCAAGAATAAATCGACAAAGGCGTACCTTAGAATTTTTTAGTTTTCATTATCCTTTCAACACATTTTACCATTTTCCTTAGTTTAGCTTGCATCTCCTAGTTTGCATTTTCCATCTTGGATCATTCATAGTCACCTTTGAGTTTTGGAACTAGGAAGATTATCAGACCATTGATCATACCATATTCACATATTTTGAGTGCCTTGAACTTATCATATTTCATCCATCTTATCGTCAAGTTGGGCCTAAAACTCATGTGTCTAGTTTAGGTTCACTTTTATCCAGTCATCATCATCATCTTGGTTATTACCCTCTTGAGGTTTTGGAATTTAGATTTGTTACCTTTGGTCATTATAGTTTTCCTATTATCCCCTTTTTGAGGTTCAATGTTGCATATCCAAAATCCCAAAGAATAGTCATATTCTTATTGCTATTTTTCAAAATATAGTCATAGTTGCATTGCCATATTGCATCTTCATATCAAAAAATCCCCAAAATATAGCATAATCTCATTGCCATTTTGTATCTTTTTTTATTTTGTATCCATCGTGAAAACCTCAAAATCAAAAATAATAGAAAACCACCAAAACCAAAAATTTACAAGGCTTATATGGTCCTCAATATGTCACAAAGGAAATGAAAAGACTTGGATCCCTCAAATGACCACAACTTTAATCCTACTAGAATCATGCATTTTGTCTCATCCTAAAATGAACCACCAAAGTCACAACCTCAAATGGAATCACCCTTTGTAACCTCACTGTACATGATGTGGAACAAGGTCTCACCCAAGAAGAAATTAACAATGCTTCCCAAGATCCTAGGGTATTGTGTATCATAGATGAGCTTGTTGTAGTAAATCCTAATAGATACATTTTGTACTTGCTCAAAATGGGCCAAAAATTCCCATTGATTTTAAAATTTCCACAATCATAGGGACCTCATCATATGACACAATACAAACTCAAGGCCATGTCCATAATACATTTTCATCAAATCCACCAACTTCACAAATACATACTACGATGCCACTTGGGGGAACTACACATCACATGAAATTAGTTAACATCCTCCTATACCATAGAAAAAAGGAAACTTGATTGATTTGGGGAATAATTGATGATAAATTGGACTTAATAAGGCCTTGATTTAGTGTTGCGAGGTGTTTTTCACATCCACACTAGGTCTTTGATTAAATAAAATGCATTTAACGATGTGTTGTAAAGTGTTCTAAAAGACTTTCACTCCTCTCTAGACTTAATAAACCTATCTTTCCCTTAATTCAACATTATAAAATGTATTTAATTTCATCTTCACATCAATCTAGAAGGCTTGTAAAATAAACTTAATGTTAATCTAGTGTTGTAATGTGTCTTACACATTCACATTGGATGTTGTGCCTTCCTAGGTTGTGTGGACCTCATCTTAGTGTTGTAAAGTGTATTTAATCATATTTTCACATTGAATTTTGTGTCCCAAGCCCTAAATGACCTTTACATCATCATTAATAGGTTCCTATTACCCCATATTGTGGATCCCAAGGCATAATTTGATAAAATACCCAATGAAATCAACATAAGAACTAAAATTATTCTTTCCCCAACAACCTAGCTAGCAAATGTGCCCCTCTGGGATTAATTTTCCATATATGGTGAATGATTCCCTACCAAGTGGGACTAATTCTCCCAAGGTGGCAAATTTGTCCCATTTGGGTCATTTTTAAGTTTTGAGTGGGAAAAACTAGAATTTAAGTTTATTATTCTTTCATGTCGACCTTAGGCATCCAATTTATAGGAAAATTAGGAGAATTTCCTATAAAAATAAGTCTCTAAACCCTAATTTACATCTCATAACTCATTCACACATCTCTTATCATTCATTCATCATCTATCTTCTCTATCAAGTCAAGTAAGCTAGGGTTTCATCATTTCAAGTCATTAAGATAACATTTTTTAGACATTCAAGGGTAGATTCTTCATGTTTTGCTACAAAAATATAAGATAAATTATTTTGGCAAGGTAATAACTCCATTTTTGAATGATTCATTACATTATTTATTTGTTTTGGTTCTAATTACTTAAAAAGGGCTTTGACCAAGGAAAACCCCCATGCCATAGCATCCAACATTTCTCCTTCTTTTCTTGTGTGTTTGCAAATTTTGGCATCTTGGAGGCTTAAAAATAATTGAATATGGTATTGATAAGTTGTTGAAGACATCTCCTTGTTGAAAAATTCAAAATCCTCACAAACAGTCACTTTTAGACTTGAAAATCACACTTTTAGTGGAAGACCCCTGTCAGGAACTAGAGTGCAAACCAAAGACTTCAGTTTCTACTTTTGGATTTTTAGAAATTCAAAAGTGGACTGATTTAATATTGATTGAAAATGGGTCCCACTATCAGGCCTGAATAGGGTTTTCTATAGTTTTGGATACCCTTTTGTCTGAAATGAGCTCCAAAATAGTTTCCTAGATTTGGGACTTATTCACCCAAAATGGCGAATGAGTCCTAGTAGGCCAAATTTATAGCACCAAAAGAATTTCAAAAGTCATTTCCAATCTCCATCAAGTTCTCAAGTGCATCCCTTTAGTTTCATCCATTTTTGTTATAGTTTGCATTCATTTCTAGGTGTTTTTGCATATCACAATGTGTTTTCCAACAAGGTGCATTTCATTACTTTTCATTTAGTAATCATCCATAACCATCCCACTAATTTCAATAAGTGGGGTAAGTTAAGAAAGTAAAACATAGGCAAGGACATTTATACATGGATCTATAAGGATGAAGAAGATACCAAGCCCATAAAAATACCAGTTGAGCAATATAGAAAAGGTTTCAAGATCATGAAACAAAAAGGTTATGATGGACACACTAGACATAGTCCACATAAGAATGGAATGAATGAACCCCTATTCCTAAAAGGTTACCAAGGAATAAAGGGTTAGGGTATGCACCATTAAAAGTGAGTCCTCCTCATACTAGGTTACTTTTAGGTAAAGATGCTAATGTTTCTAATGATGTTGAGACATCCAAGGAAAATAACGAGACTAATTCCACTAAACCCAAACATATTGATGGTAGAGCTTGGATTGTGACCTTTTATGATCTTAATGATACCTTTGTATTTACCTTATCCACCCAATCATTGAGATATATTGATATCAATGATGATTTACCCCTTGTTTACCCTCAATTGATAGATTGGGACTAGTATGGACCTTTGAGCTTAACAATATTTGAGAATGATGAAGCAACAATTGAGTTTAAGGGAATTCAAGAAGGAATACCTAGCGGGGATCACAAAGTTGAATTCATCATTGAACTTGATAACACAACTTACTTTGGGGAGTATACTTCACCCTCTAGTTGTAAAAGTGAAAAAAATTAAAAAATAGGTCTCTAGGTGAAAATTGAAAGGCACCTTTAGACCATGAAAAAGTAAAAGGAAAGTACATATATTAGGGTGAAAACCTCTTTGACGAACCTAGGGATGGAGGGTTAGATGTACTCCCTACAATTCAAGAGTGATACCATTGCACGTAGAGAAATCAAAGGAAATAAACATTGGTATTGATGTTAGTCCTAGAACTGTTCACGGTACCTCTCATTGATGTGGTTGGGATGTATGTTATGGTGTTGCATTCATGAGATTTTAATATGATTTTCACTAGATAATAAAATCATTGGGTGGCTGAGTTTATGTGGATGTATCCCATATTGGGTGAACCATGTTAAATTTTTGTGTTGATCTCTTTTTTGTTATTCTCCATTGTTATTCCTAGGTTATTTAATCTACACATAATTGTTAATGTTCATTGCTCCATTTTTCCTGAATCCTAACAATTGGTATCATAGTTGTGTGTATTTCATTAGATGGACAAGAAACCTCTAGATTTGAGTGGGAGTAATGGAAGAAGGAGAATTCAAGGTTGAGAAGTTCAATGGCCAGAATTATCAATTATGAAAGATGAAGATGGAAGATTATTTGTATTAAAAGGATCCATGGCAGCCATTGCAAGGAAAAACAAAGAAAGAGGCTACTATTTCTAATGAAGAATGGGAGAATTTGGATAGAAAGGTAGTGGGAACCATTTGGTTGTGCTCAGAACAATCTATGGAATTCAATATAACAAAAGCAAATACAACAGAGGATCTGATAGAACATTTAGCTAAATTATATGAAAAGTCCTCAACCTCAAATAAGGTATTTCTCATGAAGAATTTGTTTAATGTAAAAATGTTTGAAGGTGGATATGTTACAGATCATTTAAATGATTTTAATATGATTACCAGTGTGTTAACTTCTATAAAAGTGAATTTTGATGAAGAGGTGGGCTCTCTTGGTTTTATGTTCTTTTCCAAAAAGTTGGAATAGCTTGGTAATGGCTGTAAGTAAATGTATCTTTGGTTCAAATACATTGAAATTTGATGATGTTGTTGGTGTGATCCTTAGCAAGGAAATGCAATGGAAAAGCATAGGTGAGACTTCAACATAGGGTAATGCTTTGACTATAGAGAATAGGGGAAGAACAAAGAAGAGAGGAAAAAGCCCAACAAATCATGGGAAGTCACAAGGGAAGTCGAAGAAAGGAAGATCTAAATCCAAAGGAAGAATGGATTCATGGCACTATGTAAAGCCAGGACACTTGAAGAAGTATTGTTGGTCTCGAAAGGGAAAAAAAGGAGATATAATAAATGATGATAGTAAGGAAGCTAATGTTGCAAGTAATAAATTGTTGGATGCTTTAATTTTGTGTTTAGATAATGTTAATGATTCTTGGGTAATAGATTTAGGGGCTTCATTTCATGGCACACCCTATAGGAAATATTTTGTATATTATGTTTAAGGTGATTTTGGATAGGTATATTTGGGTGATGATGAACACTATTAGATTTTTGGAAAAGGAAAGATAAAAATCAAGTTATAGAATGGAAATGAATGGTTGCTATAGGAGGTAAGGCGTGTTCTAAATTTGAGAAGGAATTTAATTTCTGCATGACAACTAGGTAGTGAAGGCTGCATAGTTACCTCTTTAGAAAAAGTTTGGAAGGTCACTAAAGGTGCATTAGTAGTAGCTAAAGGTGAAAATGTAGGTACATTGTATTTGTGTACCGGTAATGCTTATTCTACTTTAGCTTCTATAGAAACAATTGTTGTTGAGACAGTTAGAGCACTTGTTGTAGGGACAGAAACAAAATTGTGGCACCATAAAGTTGGGCACATGAGTGAGAAATGTATGAAGATCCTTCACTCCAGAAAGTTGCTATCAACTCTAAAGCAGATTGACTTGGAGTTATGTAAAAATTGTGTTTATTGAAAACCAAAAAGAGTTTGATTTCTCAAAGTTGGGAAAGAGAAGAGTGAGAAATTAGAGCTTGTGCATTTAGATTTATGGGGACTAGCTTAGATATCTTCTCTTGGTGGATCTTGTTATTATGTTACTTTTATTGATGATGCAACTAGGAAAACATGGGTATATTTCCTTAAACGAAAATTAGAAGTATTTGGAACATTTAAAAAGTGGAAAGCTTTGATTGAGAATGAGATAGGAAAAAAGTTGAAGTGTCTCAAATCTAATAATGGAGGTGAATATTGCAGTAGATAATTTGAAAATTATTGTTCATACAATGGAATCCATAGGAAGAAAATGGTTCCTATAACCCCACAAGAAAATGGTGTGTTTGAGAGGATGAATAGGACCATTATGGAGAGTGCAAGGAGTGTGAAATTGAATGTTGGACCACCCTTATAGTTTAGGGAAGATATTGTACATACCACTATTTTTTTAATAAACAAAGGACCTTCAAATCCTTTAGATGGTGGCATTTGAAAGGAGGCCTGGACATGTAAAAATGTAAACTATTCATTTTTGAAAGCCTTTGGTTGTGAAGCTTTTTTCCATGTTGATATTGAAAATAGAGCCAAGCTTGAGGCTAAGTCTAAAAAATGTACCTTCATTGGATATGGAGTAGATGAGTTTGGTTATCAGTTATGGGAGTATGAAAATCATAAAATAATTAGGAGAAGAGATTTTCTATTCAATGGGAAGGTCATGTATAAGGATTAACTACAAGAAAAGAAGCATGAATAGGCCAAAAATGAATATGTGGTGCTGCATGAGATTCCAAAAAATAAAATTCCAATGGTACCTGATGCTCAACAACAACAAGTTATCCCATAGACTCCTACAAGTGTTAGAAATTCTACAAGGATAACTAGACCTCAAAAAATATTTTCTCCATTACTATATTCTATAATATTAACTAATTCTTGTGAACTTGAAAGTTATGAAAAAGAAATGTAGGTAGATACCAAAAAGCAGTGGGAGCTAGGCATAAAAGAGGAAATGGATTCCTTGTTGTGGAATCAGACTTGGGACTTAGTCCAATTTCCTACAAGTAAAAGAGCATTTCCAAATAAATGGGTTTACAATTTGAAGGAAGAAGAGGGAGGAAAGAAAAGATATAAGGCAAAACTCATGGTAAAAGGTTTTGCACAGAAAAAATGCATATATTTTGATGAAATATTTTCTTCGGCTGTAAAGATGTCTTTTATTAGAACTATTCTAAGTCTTGTGGTTGTGGAAGAATTAATTCTTGAACAACTAGAAGTGGAAACAACATTTCTCCATTGGGATTTGGAAAAGGAAATATACATGCAACAACCACAGGGATATGAGGTCAAGGGTAATGAGGAATTAGTGTGCAGGTTAAAGAAGAGTTTGTATGGCCTAAAGCAAGCACCTCAGCAATGGTATTTGAAATTCAATAGTTTTATGGTTGAACAAGGTTACAAAAGTTGTCATTATGATTATTGTGTTTATTTTAAGAAATAGGGTGATGGAAACTATCTTATCCTATTGCTTTATGTTGATGGCATTCTTGTTGTCAGGTCTAACATGCAACATATTAATGAAATTAAGAAAATATTAGAAAAATTAATTTTCTATGAAGGATTTGGGTGCAACAAAACAAATCCTTGGTATGAGGATCACACGCAACAGGACAAACAAAAAAATATTTTTGTCTCAAAGTCAGTATGTAGAGAAGGTCTTGAAAAGGTTTAATGTGCAGAATGCAAAAGCAGTTAGTACACTTTTTCCCAGTCATTTTAAGTTGACTAAGGAGATGTGTCCAAAGACACAAGAGGAGGAAGATAAAATGTCTAAGATACCATATGCATCAACAGTTGGTAGCTTGATGTATGTAATGGTATGAAAAAGTCCAGATATTGCACATGTAGTGAGATTTGTGAGTAGGTATATGAGCAATATGGGAATGAAACATATGAATGTGGTAAAAATGGATTCTCTAATATTTGAGAGGTACTACTTCAAAGAAACTATGCTTTGGAGGAAAAAATTCTGCTCTAAAAGGATATGTTGACTCTAATATGGCAGGTGATATTGATAGTAGGAGGAGTACTACAGGATATGTTTTTACTGTAGGAAGTATTGTAGTTAGTTGGATTTCAAGACTACAAAAGGTAGTTGCACTTTCAAACACTAAAATTAAGTATGTTGTTGCTACAAAAGCTAGCAAGGAGATGATGTGGTTATAATGTTTTCTGGAGGAATTCAGACAATGATAAGAAGATACCCCTTTTTACACTGAAATACAGAGTGCCATTCATCTTGCTAATAATTCAGATTTACATTAAAAAACTAAGCACATATAGCTTAGATACCACTTCATCCAATTAGTTTTGGAGGATGGATAGTTGAAGCTGGAGAAAATTCACACCAGTGAGAATCTTGCAGATATGTTCACAAAGGAAATTACATGGATAAAATTATTTCCACATCAATTTTCATTGGCCTTCATGACTGATAATGATGGATATAAGAAACCAACCATACCTGTAATCCAGTGGGAGTTGCAAGTGTAGCGGTGTCATCCAAGATCAATCTCCAAGTGGGAGATTGTTTGGTGTGGATCCTGATTAGTTTCCAAGTGGGATTTTTTGAATGTGGTGACTAATCATGCAAAAATTTTACACTCATAATTTATCCTTTCTGAGGTTCAGCTAGTTAACAGGTTAAGTGAAAACATGACTTTGTAAAACCCTAATTATAGAAGCTTCCAAAAAGCTTGTTATAAGCGGTTGGGATGTATGTTGTTGTATGGAACTCATGATATTGTAATATTATTTGCAATGGATAATAAAATCATTGGGTGGTTGATTTTTTGTGGATGTAGCCCATATTGGGTGAACCACATTAAATTTATATGTTGATCTCTTTTGTGGTATTCTTCATTGTTATTTTTGGGTTATTTAGTCTACGTATAATTGTTAGTGTTTATTGCTCCAATCTATCTGAATCCTAACATGGAGGGTTATATGTACTCCCTACAAGTCAAGAGAGATCACCATTGCTCATAGATAAATCAAAGGAAATAAACATTGGTACCGATGAGAGTCCTAGAATTGTTCACTTTGTAGCATCTTTGATGATCACTAAAAATATAGAGTTCATTAGCTTCTTTTCTACAATAAAAATCATTTTTTCTTGGTCATATGTTGATATCCTTGGGTTTGATTTGGAATGTTTTTTGCATCATTTTCCATAGTTCCCAAATTCATAACCGGTTAAAAAAAGTTGAGGAAAATGTATCCCTAGATTTTACCTTTAGTGAAGGATGAGTTGAAGAAGTTATTGGATGTTGGTTTCATTTGAACTATAGACTATGCAGAGTGAATTTCAAATCTTGTACCTATAGGATGGGTAGAAATCAAATAGCCAAGATTCTAGTAACAACCACAACACTTCTAAGTGAAAAGCCCAATCCAAACAAGAGAAAAAAAACAAAATGAGGAAAATGAAAAAATATTCAAGTAAATATACTCCCCATATTTGAAGTTGAATCACTTCTCTTGTCTCTCCTCAAGGTGGTTTTGCAAATATTCCCTCAGATTTTGATAAATGTGTGCAAATACCTACAAATCGTAAGCAAGAAAGTCAGAGATAAGTGGTTATCAACTTAGAAATGGAGAAAGGATTCTTTTATAGACAACCATTCGAACAGATGGTCAAGATCAAGCTTCTAGAAAGATTCCAAGGTTGACGGATGTGAAGACATGCAACACAAAAGAGTGAAGATTAAAAAATGGATGGTCAAGATTAGAAAGAGTCTAGATTCAATCGATGGCTAAGATTTAAAAATGAGATAGTGGAGGAAGAAAATGGAGAAATTAGAAATCAAAATTAATCAATTCATGAGAAGGAATCTCTGGACAAGTGGAGCATAATTTTTTTTTTTAAAATTATTTATTTTGAGAAAAAGGAAAGTGGGAGAAAATGGTCATTTAATTAAAATGAATTATGGAATCAATTTCATTAAATGGGGAAAATGGACATGAGACATTAAATAATTAATTTAAGTTAATAATTTAATGGAAGAATGAAATGTCATTAGAAAATTAAATAATTTTTTCAATTATTTGATTATAGAGGAATGGGAAAAAGATCAATAAATAGGAAAATAATAACAATTATTATCATTTGACTATAGGTGAATGATAAAAGATGAAAAACTAAATAAATAATGATTTATTTAATTATTGAAGAAAGGAGGTGTTAGCGAAACAATTAATTTTATTTAATTGATTATAGAAGAACAAGGTTAAGAAGTGAATTAGTTAAATAATTAAAAATTATTTAATTAATAGAAGAATGTGATCAAGAATAATTAAATAATTAAAATTATTTAATTACCCAAAGATGAAGACCAAGAAAAATGACACTAGCAAACTAAGACATTTTTCAGTGTCTACATTTTTCCCCTCTTTGAAATAATGCAATTCATTGCATTGTGTCAAAGAAATTCAAACAAAAGATGCCTTGGTGAAAGCAGGGTAGAGGTATGCCCCCTTAGGAGAATTTTACAAATTTTCAAAAAGCTTAGAAAATTGTCCCAATAAGATAATTTGATCACTAGAAGTTCAAAGGTGAAGATGAAACTAATTCTTGAGGTCACCAGGGGGTAAAATTCAAGTTTAAAGTGGTCCAAGAGTGCGTCCAGTACACAAACCAAGAGCAAACCCTAATTTTTAGGCTATAAATAGGACCTTGATTAAGAAAATAGGTCATTTGTGCATTCTAAATTTGGAAATCCTAGGAGCTCTGGGTGATTTTTTTTGAGATGTCACTTGTTCTAGATGTTGCGCATAGATGATATCACATCTGCACTTTCCATCGGCCTAAGGGAGATCCCATCTAGATAAGTACTACAAACCCACTTCATAATTTTATTGATTTTCATGCATTTAGCTAGGGAAATAATTTATTAGGCAATTGCATCATAGCTTTTATGACGTAATTGCATGTGCGAGAAATGCAAGTGAGAAGTAGTTCACTGCAATGATCATATCAAGATGCAATTGCTTAGGTCTATGATAGGGGTGGTTGCATTGTGATGCATTTGATGGTGTGTTTCAACTAACTTTTTGAGTCGCACATGCAGTTGGGAATGACGCAATTGAAATTTGGTGACACAAGCATTGTACGGAATGATGCATGTGAGAAAATGAGCAACACAATTATAGTTGCAAGACAATAGGAATTGATGTGATGCATTTAACAAAATAGTGACATAATTACTTGGTGAAAAAATTTCCTCGATTTAGGATAGAAAGCCTTGGTCAACTTAGGTTCAATGGGTCAACTAAATATTTAGATTGAAAAAATGGTTTGTGTGATGAGTGCAGGTTGTTCTACCTCCCATCTATACATAGGAGTCATGACTAGATGTATTTTGACTGTAGGATCAATTGGATGATGTTGAGAGACAAGCGTTGTTAGATCTTGGATTGTTCTATGTTGCCTATATGCATGTTATCAGGGAAAATAGGAGTATGTTGACAACACTAGCAGAGCGGTGGCACTAGGAGACTTGCAATTTCCATCTACCAATTGAGGAGGTGATGGTTACCCTAGAGGATCTGTACAAGATCCTATGGTTACCGATTCATAGTGATTGGGTTTGATATGACCTTGTTTGAGGTTTATAGGCCTTGTATGATGAATATGATTGTGATGATGATTTAGAGCTTTGCATTCAAAGGTATGAGATCAAGTGGGATACCTTGGTAGAGAAATATGACAGATATGACTATGTACTATGCACATTGATTGCAAGAGTTATGATTCTAGACCATAGGGGCCACAAGTTTCCAGTGGGATAGGGAGAGATGCTAGCAGGTATGGTTGAGGATGAGACTATATATGCATGAGGACCATGTCTACTAGGTATGTTATACTTCCAATTGCATGACATTGCTTATAGAGGGGGATAGATCCTGAGCTGCAGGGTCACATTACTCACGATATGGGCCTAGGATCATATGGCAATGTTTTGACCACTAGTAGTACAATAGTTGGGAGTTGGTGCTCCATATGTATACATGTATCTGGGTTGCTTATCATAGACACATGTAGGAGATGTTGGTTATTGGATACATTGTATCAACACATTGGTTAGCTTCATCTAGAGGCCCTATAGGTACTATGATTTATGGGCTAGAGAGGATGATCATTTTCCATGGTGTCATCAGTTGAGGTACCCGATTGGTTAGACTCTACAGTCACAACATATTATTGAGATGTATTTGCTAGAGTGGGTTAGATGGTAGTTCGAAGAGAGGCAGGGTGTTCCAATTGGTACAATGGAGTTTCCACATGATGCTCATGAGATGTGCATCCATGGGGACCAGAGATAGTAGTGACCACATCCAAGCAAGAGATTGAAGCTCTACAACCAATGCAGTGGGGTTAGAGAGGAGGTGTTGTTGATGCAGGGATGACTCCTAAGTATGATGCATAGTGGTAGATACATAGGCCATCACCATATACATACCTAGAGTAGTCAACACTTTTAGAGCACAAAGGCAGGGGCTCAAGAGGAAAAAGAGGAGATAGAGGATGGAGGGTTGGAGGGAGAGGAGATGGAGGATGGGGAGATAGAGGAGGAGATGACGAGGGAGATGGGTGGGATGTCGAGGGGACTAAAACAGGAGGAGGGATGGAGGGCGGAAAGAGGTGAGACATTTATCACTAATCCAGGAGGAGGAGGAGGATCAACCACAGGTGAGGGTAGTAGTGGAGATGGTGGTGGAGGAGGGAGAGCAACATACATAGATTCCTACTCTAGAGGTGGCATGCCTAGAGGTTGAGGCAATGGAGGTTGAGGAGCATGTAGAGGAGAGACAGGAGGATCATTTAATGGAGGCAGATATGGGAGAGGCAAAGAGATTCCTTTGAGAGAGGATTATCATGGGGATGGGTGATGAGGAGGGACACGAGGAAGGTAGGATCAAAGCATATCAGGGCAATGCAAAGGAGAGGATAGCTATCATGTAGGCTCAGGTATAGGCCCTAGAGGTCGATCTGAGGATAGTGATAGTAGAGAGAGATGACCTTAAGGTTGAGAGGGACACCCTACAGACATAGAGGGACCTAGTTGTCATCAATTGTTAGCAGATAGATCAGTGGATGGTATAATTTATAGCTACATGGAGTGGATTTGCAGTTGATTTTCCTTGGGAGTACGTTGGGGCTAGCAGGGTGATGCAATACTACAAAGATATTTATGAGAGTGTGGTATCGCTAGAGAGGAGGAAGCCCACATTTTCACACATTGAGAGTGGTTCATAGGGAAAGACGCACAGTAGGACCCCAACAGGTGCTCGCATAGTAGGGCAGAGAGCAGGGAGACATCAACCCTGAGATGACCCACTCCCTATGACATGCCACTGATAGTAAAGCACAGGTCTCCGCATGCACCTCGACAAGAGGACAGGGAGGCACCATAATCAAGAGAGTAGGGTAGCTTAGGCTAGAGCATCTTTTTGATATTTTGTATGTTGACACTTTATTTTTATTATCAAGCTTGTGCGCTCCATTTTTTTGATATACATGACATATCTTGACATTGTACCTATGATACATATTTTGAGTGATATATGATATTATTTTTGGTGGCAATTTATGATATGTAGTCTTTTGTGATGATACCTTATGTTTATGATGATGTTATGCAATGGATGTTTATGCTTTTATGATGTCTATGTATGCATTCTATATGATCTATGATGGTTTAATATGATGGATTATTATACATTTATCATTATGCTATGAATGTTAATGTTTTTATGATATGTATGGATTAACAATGTAGTCTAGATGCCCTCTTTTTATGATGCAATGTGATATGTAAAATGTAATTAATGTTGATGCAATGGGATTCCTATAGATTAATGATGAAAAGTGTTTAATGTAAATGAAAAATGTAATGTATAGTATAATATTCCAAAATGTTATTAATGTGATACAATGTAAAATGGACTATAATATAATGTATATGAAATATAGTGCAATGTTCATGAAATGTAATGCATTGTGATGTATGATTGCAATTAATGTCGATGTAGTGAGACACCTATAGATTATCTATGCAATGATGAGAAATGTATGCAAAATGTGACTGTATGATATGATACACCATAATTTTATTAATGTAATGCAATGTGATGCAATGTAAATGAAATGTGATGGATGTAAATGAACTATGACGATAATGTAAAATGAAATGACATGAGATGTTATGTGATGAAAATACTCTATGGATGGTTTCTATGTTGTATTTTTCTCATGCAAATGTATGTGGCCTAATATGATAATGATGTCCATGATGATAATGCTTGGTATGATGCTGCCTAACATGATCATGATTGCAAGATATTTTTTTGTGTCATAGGACTCTGTCAAGATGTAGATAGAAGAAATGTTAGCGTGGAAGAGATGGATGTTTAGCATGAAAAATGATAAGGAAGATGGGATGTTAGATGGGAAATGATAAAGGATATACTTTCATGCTTTTATATTTGTCATCATCGGGTAGAAATATTGTCATAAATGAACCATAAACACCATGGTATGACATAGACCAAGGTGTGCAAGGTGACCATTTGTGAGAGAAAAGAAATCAAAAGACAAATTCAAAAGACAAGGAATGCCCTGACTCATACTAAGGACCCAATTATCCTAGTCTTTTTGCCAAGAAAAACCATAGACAACAAGAAAAGAGGTCATGATCCATTATCGCTCCTCTAAATCCTTTGATAGTACATGCTCAAGGTAACTAGTAACATGACCAAAACTGATCAAAAAGATAAGACAAACTCAAACCAACAATTTTTTTTTTCTAGAGAGAGTGTTTTCCAACAATATTTATAAGATTGATTGATTAGGTTGATTAGGTTGACCAAGATGATTGAGAAGACCAAGTTATTGATTTTTTTTCTTAAATTGATTGACAAGGTGACAAAGGTGGATTAATTGATATGATTTATTGTGCTTGGTTTCAGGAAGGACACATCCTGCATAAGGCTAGATTAATTCACCAAGATGACAAGATTGATTGACCAAGTGACAAATCTTGAATTTATTTTATAAATTTTGACTGATATGATTGAGCGATATGACGATGCCTAATTTTAGGAAAGACACATCTTGTTTAAGGCAAGGAACACATCTGATAAAGTTGATCAAGTGACCATTGTTGATAAAGCACCTAATTGCAAGGACACATCCTACTTAAGGTGAATGACAAGATTGACAAAAGACCATGTATAATCCTAGGAAGGACACATCCTGATAAAAGACAAGTAATAAGAATAAATGAGACAAATGAAATAATGCCCCATTATGATACAAGACCAATGACCTGATATTGACCCATGATAAGGGAATGCATTTAATAGATTGAAGATTAAAGATTTGTTGGTTATGTTTGTCTATTGATTCATGTCTTGGTTTGAATGATGATTGCTTGTGGAAAAAAACCAAACTCAACAAGCCCTAAGGGACTGACCTAGATCCTTAGGGGCTCATCGATTGATGGCCTTGCTTACGTTATACATGCTGAGACCTTATAATTTTACATGACTTGACCTTGTTTTATGTGACAAAGAAATGAGTCATGATTTTATTTGAGCAAACCTAAAAGGACCGACTTAATGCCTCAGGGGCCCCTTGAGGATGAGCCTTTCCTACATAGAAAATGAATAGAGACAATGTAGTTTGACCCTACTAACACAAACTGACTCAGAATCTAACTCTAAATCTAAATCTATTTTTGGAGTTTTTGATATTTTTTTATGTTTTGGATTTTGATGTTTTATGATTTTTTTAGATTTTTTATGTTTTATGACATTTTTGTATTTTGATGTTTTATGATTTTTTTTGGATTTTGATGTTTTAAAAGGTTGATACCATGTGTAGGATCCTAGGAAGACATAAGTCAAGGAATTTCCCCTAGTTAGGTATAGGACTAACTTATTATGCATGAGGGGAAGTGGCGGATGAGCACAAAAGATGGTTACAAAAGTGAAGGAAGCTAAATGTTGGTGGTTCTTAGGCCATGAGAAGGATGACGAAGCTTTATTATGGATGAATTATATGTGCAAATGGGTGAGCGACAAATGGAAGACCAGATAGAGTGATAGTAGATAGAGGCGCATAGACTAACTACACATGGTGCATGTTTACTAGGTTTTCTCTATGGTACTTATCCAAACTACCACCGAAGTGGTTTTCACTTTTGGATGAATTATATCTCTGTACTAATTTTTTTATTTTTTTGACTTTTTTATTTTTTTTGTTGTCACCAGGACACCTGTTTGCCAGGTTTTCATCAGGGTGACTATTTTTAATTTTTTTTTGCTTTTTGAAGGGATATTCTGAGAATTAAGTGTAGTACTTGTGAAGGTGCATGTTGTTGATAGGTTTAGACAATGGTTCAAATTTGGGAGTAGAATTTTTGTAAGCATCGGATCCATGTTGTTGTTATGATATAAGCACCTAACCAATTGGGATCAAAATTTAAGGGATTTTATTGTTCTGTCTAATTCCTTAGATTTTATTTTAGGTTTAGGTCACCAATGTTAAACCTTCAAGGCCAGACCTTCTTAAAGTAGTTGAGTTAAAGTTAATTCTAATATTCTTGCAAATTTTTTGAAGAATTCTATCTCTTTTCATCCAATAACTCTAGCTCATGTAGATAGGATACATAGTATTCTTCTTGATCAATGAACCCTTGTGTAGATACTCTTAGAGACATAAACTCAACCTCAATAGGAAGTATTGATTCATATCCAAAGACAAGGGAATATGGAGTGACTCTTGTAGGGGTACAAACACTAGTACAATAGGCCCATAGAGTACAATTGATTTGGAGGTGCCAGTCATGACCAACATCATTGACAGTCTTCTTTAATATTTTTAGGATAGTCTTATTAGATGGTTCAGCTTGGCCATTACCTTGGGGGTAATATGGGGTAGCAAAGTGGTGTTGGATGTGTAATTTTTCACAAAGTTCACAGACATATTGATTCTTAAAAGGGAAACCATTATTTGTAATGATGGACTATGGGATATCATCGTGGCATATAATGTAATTTAGGATGAAACTGGCTATCTACTTTCCAGTAATCTATGTCATACAAATAGCTTTGATCCAATTGGTAAAGTATTTAGTAGCAACAAGGATAAACTTATGTAAATTTTCAGAGGTGGGATGGATCTTTCCTATGAGGTTGAGTCCCCATTAAGAGAATGGCCATGGTGATGTGAGTGGTTGTAGTTCATGAGCTAACACGTGTATAATATCTCCATCAATCTGACATTGGTGACATTTCTTCACAAAGTGATAGGAATCAGGTTCTATTGTAGGCCAATAATATCTCATACTCATGAGCTTTTTAGCTAGGGTAGGACCAGGAGAGTGAGCTGCACATATACCATGATGAACATCTTGTAAGGCCACTTTTGCTTCATTTGAGTCAAGACATTAGTGGAGGGTGCTATCAAGACTACGATGATAAAGGGTATCTCTAATGATGGAATATTTAGAGGCTTGTCAGATAAATGATTTTCATTGGTTGGGAGAAAAGTCATGAGGGATAATTTTTTCATGCAAATAATTATAAATGTCTTTGTACCAAGGAGATTGAAGACCAAAAATTTCACACACAAGTTCATTTTTTGGGACATCGAATGCCTAGGACCAATAGTTGTTATACCAAGAAGTTGTATTCTGATGCACTATTGGGAATGTCCAAGAGATATCCATTTGTTTCCATTGCATCAACTACTTTTTTTTAGATTCTTGATATCTTCTCAAAGGAAATAGCATCAAATTATTGTCTAAAACTATCCACCATTCATTTTTAGGGCATCATTTTCTCATGTTTGGAATCATAATCATCATTGACTTGCTTGATCAATAGTTCAGAATCACCATAGAATTGAAGATCCTTTATTTTCCATTTTATTGCCTTGCAGAGACTTGTCAATAATGCTTCATACTCAACCATGTTGTTAGTGCACAAAAATTTAATTTAGAATGATTTAGGACTGGAATACCCTTGAGGTGTGATGAAAAAAATACCAGCTCTTGAACCATGACTTGTGTAAGATCCATCAAAGTATAGTTTCCATGTTGTTGGTGTGTCTATGAAAAAAATTGATTCATTTGGAAAGTCAGATATCAAAGGATGGTCTACTTTAACTGGTGCATCTACAAGTTGATCAGATATTAATTGTCCTTTTATTGCTTTTTGGTTAACATACTCAATGTCATACTCACTTAAGATCATAACCCACTTAGCTAGTCTTCCTGTCATAGCTACTTTGATGAGAAGATATTTTAGAGGGTCAATCTTGGCTATTAGTTTTTTTATTATGGTTCAACATGTAATGTCTCAATTTTTGAGCTACAAATACAACTGCTAGAAATTCTCATTCAATAGTGCTATAGTTCAATTCATATCTGACCAAAGTGTAGCTAATGTAGTAGATTGCTCATTCTTTACCATCATTGTCATTCTATGCTAGTAATGCCCCCCAGTGCTGATGTAGTTGTTGTCACATACAATATCAAATTTCTTCCATCAATTAGAGGCATAAGAACTAGTGGAGTTAATTGGTAATTCTTGATCTTATAAAATGCTTCTTGATATTTCTCTGTCCAATTGAAGGGAATTCCTTTTCATAGTAGATGTTGAAATGGGTGAATCTTGTTTGCTAGCTGAGCAGTGAACCTACAGATTGATTGCAATCTTCCTTGTAATTTCCTTAACTGACTAATGGTTGTTGGTGGTGGCATGTCCAAGATATCTTTGAATTTTGTTGGATCAACCTTTATTCCTCTATGGGAGACAATATATCCTAAGAGCTCGCTTGATTGGACCCCAAAAACACATTTCTTTGGATTCAGCTTGTGTTTATACTTTTTCAAGTTAGATGAAAATCTTGTTTATAACTGCTAGATGAACACTTTTTTATAGATATTTTGAGAGAAAATAATCAACAGAATCCTCCATAAGCATGTGCATATAATCATGAAAAATGATAGTCACAACTCTTTGATATGTAGCTCCAACATTTTTAAGTCCAAATGGCATAATGTTCCAACAGAAAGTTCCCCAAGTGCATGTGAAGGCTATCTTTGGTTGATCTTCAGAAGTAATTCTTATCTAATTATAGCCTGAGAATCCATCCATAAGTGATATAATTTCATAACCAATAGTAAGATATACTATGATGTCAATATTTGATAAAGGAAAATCATATTTAGGACAAGATTTGTTGAGATCTCTAAAATCCTTGCATACTTTAATTTTCCATATGGATTCATGATAGGAAGAAGAATTGATATCCAATCAGCATAATCAATAGAGTGTATGAACCCAACATCTAAGGGTTTCTTCAATTTCACTTTGACTAGAAGTGTAATCTATGGGTGCATTTTCCTTAGCTTCTGTTTATATGGTTTGAAATTTGGTAATAGTGGCAAGTGAAGCAAAAAAAGCTTAGGATCTAATCCAACAATATCAACATATGACCATGCAAAATTAACTTTTCTTTTTGAAAAGAATGTTGTAAACTCAGGCTTTTCCTTAGTGGTCAAAGGTGCTGCAAGTAATATGATTCTAGAGTTGTCTTGTGTCCCAATATTCACTTCTTTTGTTTCTTCTATAAGAAATGGTGATTTCTCTCAATCTATAGGTATACTTTCTAGTCCTCCATCCTCAAGCATCTTAGAGAGGATTTCACCTTCGAATACGTCTTTTATTTTACTTTTTCACAGTCAGTAGGTGTCATTCCATTTTAACCTAAAGACCTATTATTTTTATTTTTATTTTTTTCATTTTCACTTTTTCCACTAGGGGGAAGGAAATCCTCACCAAAGTATGCTACACAATTGAGTTCTATGACAAATCCAACTTTATGGTCTCCACTCGGTATTCCTTCACGAAGTCCCATGAGCTCAGTAATTACTTCGTTGTTCTCAAATGTATCTAAACTCAGTGGTTCTTGTTGATCCCAATCTATGAGTTGAGGATAGATGAGGGATAAGCCATCATCAATATTATCAAGGGCCACGGTTTAGGTAGATAAGGTAAAGATGGAAGTAGATTCATTGGGTTCATAGAAGGTTTCATACCAGTGTAGTTTCCACTAGGGCATCCAAAAAATTAGAAAAAATTTAAATTTTGATCACGGAAAGTTTATTCTTTGAACCAACACAACAAGTACAATGCTTCAAAGAGGGGAAAAATATAGACATGCAAAATTAGCATAATGCATTAGGTCCATTCATTAGGTAAATCAATTTCAATCTCCTAAGGTCATTCACTTAAATTGAAGAAAATTAACTTTAATTAATTTAAGCCTATCATTCCCTCTTTGATTAAATAAACCAATAATTTATTTAATTAAAAATCAAATCATCATTCATCTCCCTTTTATTTGATTTAAATCCCTAAATCAAGTCAAATAACTCAAAACATCCTAATCATCATCCTAGCTAATTAATCCTGATTAAATCTAATCTAACCATGATTAAATGCTAATCCTAACCACTTGCACCAATAAATCAATTTATTAATTTATTAAAATCATCATTTTCACTCAACATGGCATTTATGAGGAATATTCCCTCAAGTTTGAAAAATATGAAAAGTTGATTTGTCCCTCCAACATTGAATTTATTTCTCATTTTCTTGTCCCCCTCTCAGCATTTACTCTCAAATTTGAATTTGAAATTCCCCCCTCTTGGGCACATTTCCCAAATCTTGCACATGCATCAACCACTCGCCACTTGACAAGTGTCTTCCTCTGATTTGTCCAATCTTAGTCCCACATCCTCCATGTTTGGCACTCTTAGCATTTGAAAATCTTTAAATAGAGGCTTCATCCTCATGCAAATCCTCCACAATTTCATCAACAAATCTCTTGCAAAGTCACTCTCCTTGAGAACTGTTTTTGTCCATTTATCATCTCCATCTTCATAGCAATTTCATATCATCTAGCTTATCTATCAAGGATTGGGAAAGGGCTATTTTCAATAATAGCACCAATCCACTATGAGATAAATTTGGATTCATGTTGTTTATATGCTTATTTAGCTTGTCTTATTGTTTAGCATATCTAACATGAAGTAATATTTCATAGGGATGTTAGATTTGTTGTGTTTTTCTTGATTTATTCTTGTTAAGGCTTAGCATATTGCAGATTTGATGTCTACATTCTGGCGCTATAAGGAGGGCGGATTTGAATTCGTAGTAGTTATTTGAAGTATTTCTCATTTCATTTATTTAAATGCTTTAAATTTGAAATGTTTGAAACAATAATCATGGACTGGTTTTCTTTACTCCTTGACCTTCATAATTTCTATCAAAACTTTTAATCTCTTGAGTCGTGTTAATAAGTTAAATCTGGCACTAGTTGACTATTATTCTCATTATCTGGTTTTCAACATTTTGCACATAGCATTTTCAACTATAACATATGAGAGAAATCCTCTAAGACTTTTTGAATATTTGCTTGATTAATGTTTCATCATAACTACGTGTTTTCCCTTATGTTACTATTAGGAATCTGTAGTCTCCTCATATTTCACTTTAGAAGTTAACCATGAGCAGAGTTAATATGACTTTATGTTATCTAAACAAGGGTGCGACAGAGCCTTATTCATTCTTTTTAATAAAGCTTTCCATTTATGGAAACCTCTTGATTCTATAAGGTGTCCTTTAATACCTTGGAGGCATCCTGTCAGGCAGGTCATTGTTTTATTTTTCTGTCAGAAAAATCTTGAATGGTAAATGTTGTATGCTAAGTTTTTGAAGGTATATTAAGTGTGAAGAAATCAATGGTCTTTAATACTGTCAGAGTACACATTGATGTAGAATATACACAAATGAATGAAGCACCGTGATTTATGCATGGGTATGGATTTATGTAAATCTATTTTGTACACTTTATGCATAGATTTCTACACTAACAGAAAGGAACTTCTACCCTTAGATTTCCTCATATTCTAGTTGATCTTAGGAAATCATGACTAATACATTCTTGTTACAGCTATGTTATCATTGCATTATCGATGACCTTGCTTTGTTATCATAGTCGTTTTGGCTTTGTTAATATGATTATGTCTCTGCAATGTTCCATTTCTTATGTCATCTCAAAACTTTATGAGATTAAAGTATACTAGATCTCAACTGACGTGTCTCTTAATACACAGCAAGCAAGTTCTTGGAGAAAATAGAATAAATACTATCCATATGGTTGTAGGAACATTGACAGAAGGATTTTCACAAAAGTGATTGAAAAATCCTTACTACATCGAATCATTGATCTATTGGTCATTTTCCACGTGAGGGGAATGCATTTAAACATATTAGCCAATGCACACATCCTTTAAAGAATTGAGGGCAATAGCAGTGAGGATGTTGGTAAGGGATGTTGAATTTAATTTTACACTTACCAAGTGCATTCTCCTGAAAGTTGTCTTTGAAAAATATTTACTCACTATGTTTTTTTCATACGTTGGCTAAAGGTATTGCGCAACAATCTAGGTAGTAGATATAGCTAACAGTAATAGAGATTAGTGAAATAGCGATATTATCAATTGTTTTCAGCTATACTCTTGAAGAAGGCATATTTGCATTAAGTTATCAACAACATTCTGATGTATGCATTTAATGCTAATAGACAGAGTCTTAGAGGGATTTAAATTCAGAAATAAAAGACTTCCAAGCAACCTACCTAAAAGGTACATGAGAATATCTAATGTTGCGTACTTCAAAAGTCTTCAAAGCTGCATGATGCAAGTTTTTGGGAAATAAGGTAATTATTTGGCAAAGAGAGATGTGTGAATTAACTCACATTTATGGCTATGGGGAAGCTACGTAAGGTTCACATTTCTCACTCAATTGTTGACTCGTTTCTTTTTTTACCACATTAAGAACTACAAGACCATTTAATACCTGCTGATCTCCATTATAAAAGAGGTCAAGTAAATACAGAAGCTTGCGAGACTTTGCGAGTTTATGTGGATGGTATATTGACTTTGGCATCACATGAGTATTAAGGCAGCTGTGGATTTCATTTTTTTCTCTTCAATTTAATTCCATCAACTGGGGGGACTCACACTAGGTCTATAAGCATTGTGGATGTTTAGTATTGATGACGTTTGGTTTAGAGCTGAAATTTTGAGTATATTGCTACAATCCTTAGTGTTGAACCATACTGTTGTAGCATCATATTAACATGGCTCTATTATAAATGCTATAGTCAGCAACTTGTTAGTGTACCTAGAACATATTTCAAATCAAAGTAGGTGGAAGAGGTTGTGCGTTTAATTGTTAAATTTGTTTCCACATTTCTTTATATTGGTTGCCATACTTAATGCGCAGACCTGCTCACTATTATACCAAACCTTGAGTGTAAACGCCTTCAAAATGGTTTCATAATAGTGCCTAGATTGGTTGTCATAGAATCTGGAATGTGTATCTGCTCTCTATTAGTCTCTTACTAAGTTTGTTTGATAATCAATTTGATGAAGTGATGGAATCCTAAGTACTAGATAGTATCAATTTAGTTGCTTTTTTTCTATTTTTGGCTCGCATACTTCAATACATACATGTTGCAGGTCTATTCAAACTAACTAACAATGTCCTGGTCCCTTTTGATTGGTTTACGTGAGATGTGCTTTTATTCAATCGATGGTACATTGCAAATCTTGGCATAAATCTATAAATTGGTTGAAGGACTAAAAAGCGTAGGCAATGTGCAAGGCACTTTAGGAGCATTTAATTCAACAACCACTCAGATTGATAATAGGAGCAACTTGGATATAATTCTTTCTATTTGCTCATAATTAAAAAAATGTAGATATTGGATGATTAGATATAGTGCTTTGAAACAAGTACTTTATCTACTTATTTATTTACTTATTTAGAAGGGTCTTTAGTATGCATTCGTTTGATAAAATTATCAAAATCATTACTTGTTTGCATCAAGTTTGTGTTGATATTTTTATATATGACTAAATATCATTAAGGCTTCATCTTTCATCATTTTATTGTTTGGAATCAATGATTAAAATGAATTTGATTAATATTTTTTGGCTTCATTTTTTATAGGTACAACGAACAACAAAGGCACAAAGTACAAAAGCAAACGAAGGACAACAAAGGTACAAACGAAGGAAAGAAAGGAGAAGGCTAGCAAAGGAAAATGAAAGGAGGAGGATATTTTGAAAAATCAAAGTGTTTTTAAACACTTTAAGTGTTTGTTTAACACTTTTCCACAAAATTGTTTATCTTTTCATTTTAGGACACTAATTTTTGTTTGGGTTTAAAAAGAACACTGCTTTTTTGGAAAAGGCTAAAATGAACTTTAGGATCACAACTTACTAGATTTTGTTTGGGATTAACAAATTGAACAAGGAAATTTCTCACACTTCATTTGGTGCTCTAAAAAACAAATTCATCATTTCTTTGAGGCTTAAAATGAACATGTTTTTTTCATGTTTTGTATTCTCTTATTCAAAGTAATCTCATTTAAAAAGGCATATGAACTTCTCTTGTGCTTCACGGCGATCTTGAGAACTAAAAGTATTTTTGATGCATTAAGTTGCACAAAAGATTGCTTCCACACTTCAGTTTGGGTTTAAAAATTGAACATCTTGTGCGAGTGTGAGTAGAGCACTATCTCATATATTCTCTCTCTTTGTTCCCATCAAAGATTGATCGAGTTAAGGATTTTGTTTTTACTCGCTTTTGTTTATCCTAGAGGGCCTGCCTTGGGGAAAAAGTACTCACCCAAGGGAACGACTCAACCGGTAACACTCTAAAGCCAAGAATATTTCCAGCTGGGATATAAATGTGGGTATTGGAAGAAACACCAATATCACGTAGTTGATTCCGACAAGATGGATCCAAAAGGGGACTCCTGTCGTATGGGTCAATCTCCACGAACTGAAAGTCCTTACTAGAACCCATGTGCTAGAATTTTTCAAAATTCTTAATCTATTTGTTGGTGCAAGAATGGTCATTATGATTTCGCCCCACACTTTTATAGTCTTTAGTAGAAATGGAAAACATGCCATGGGAGTTTCATGGGTGTTGATGCTTGGCTGCCCCGTATAAGTGAGTGTCATGGAGGGGAGCTAGTGGGGTCGAGCATCTAACCATTCGCTAAAGATAAGCATAGCTGGACTTGTCCAAGTGGGAATCCAACAAATATTTTCTTACACATCCATAGGGTTTGTACTTGTTCTTGGTTTGAAAACATAGTGCTTTATTCGAAAACATTTGCAAACAAACATTCAACATGATTCTCAAGATTTCAAACCCTTTAGTAGGCAAATACCATTGACCAAATTCTCGTGTTATTGCTTTCCCTTGGGATTACATCCTTAGAGGTTTCTAAACACTTGAGTTTACATCTCAACTTGCCCCCTAAAGTTAAATAATAGGTAACCCTTGCCTTAAATTCATCAAAGTTTCACATAATATACCTTGTGAAATGAGACGAAGTTGAGACATTGGACATTCAGTTTGAAATCTAATCAAGAGTGTGTTTGTGGTAAAAATAATCCATTAAGAAAAGATTAAATCAATTGGACCCCACACATGTGCTTGGCGTCTTTTGGTCATATGGTTTTCATGCAAACATTGATCTTTTGATTTTGAATTAATTTTAGAGAAAGGAATGTTCTTCACTATCTTGGCCTAGTAAGCACGTCCTTCCTAGATTCATTTAGGTCCAAAATCAAACACCTCATCCATCCCAAACATTTATCAAAACCCATCCCACCAAAATGACTTTTGAGCTTAGGAAACATCATTTTAGACTTGGGTAAATCATCAAGATAAAAATCACCTTGTTTAGTTAGGTGTAGGGGAATGCATCCTTTCTCATACATTTAATTGAATTAGCACCCCTTTGAACAAGTTTATCCTAAATATCACATCCAATATCTTAGGGTTTACAAGTTCATTATCAAATCAAACAAAATCAAAATCAAAACCTAAGTCTAGCATTGATCCGAAGTCCCTAAATGTTCAACACTCATATCATTTCCCCCTTTCATCCTTCACCTTTCCATTAGTCCTAAGAACCTTAGAGGTCACTTTTGTAACAAGGTCAAAACACAAGAAGAACATGGAATATAAACTTGATCCATACATCATGAGTAATCCAAATCTATTGAACATTGAAAGCCTTACAACACAGATTGAATATCAACACTCACATCTATACACACCGTACATGGGATCATTGCCTTTGACAAATGTCAATAGTACAACAAATGTGAGTATGCCCAAATCAAATATGGGGACACATTTCCCGATGGTAGATCTAAATACAAACCTATAATTTTGTCAACTGAACAATCAATGCATGAGCCTTCAAACGAACAATGTCATCCCATCAAATCCCTACAAGCCAAATGAGAATGCATCAAGTACAAGTTTTTGAAACATGAATCTGGAAAACTTTGAGATGGATACATTTGCAAATCATATGAATATTCCAAACATGAACAATGGTCAATTTCAACCTATCATGCCAAATCTGAGTGTCATCCCAAATGAGAACATTTTCCAAAATCAAACACAAGTACACACTCCAAATCTACGTGAACAAAAACTAAATCAACTATATCAAGGGAGTCAAGATCGAAATCAAGAACAAATTTGGTGAGATCAAATTGCTACACTTACCAAAATAGTTGAGTCATTGTGCCAAGGGAAATCTCCACCACCATTACCCATGTCATTCCTTGGTTTAGGGCTTCCCCCTTTACCTAGCACCAATCACTCCATCCAAATCAATCCACCTAACACCAATCAAGTCATCACATCAAATCCTTTGGAATATACCATGGACATCGCACCAACAAATGGTATCTAATCAAATGACTACATCAATCCTTTCAAATCAAAATATGGTCTCCCAAGGGCCTATCACCTCTGTCATTCTCACCATCCCTATCACTTCAATCACTCCAAACACCACTCTCACACCCATCACATCTCAACCTCTCACTATCGTGATCACTCCAAGCATATCTCAAACACTTGTCACTACATCCAACATGATTCCAAATCCACCACCACCCCCACCACCACCAACTTCCACCACATCAAGCCAATACAACGTAGAATTACAAACTACTTTTCAAAGGGGATTCCAACAATATCTAGCCACACAACAAGCAACACAAGCTCAACAAGTGCAACAAGCCTCTCAAGCTAACCAAGTCTCCCAAGCTACCTAACAAAAACAGGCACAAACACAAAAAATGATAACTATTGGGGATAACGATGAACATTCAACCACTGGTGATAGCATTGACAATCTCCCCACCACAATTGCTGAAAGCAATGATTAAGATCAATCCATCACTGAGCACCTTGAAGCTATGTCTACTTCATCCAATGATCAAATCAACATAGGTCAAGAGTCACTTTTCAATCATGATCAAAATCCACCAACAATACTCAACAATGATCCAATTCAAGAAACATCAACATCATTTAACCCTATGGTTGAAGACATTGGAAATCCCTCCATCACAATTTTTGAAAACAATGATCAAGATTTCTCCATTGATAAGCACCTTGAAGATGTTCCCACCCCATCCGATGATCAACTCACCATACATCAAGAGCCACTTTTTAATGATCTATTTCAAGGAGTGTTAGGATTATTTGATCCTATTGACATAATGCACAATCCATTGACCTATGATCATATTGAAAATTTCTCTACATCATCTTATGAGTTAGAAGACATATCTCAAGAATTTATTCCAAAGCAAGATCAACATCTTCCACCAAGGTCTAGCAATGGTCCTTTCCAAGACATATTGACCCCCTTCGACCTCATGGTTACAGATACTGAAGGAACCTTGAACTTGACACTTGAGGATATTGAACCACTTATCATGTCTAATGATGACATCCAATAACCCTTTGTTAGCAATCCATCCTTTGAAACTAGTCCATGTCAAGAACTTGATCCAAAGCATGTCGAGAACAACTCCAAAATCATTCAAGATCAAGAATTTGTATTTTCAAGATACTACAATAATCTAATGGATACTCTCTTATCTATGCAAGACGATCATATCCATGTAGCACATACTCCTCCATCTACCTATGAGATGCTTTCTATGGATGGACATGTAGATGGTCTTCATCTAGAACAAGATTTTGTTACACAAAAAGAGTAGATTACTAATTCCTATAGTCAAACAGAGTCGTCAAAAATAGTATCAGATATATCACACATGCAAACTGAGGACATCATGAATAAAGATATCAAACATTATCCACTCAAGGAAGCAAATTAGAAAGAACAATATAATCCAGAGTCAACAAAGCATCTAATTGAAATAACATCATCAGCAGTGGTCATTTGTCAGAGCATGTTTACTGAAAAAGATATCTCAAAACAAACATAATCAAAGCATGAAGGTACTACTTCCACAATACTGGGGGCAACTTCATCTCAAGAAAATGTCAACATAGGGAGCATGGAGAATCCTTATGGTGAAATCGATACCAATACTACAACCAGCCACGTCATGAATCTTCATCCACCCATCACCCCATCCATGAATTGGGACCAACATCAAAAGAAAGAATTGAATCAAAGTACGAAGAACATTATCAAAGCAAAAGAAGCTGAGAAGCATAATGGACAAATCAAATATAAATGGATACCAAATAATACAAAGAAAGATCATCCCTATCAAACTCCATTAGTCAAAGAAACTATGGGGAAAAATAAAAAAGGGAAAAGTATCCATCAAAGTTGTCCGCAAAAGAAAAAATAAGCTTTTCAAGCAACGTACAAAGTGTATCAAGCAGTTGGTCCTAATTTCATGCACACTTTCGTATCCACCCATCATTGCTCATCTTCCCAAGTTTGGAGAGTCAAAGATCCCAAACTGTCAACCAATACATATTTTATCCCTAAACACACTCCATCCACGCCTCCATGTATTATTTCCAATTCTCACATTGACCATGTATTGGGTACGACCCTTCATCGTAAAGATTATAAAGGCACTCTATCACGATGTACGCATAGAGATAGACTTAACCCTGGTATCAATAAAGTAGATTAGGAATCTCAAAAGTTGTATTCAAGTGCACGTATCTTAGCAAAGCAACTTCTTCAAGCAGGATATCGATGGCACATTATGACAAGGGCATCTACATCAGCAACACCTTGTGATTCAGCATGAATCTTTCAGAAAAATGAAAAGAAAATCAAAAAAAGAAAAAAAAATCAAAAAAAAATCAAAAAAAGGATTGAAAATAGTAAAGAGTAAAATCCTCCTCTAGTGAAAACTGCATGGGCGGCGCTTTGGGTAGGTACCATGACGAAAACTTGGCAAATAGGCATCATGTGTAGAATTGAGCATCTACATGCGCCAGTTCAGTTGAAAGTATCTCATCCCATCCATAATAAATCTAGCATTCCATCCATCCATCCATAATAAATCCACTCGTCCATAAACCATTGATCCAATCCATTTTCATCCATCTACATCCATCATCCAAGTTATCTTGATCTTGATAAAATTTTGGGGCACACTTTACAGTTGCTTATGGTAATCATCTTGACATGGGTCATTGTCATTGATCCTATCCTATGCAACGTTATCTGAGCCATGAAGCATTATCCAAATGAACATTTGTTATCCAAACACCTTATCTTATCACAAGATAACCCTTGGAATCCTTTGCATGCTTACCATATCCATCCATCCATACACTTATCTGAGCATCCACACATCACATTCCATACATTGCTAGACAATTGGGGGCAGGTATTTACATCTTGCTTCAAGAATAAAACTTGATCTATATCCTCCAACTTATGTGGTGATCCGAACATTAGCAAATGTGAAATCAAATTTGTCAAACCACTTGTGAGCCAAAATCCAAATCACTAGCCCATGGCATATTTTGACGAACAAATGTTCCTTGTAAAAGCTTCATCTTTCATCTTTCATCGATCCAAACAATCACTATCAGTCGCATCTAAGTTACACCTCGAACATCACATCAAATCATTCGAACAACTTTTGTTCCAAATCAAGCTTTATTATCCTGATCGATCAAATCCAATCAATCCATCATCAATCCCATCCTTGTGTTGCTTAACACTATCCTTGCATTGTTGTGCATCCTCAACAATGTTATTGCCATCAATCCCGATCAATCAATCCTTGCATTGTTGTGCATCCTCAACAATGTTATCGCCATCAATCCCGATCAATCAATCCTTGCATTGTTGTCCACCCTCAATAATGTTATCATCATCAATCCATCGATCCGATCGATCAACCCTAGCTTGGTTTTCAACAAATTCCCAAATAGAGCACTAATATCGTCACACATGTCCATATCCAAATCGTCAAAATCATGCGAAAAACCCAAAAACACCAAAAAATCATATCAAAATCCAAAAAAACTCATAAAATCACATCAAAATCCAAAAACATTCAAAAAACACAAAATCCAAAAACATTCGTAAAATCATCAAAATACCAAAAACAACCTCAAAACATCTCAAAACATCAAAAACATCCAAATATTTGAAAAAAATCCATCCATCCCATCTTGCCTTCACCCACAATAATCAATCATCCATAATAAACTGATCGTCACCTTCATCCTTTGGCAAAAAAAATAGAAACAATCATAGCAGTTAGCAAAAGCAAGCTTCAATCGCAAAATCAAAATCGAAACAACAAATCTTTAAAACAAAATCAAACTCTTGATCATTTTCAGACATGTCAATCAACCTTATATCAATAGCCTATTAATCAACTTATCAAACCATCATCATCCTATACAATCCATGTCCTAGGATATATCGTTCTGATAATGGGCATCATTTTGGATATCACCTTGGATTCTTATCCTATCAAAACAAATCCCTTTGGCTAGAGATATGAAGAACATTGGCTTGTTTGTGTACTTGATCTTTTCTTTTGATTTATCTTATTGCGCTCATTCCAAGGACCTCTCGATGATATCTGAACGAAGGATTTAGAGAGATAGGAGTGGGGCAACAATCAATATCTTTTGTTTGTTGTGCTTATTGGACATTCTTGTAAAATAACTTGGTGAATACTTGCTTTTTTAGGAACGTCCTAGCAAGGTTTCCGTATGTCAAGTGTGAACAAGAATACTTCTATCTGCTTGTTGAGTCAAATTTCATCGCACTAGGTACAACACCATCCTGGTTCTTTATACCTTGATTCACCGTACCTACATGTGTAATCAAACATAAGGTAAGTAGCCCTTTTAAAATCCCAATCCTTGATAAGAAAATCATCATCAATCTATCATCATCATCTATCATCATCATCATCTCTAATAAGTCTCGTCAGATGATGGACTTGTTGGATCCTCTTGTCATCATCTCATTTCTGCACTAACATCATCATCACCAATGCATCCATCATGCATCCATCCTACATCCACAAACTGCCAGCATGCCACATATCATTCATATCATAATAGAAAACATCAATCATTTCACATGTATTGCATTTGCATCATCATCATAATATAGATATGTTAGTCTAAGCATCTGCATAGATCATCCATTGCATAATCATGGCATATCACATCATCCATCTCATCCATCTCATAGCATATCATCATCATAATATAGATTTGTTTTTCTAAGCATCTCATTGGCATCGTCATCCATAACCATCCATTTTGAACCTCTTTATTGTGAGATCGACCCTCAAATCAAATATTTTTGCTCGATCTCTCGAGGGGGCAATGTACTAGTGTAGTTTCTGCTGGGGCATCCGAAAAATCAGAAATTTTTTAAATTTTGATTGCGGAAAGTTTATTCTTTGAACCAACACAACAAGTACATTGCTTCAAAGAGGGGCAAAATGTATACATGCAAAATTAACATAATGCATTAGGTCCATTCATCATTTAATCAAGTTCACCTTCATCCATTCATCAGGTAAATCAATTTCAATCTCCTAAGGTCATTCACTTAAATTGAATAAATTAACTTTATTTAATTTAAGCCTATCATTCCCTCTTTGATTAAATAAACCAATCATTTATTTAATTAAAACTCAAATCAGCATTCATCTCCCTTTGATTTGATTTAAATCCCTAAATCAAGTCAAATAACTTAAAACATCCTAATCATCATCCTAGCTAATTAATCCTGATTAAATCTAATCTAACCATGATTAAATGCTAATCCTAACCACTTGCATTCTCTAGATTTTGCCACTTGCACCAATAAATCAATTTATTGTTTTATTAAAATCATCATTTTCACTCAACATGGCATTTATGGGGAATATTCCCTCAAGTTTGAAAAATATGACAAGTTGATTTGTCCCTCCAACATTGCATTTATTTCTCATTTTCTTGTCCCCCTCTCAGCATTTACTCTCAAATTTGAATTTGAAATTTCCCCCTCTTGGGCACATTTCCCAAATCTTGCACATGCATCAACCACTCACCACTTGACAAGTGTCTTCCTCTAATTTGTCCAATCTTAGTCCCACATTCTCCATGTTTGGCACTCTTAGCATTTGAAAATATTTAAATAGAGGCTTCATCCTCAAGCAAATCCTCCACAATTTCATCAACAAATCTCTTGCAAAGTCACTCTCCTTGAAAACTGATTTTGTCCATTTATCATCTCCATCTTCATAGCAATTTCATATCTTCTAGCTTATCTATCAAGGATTGGGAAAGGGCTATTTTCAACAATAGCACCAATCCACTATGAGATAAATTTGGATTCATGTTGTTTATATGCTTATTTAGCTTGTCTTATTGTTTAGCATATCTAACATGAAGCAATATTTCATAGGGATGTTAGATTTGTTGTGTTTTTCTTGATTTATTCTTGTTAAGGCTTAACATATTGCAGATTTGATTTCTACATTCTGGCGCTAGAAGGAGGGCGGATTTGAATTCTTAGTGCCATTGTGTGAGAACTTGAGGCATTGGTGGTATGTGGATGGGATAGCCTTCATGGCATGAATCCATGGGTGGAAAAGGAGAAAACTGTAGTGTAAATCCCTATCTAGGACATGAAAAACTATGTTTTGTATTGTTGTACCAACTCTTACAGGAAGAAAAGTTACTCCTTTAGACGAATGCTCAACATCATCATAAGCTTTGATCACAATTTTCTTGGTTTGTTCGATGCAAATATTAGAGTATCCCAATGCTTTCACTAATTTTAGTGAGAAAATATTTAGACCTACTCCACCATATACTAGGACTCATCTGATCTTATGTTTATTAACAAAAACTTCAAGGTGTAGGGCATCGTTATGATCAGACTTCTATGTCGAAAATTCCTGTTCAAAGAAGGTGACATGGTGTGGTATAGCTAGATATCCAACCATGGCCTAAAATTCATTAACATCTAGATTAGCGGGTATAGATGCTTCTTTTAAGGCTTTATTAAGGATAGCTATGTATTGTGTTGATATGCGAAGGGGTTCTAGAATTGAAATTTGTGTGGGAGTCTTCCCTAGTTGGTCTAGGAGATTATACTGGCTTTTTGGCTGCAAATTGGAAGGTGGTCTTGGAAGAGTTATTTTGGCTCTGTGAGTGGTGAAAACACATTCTAAACTTTTCTTGTTTATGGTAATAGTGGCAATGTGATCATCAAAGGGTCTTATGTTAAGGATAATAGTGTTGTAATCATGTTTGACAATGGCATAATTGGAATTATTGTTACTCCATGAACTGGAGGATTTTCCTTTGTCATTTTCTTGCAAGGGAGTTTTAAATATGGTATGATCAACATTTTTCTTTCCTTATGAACCACCTATCGAAATGGTTCCATTTTCAAATAGGTCTTGAATGATATTTCTGAGTTTCCAACACCTAGATGTTTTGTGTCCTTTTCTGTAGTGATATTCATAGTATTCATCTTCCTTCCACCAGTTGGGTTTGATTAATGAGGGTTCATATTTTTTGATGGTTGGTAGTGGGTATGTGTAGGATTATGATGGGCCAAAAAGTGGCGATATGATGGGTATGTGTAGGGTATGTGGCTGATGAATTTTTTCTTACCCAAAATTGATGAAACAAAAAGGGTTTTTAAAGGAGATTCTTAGCTTTACACCAATATAAATTATGATTTACTTTGACTTAAATAAATAATTATTATTCATTTTCTATTTGAATTATGACTAAAGTCCTAATTGATAGGTTGATTGAAAAACATCTATAGCTTTCAAATGGTATCAAATTTTTTGAATCTGAAACATGCGTCACATTCTATGCTTTGCATACTATAGGATTGAAAAAAAAAATTCATAATTAATTATTTAATTGGAAAAAAATTACAAAAAAATATACATCACATCAGGAAAAGAGTATTCTACTTATATCTCAAATCTTATAAAAAAAATATTATCATTTTATTATGGTTAGGGTGGTCAGACAAACACCTACTTATTTTTTCCTTGAAATTTAAGTACTACTGCATTGAAATTTCAAATTTTTACCAAATATATTTTTTCTTTTTTTAAATAAACCTAGTAGTTTAGAAACTACATTTGATTTGATAAAGATTCTATTCTTACATATTTTTGAAATAATATAGATAACCTATATAAATTTTTATGTCAAGTTTCCTAACTCTGATTTTTCTAAAAAAATTTGCCACTTAAGGGCCTATTTTTTCCATGATGATCCTGCACATACCCTAGTTAGATGACATTGGATTACAAAAGATGTTTTAGGACTAATTCAATCGGATCACCTAATTGGCTATATGTTCTCTTGGCACGTGGAACACATCTGCATTGTTGATTGTTTTGAACTGTGTTCAATGTTTGATTTTGACCTTGTGTTTGGGTATTTGATGTGCTCGGCGTGTTTGACGAGGAGGGACCTTTGAGATGAATGGATATGCCTTTGGTTATCACTTTAGCATTAACAACTCTATCATTTGTGACATTCTTGTTTCAAGACCAATATTTTTTTTATCATTATTGGGCTTTGGAGTCCCCTTATGTACTTTGACTAGTCCTTTTGTAAAAATACATTTTTCATAAAGCCTCCTTTCTCAAGGATTTCATTAAAAGTTGTGCAACATTGGATTTGAAGACTTCTCATCATTTTTGTTGGCAAGAGACACTGCACATGTCATCTTGTATTGTCATTGATGGCAACCCTAGTCAGTGGTTTGATTTGCATGTTACCATTTGATCATATCGGAAGTCGGAATGAAGTTTTGTGATTAACTATCAAACTAGAACAGAGCATCTGACAAAATTGTGTTCATTGATTCATATGAAATTTAATGTTATCATTTTGAGTTGTGGATCTCAAGGAAGATTTTTTGGTGTATGATCTATGTTATCTTTGAATCTCAGAGCCTCGTATCGATGAGTGTGCAAGTTAGAAGATCTGGTTTGATGATTTTTTGTTTAATAGTGCAAAAAGGCCGACTTGATGATTGTACCATCTTGCGGATATTAAAGGAGTAATTGTTTAAGTTTTTTCATGTTCAAAGATATTGTTTTAGGTCCTCACTATGTTGTGGCTGACTTTGGTTGGTGCACATTGAAAATTATTTGTGGATTGAGCCAACAATTTGTAAATATTTTCTATTTTGTTGAAGTTGACATGTGGTTAATTAAAAATTGAGTTGTAGATATATATAAGCAATCATTTTTATCATTTGGAGGTACGTATGAAGTGTTTTGATGTGTGTTGTGAAAGTTAGAAGGATTGTAGAGTGATTATGCATAGTTTCACTTGTGTAGAAAAGGATTTGTGATCCAAATTAAAGTAGACAAAGTAGAAAAGAAAAATTAGATAGAAGGTCAAGAATGTGATTGATGTTCTTAATCAAAACTGTAATCAGGCACTAGCAGATGCTATTTTCTTAGTTCAAATCTTTTGGATGTAATCCAAATATTTTTGTAAGACAATGAGTCTTCTTTTGTATTTGAGCAGTGAGCTCTAGGCAGTGTGCTTGAATGCATGTGCATTCCCCTTTTTGTAAACAATTATTTTTTAGTATACTCATATTGTGGATTGACCTCCACCATGGTTATTCCCCTAACAGGGTTTCCACATAAAAATACTTGTGTTATGGGATAGTGGTTGATTTCTTTTTGTTCTTGTATCTTACTTTTGGTTCAATGTTATAAGTGGTTTAAAGATCAAATTAATAAAGTTAAATTTTGTAGAACACTAATTCACCCCCCCTCTTAGTGTTCCTTGATACCAACAATTGGTATCAGAGCCTAGTTCATCGAAAGAAGTTTAAAAGATTGGGGAAGATATGGATAGTGATTCAATGGATTCAAGGAGTCTTCAACAATTTTTAGTGGAACTAGATGATCTTGATCAGTCCAAATCTGAAGTCCAGGAATTTTAGGCAAGCCTCATGAATTTTGAGAAATGCATTCAATCATTGAAAGATAAAATCAATGAGTCAAGGGAAAAGAGAAAGGAACTCTATGATCAGCTTAAGCAGAAAGAAAGTCAGAGCATGGAAGTTGAACACCTGAATCAAGCCCTGAAGGAAAATAAAGAAGAACGCAAAAGTATGCCAGAGATAATGTTGTCCCAAAACATGAGAGGGAATCTATTGTGATGAAAATGACCAAGGAGATTAAAGACATAAAGAAGAATGAAGATAATCTTGCTCAATCCTTGAAAGAGAAATATGAAGAATGCAACCGAATTACTGACAGATTCAATCAGTTGGAGCTTGAATTGGAACAATCCAGAAATAATGAAGAAGATCTTGAAAGATAGATTGTTACTCTATGAGACGAACTTGCTACTACAAATGAATTTAAAGAGAATTTCAAGATTAGCTCAACCAAGCTTGATGAAATGATTAAAATTTAGAGGACTAGAAATGACAAGTGAGGTCTTGGTTATGAGAAAGGAGAAAGCTCTAGATCTAGACAAAGGAGATTTAGGTAAGGAAATCAAATGAACAAAGCTGGAAGGTATCCGGTAAGACAACCTAATGCTCAAAGGTTCAATGATTACTATTTTTTTTGCAATAAATTTGGTCATATGGCTCCTTAATGTAGAAGTAGAATGAATCCAAGTGGTCCATCATTCTCCAATCAGTGTTTCAATTGCAATAAGTATGGTCATAAGTCAGTTGAATGCAGAAATATGTCAAACAAAATTTTCAATAGAGATGATAGATGTTATACATGCAATAGATTTGGCCATATTGCTAACCAATGTAGATCAAAATAAAATCAATGGAATAACTGGTCTAGACAAATAAATATGGTGTGCTACAATTGCAACAAATTTGGTCACATTGCTAGATTTTGTAGAAGTAGAAAGGGTATGGTAAATCAAGGGAAAAACAAGTTGAAGTAGGAGAGCCAGCTAGAACCGAGTCTGCTAGTTTGACAACATCCTCTACCAGATCTAGATCCACAAGGAGCTCTACTCTCTCATCTAGTCCTACAAAGAAATTAAGCCCTATAAAAGTTGAAGTCAAGACATCTGATAGAGAAGGAAAGACGAAGAAGGACAAGAGCACAAGAGTCTATGTTGTTGTTTCAGAAGATGAAACTAAATTTGATGAAGAGGTAAGAGAAATAAAGAACAAGGGCACCATGGCGTCTAAAGTCTCTAAGGACAAGCCCTCTAGTGAAGAGAAAGAAAAGAAAAAAATGAAAACTAATAAATCAAGTATGTTTGTAAAAGAAGTGGAAAAAGCTTTGATTAAGGATGGTAATCTTAGGCCACATTATGAATGGTATGACACCTTTGATAGTGTCAGTCAAAGAATTCTTGAGGAAGCCACAATAAAGTATTTGAATAATTTAACTATGACTCTCATTGAAATAATATATGAGTCGTCCAAAGGTTTATATGAAGTTTTAGAAATGAGGAGAGTAAATGCAAGAACTGAGGAAGAGCAAATGAGAGAACAAATACTTGTTTATCTGTGTCCAGTGATGTCTATAGAAGAGATGAAAAAAATTATAAATGATGAAAAGAGTATTTTAAGAGCAAGAAAAGGGTGAATAAGCTGATGATTGGATAGACTGAAGAAGTTGCAAAAGACACTAAGAAAATCCTTATGGAAATTCTTTTGAAAAATAGATACAATGTTGTTTTTGAAGAAGCTCATAATGAAGATGCTCCATCTGGTCTGATAGATGAAGAAGGAAAAGAAGACACATTTGAGGATAGTCTGAATCCTCTAGACATTCAAGATGCTAAAATTCCTATGGAGAATGAAGCTCCTAAAATTGTATCAGTTGATGAAATTGAGATTCCTAAAGCAAAGGAAGAATTTGTGGTTGAAGAGAAGAAGGCTGAAGTAAGAGGGATTTTTGTGGAAGCAAGAGACACTAGTAAGGGAGTAAAGGAGTTCTTAGAAGAGAAAAAAGAGGAGTTTGATCCTGAACTAGTTAAAGGTCCTATCAACTTGGACACTCTATCTCCTATTGAGAAACTGAAGGTAGCATCATTTTCTCAAGCCAAGACAAGGGAGGAGATACTGAAATATCATATTGAGGACAGTGAGCTGCTGAATTTTGCATCTGGTATCCTAGAGAAGATCATGCCTTTATATGTCAAGGATTCATCCGATTCTCCATCTGGTCACCTGAAGAAACTTGTTAATTTTGTAAGTACTCACTTTGAGTCACTTGAAAAGTCATCCATGGATAAGTTTTAGAAAGAATTTGATGCTAAAAGGTTCAATAGGTTGAAGGGGATGGTTGCTAATGATAAATATTTGTTAGCTACCTATGTAAATAATATTCAAGGTTCTTTTTCTGAAGGTGGAAACATGTATAATTCATGTTTATCATTTTCTAAGTTCACTGAGGACACTACAAAGAAAATGAAGGAATATGAGAAACAATTAGCATATATCTCTCAAGCATTTGATCTTATAACCATTTTGTTGGAAAGAAAGAAGGACAAGTCATATCCTTACTTGACAAATTTAAAATTCTAAAGCATGAAGAAGGTAGAATTGTTGAAAGGATTTGTGAGCTCAAAGGACTGATTGGTCTTAAGATGGAGACAATGCTTAGTGCATTGAAGGAAGAATAGGATGTTATGGATGTCAGTGATCCGACAAACCTTGAGTTAGTAGAGATGCAATATTACTTGTTTTGTGGTCACATGACTATTTTGGAGAGTCTCAAAAAGAGTTGTGACACTAGTTTGAGCCTATTCAAGACCAATTTTGCAGATATATTCTAGTTCATGTAAGTTGTAGAAGCATGTGTGTACATATGCAGTATGTTCATAGCAATTTTGTTTGATTTTTGGTATGCAGATTTCCCGCCTTTGTCACTGATGTCAAAGGGGGAGTGTGGTACAGTGAAAAATTTCTTATTCACCTTAGGGGGAGTCATGATTAGGATTTGTCTTTTGAATTTTTGAGGTTCTCAGTGTATTCATGTTGGTACTGATTCGACACTTAGTCGTTTGTCACTAAGTGTTTCCATCAATGCCAAAGGGGGAGATTGTTGGCAAGAGACATTGCACATGCCATTTGGTGTTGTCATTTATGGACACCCTAGTCAACGATTTGATCCACATGTCATCATTTGATCATATCGCAAGTCAGAATGAAGTTTTGTGATTAACTATCAAACTTGAATAGAGCATCTGAAAAAACTGTGTTCATTGATTCATATGCAATTTTCCATTATCATTTTGAGTTGTGAATCTCAAGGAAGGTTGTTTGGTGTATGATCTACCTTATCTTTGAATCGTAGAGCCTCGTATCGATCTGTGTGCAAGTTAGAAGATCTAGTTTGATGGTTTTCTATATAACAGTGCAAAAAGGCTGACTTGATGATTATAGCATGTTGTGGATATTCAAGGAGTAATTGTTTAAGTGTTTTCATGTTTGAATATATTGTTTTGGGTCCTCACTATGTTGTAGCTGAATTTGGTTGGTGCACATTGAAAATTATTTGTGGATTGAGCCGACAGTTTGTAAATATTTTCTATTTTGTTGAAGCCGGCATGTGGTTGATTAAATATTTAGTTGCAGATATATATAAGCCATCATTTATATCGTTTGGAGGTAGGTACAAAGTGTGTTGTTGTGTGTTGTGAAATTCAAAAGGATTGTAGAGTGATAATGCATAGTTTCACTTGTGCAGAAAAGGATTTGTGATCTGAATTAAAGTGGACAATGCAAAAGAGCAGAATCAGATAGAAGGTCAAGAATGTGATTGATGTGCTTAACCAGAACTGTAATCAGGCATTAGCAGATGCTATTTTCTTAGTTCAAATATTTTGGATGTAATCCAATTTTTTTTGTAAGACAGCGAGTCTTCTTTTGTATATGAGTAGTGAGCTCTAGGTAGTGTGCCTGAATGCATGTGCATTCTCCTTTTGTAAACACTTATATTTGAGTATAATCATATTGTGGATTGACCTCCACCATGCTTTTTCCCCTAATAGGGTTTCCACATAAAAATCCTTGTGTTATGGTGTTGTGGTTGATTTCTTTGTGTTCTTGCATCTTACTTTTGGTTCAATGTTATAAGTGGTTTAAAGATTACATTAATAAAGTTAAACTTTGCAGAACACTGATTCACCCCCCCTCTCAGTTTTCCTTGATTCCAACAATTTCTTTGTCATGGTTCTCGACAAACATAGTGACTAATTGTTTCTTAGGAATGTGACAAGGGAATTTGCTAGCTAGACTTCTTCATCTTTAGTAAAAAAAGGTGAGTGACTCCCCTTCTTGTTTGGTTGTGCATAATGTTGCAAGGGTGACATCACTTTCAATGTTAAAGGTAAAGTGATAAATGATTTTATCAGCCATCTCATCCCATTTTCTAATCCCTAGAGGAAGATGTGCAAAACAATCAAGGGTTGGCCCCATGAGACTTCATGGGAATAGTCTCATCAAATAGGTGGGATCATATGAGACTTCCATACATGATGTATTAAATTCTTGTATGTGTTCTATTAGATCTCCTTTCCCTTTGTACTTAGGTAGAGGTGGTCTCATGAAGTGAGGGGGGGAGGGCAACATGTATATATATCTGTCAAATGGAAAGGGGCACAATTCCTTCATAGAATTGGTTTTCTCGTTGGTTCCCAATTGCATTTTTTTCATTTGTTGTTGGATAGCTTGTATTTTTTGCATCAAGGTGTCTGCAAGAGATGGTGTCATGTTGGTTTGATTTGGTGCTATGGTCCATTGGTATAATTAAGGTCATACGTTATATTTGGATTGGGATTGACATTATATGGTGTGGGACCTTGGTTACCATTTTGATTTATGTTTTTTTGGTTTGGAGTGAAATTGGCATTCAAATTTGGCCCAAAAGTCATGTTTGTGTTTGGTATAGTGTTTTGAAATTGGGGTATAGATCCTTTATTTTTTCCTTGAATTTGAAATGTTGATCCTTGATTTTCATTTTGGAACTTAGATGGCATAGGTCCTTGGTTGATATTTTTGGAATGATCAGGTAGGTCCTTAAAATCATGGGGTAGGTCCTTGATTAGTTCTTTGACTTGAAACCTTTTGTGAGATAATGTGAATTCTACTAAAAAAATTTGGTTCATTTTGATTTGATGGGGTAATGAGCCTTTGAAATTGGAATGAGGGACCTTGGTTTTTGTTTTGAAGTGTAGTCGTGGGACCCTAATTTTCATTTTGAAATGTAGGTGTGGGACCTTGTGATGTAGGACCTTTGTTCATGTTTTGGAAAAGAGGATTTGTAAAGGTCTTACCCATGGAATTTGATGAGCTTGCAAATGTGAATTTTTTCCTTGTGTTCTCTTGTTTTCAACTGTGGAGATACTAGGGATATGTGTGGTGGTGGTTACCATGTGTGTTGTTGTTCCAAGTGGCATAGGTGACATTTTTTGTGAGGATGGTATGCCCAATGCAAATGGATTTTGGGTATCTTCTTCTACAATGAATGAGACATCAAAGCCTTGAGGGAGTTTGGCACCCTTTTTGGCTAGAGCATAAAAGTATCTATTAGGATCAGTAGTAACAAGCTCATCAACAATGCATAAAAACCTTGGGTCTTGGTAAGCTATTTCAATCTCTTTAGGATTCAATTTCTTGTTGAATTCATCAAGATTTAGACTATCAAATGTGTTGATTGGGTTTGTTTGTTACCTATCGCTCTTTATGGAATGGATTGATTTGAATTTGATCCAAGGGTGCTATCATGAAATGAATCACTTGAGAAATTCATGTCCTTTCTTTTCATTTGTGACCTTTTTCAACCATGTGAGACTTGCAAGGTGATAATGAAGCTAAGCTATGTTTTTAGGATTTTTTTTTGGTTATAGGTGTGTGTGAGAATTGTTAGTATCAAAATAAGATAATTAAAGACACACAAATGAAACATTAAACTAAAGAAAGCTTTTTAAAATGAAATAAAATAAACAAACAGAGCTTCTTCAAAACCGTTCCATTGTTCTCTATCTCCAATGATTCTCTTGAAGCTGCTGCTCTCAGATTGTATAAACAAAGCTTCTTAGAATGGCAACCTGTAGAACAAGTATGCAAAAGGAGAATACTTCTCTATCCTATATGCTGGTGCAGGGAAATGTTGATACAGATATGCATAGGGGTTGTAGATTATGCACAGGGGTTGTGGATTATGAAAGCTATGATATGAAGTGAATAGGCCATGATATGAAATGGTAATATACTATGCTATGCTTCTAAAATTCTATGGATGTTGGAAATGTTGTACTATGTAAATTGGCTATAATTTTCCTGCATGAAAGCTTCTCTCTTTTTAAGAGACCTGGTAGTCCCTTTTATAGATTTTTGCAGGCAAGAGCCTGGCTGGCAAAGATCAATGGTTGTGAGATTGTCTGGTAAGTTTGAATGGTGAGAGATGAAGAGGTTGAGAAGAAGATGGAGGATGTTAAGAGGTTGGAGAGAAGAATGGAGGATTGTCTTCAACCCACAGGAACAAGCTTGCATAGGAATAGAGAAATTAAATTTTCATTTTTAGAAGTTTCTTTCATGGTTGTTGAAGATAAATCCAAATTAAATAAATAGATTTATTTAATTTCATGTGAGTTTGAATTTTGATTTTAGGACTATAGAAGATTCAATTAAATATTTGAAATATTTAATTGTAAATAGACTTTAGAAACATTAATTAAATATTTGGAATATTTAATTGTGAATGGACTTTAGAAGATTAATTAAATATTTGGAATATTTAACTGTGAATGGACTTTAGAAGATTTAATTAAATATTTGGAATATTTAATTGTGAATGGACTTTAGAAGATTTAATTAAATATTTGGAATATTTAATTGTGAATGGACTTTAGAAGATTAATTAAATATTTTGAATATTTAATTGTGAATTGAATTTGGAAGATTTAGAAGAGAAGAATATTTAATCTTTATTTGAATAAAATATTCAAGCCAAAATTATATGATAATTAATATAAATAAATTGTAATGTTTATTTAATTAATTAAGAAATGGATAAGAAAAGTGATTAAATAAACTTATTTATTTAATCGAAATGAAAGAATGAACAATATAAATAAATTATTTAGATTTATTTATATGCACATTGAATTTGGAGATTTAATTAAATATTTAAAATATTTAATTAATTACCAGACTATTGTGATGTGACCATTTTTAGTGTATACATTTTGCCCCTCTTTGAAGTGATGTGTTTTACGCATTGCTTCAAAGAATTTTAAAATTTTCCCCAGATGCTGATTGTCAAATGATGATAGGTATATGCCCCCGTGAACGATGAATCGATAAGATTGATTTTTTTTTTTGTGATTTTTTTGAATTTTTAGATTTTTATGATTTTTGAAGATGTCGATTCATTGTTCAAAAATGATGATATGAAGAAATTGTCGTGGAAAGATGTGAGATCAAAATTAATGATCTAAATTTCCCCTGTGTATTGCGTATTGAGTATTGCGTATTGTGTTGCCCTAATTTGATGTTGTTTATCTGATAAATTTGTTCCCAAGGTTGTTGGAAAACAAATAGTAGCTGATATATTTGCTTTCAAGTTAATGAAAAACAAATAGTTGTTTGATAAGTTTGCTTCTAAAGTTGTTAAAAACAAACAAGATTGTGATAAATTTGATTTCCATGATGATGAAAAACAAATTGTTGTTGATAAGTTTGCTTCTAAAGTTGTTAAAAACAAACAGGATTTTGATAAATTTGTTTTCCATGATGATGAAAAACAAATAGCTTGTTGATAAGTTTGCTTCTAAAGTTGTTAAAAACAAATAGAATTTTGATTTGATTGATAAGCTTGCTTTTAAAGTTGTTAAAAACAAACAGGATTTTGATAAATTTGATATTCAAATTTGATTGATTTGTTGTGATAATTTGATATTGATTTTGCTTTGACGATTTGATTGATTTGATCTGATATTGATTTGATATTGATTTGATTGATATTGATTGTTTCTTCCTATTCAATAGGAGAGATTGAGCATCTTGTAGTTACGAGAGTGAATCCCAAAGATATGAAACATTTGATACTTTGCCAGCTTTTGGGAAAAATCTATGAAATGCAAAAATGCAAAATATAACTTGAATGTAATCTATACTAATCATGTAGGGTATTTGTACAATATTGCCTTTCTGAGAGCTTATTTGTGCTTTTTGTGTCATCATAGAGAATTGAAATGTTGAAAGTTAATACAAGCATCAAAGGGTATGTTAGCACCAGTGATGACCTGAGTATTGCTTTTATGATTTTTGATATAGCAAGATAATACAAGCATTTAGGTATAATTGAATCAAGATGACCTGAGTATCGCTTGCATAAACAGACAAGAGTTAATCCATTTCCTATGCAAATTCTGAAATGTCATCAATGATACGTAGTAGAGCATGTCTTGTGACCAATTTGCATAGTACTAATGATTTCCTTGCAAACAACAGACAAAGAAAAATCATACTCATTCCTTGATTTTCTAGTTCAGTACATCATCTAATTGCTCCAAAGATATAATAGAAAATCAACCAACAATTCAAATTTTTCCTAAAGTATTCCAAACATTATTCAGATTAAGATCATCCAACTTGATTATGAACATTGATGTTTGTGTTTGATTATCATTGTTTTGACCATATTTTCTTGATGTCATTGGCATTGAGTGATTGTTTTGGTGTTGTGGTTGATTTGATGCGTCAATGTATGTTGCGTTTTGTCAAACTATCATTTGTCCGTTTGTGATGTTTTAAAAGCTCGTTGCCCTTCTCTTGTCTCAGTCCGTGTTTTTGCCCCCAGTTTAAACACAACTTGAATATGATGGATATGTACAAATTTCATCAAGCCATGATGAAACACAAGGATTCCCATTGCATGATATGGATATGATAGATATGTACAAATGATAGATGTGGATAGATGAAAGATATGGTATGAAAGATATGGATAAGATATATGATGTTCAAGAAGATCTTTAACCTTGTCAAGATCAAAGGTGGAAATGTAAGGAATAGGAATGGAAAAGATAATGACCATGAACGATAAGATAGATGAAACTTGTCCCTAAGTGGAGAGTGCAAGAGGAATATGGAAAATAGGATATGGATGATAGGGAGATGGAGGAAGGACTTAAGCATCAAGTTTCACAACCAAATATCCCTCTAATAAACCATGTCAATGGGAATTAGAATCCTAAATGTTGGCAGATTAATGATATGATGGAAGAATCTAAGGACTTATGCAAAGGTTTGGAGTAAAGGAGAATGATGGGGGATGAATGTTGGATAATGGATAGGAGGCTGGAAGGCCTGTTGATGGATAGATGGAAAGGTTGGAAAGATCAACATTAGCACACACCTTGAAGGGCGGTGGAGTGATGGAGGAAAAATGGATTTAGAAGGTGATAGGTTATTAAATGGAAAATTGGAGGAAGCTTTTGGATTAGCAAATTTGGATGCCAATTTAGATTTTATTGCTTTTATGAGACTTTTAGGAATCCACATGACTTTTGATTTTGAGTTTTTCTTTGTGGACCTTTGTGGCCTTTGACATTTTTCTTTTTGATTTATGGACCTTTGTGGTCTTTGAAAATTGCCTTTTGAATTGATGGACCTTTGTGGCCTTTTGAATTTTTCTTTTGCTTTGATGGGCCTTTGTGGCCTTCTGAATTTTTCTTTTGATTTTTGAATCGAATTTTCTTTTATTTTTGCATGACTCTTTGAGGAGACAAGTTGATCCTTTGATACATGTGGATTTTTATATTGAAGCTTTTGACATTTGGCACCCAAATTGCTTCCAAAAGAAATGGAAGGAATGTATTGAGATGAACGATATGGAGGTATGATGGATGAGTTAATATGGGTATAATTTTGAAAGTGGATCAAGGATGTGTGCCTTTTTTGTTCTTGAAGAATAGGAGATGGAGAAATGTGGGACCGTGATATGGATGGAAGGGTTGATGAGCTAGGTTTGGGATGATAAGGACCAAGGATAGATGGAAGGTTTGATGAACTAGGATAAGGACCTAGGATAGATGGAGAGTTTGATGGACTAGGATACCTAGGTTAAGCATGAGGTGTATAACCAAGGCCATGAGAATATGGATTTGCTTGGACAAAAAGGGGTTCTAGGATACCTTGCTCATGAAGGCCTAATCCTTTTCCTTTGTAATTCATACTTTGACACATTTGTTTACCAATGGGATATGTATTGTTTGTGAAACAAGATGCAAGTCCATTGTGAGGAGGATATGATATGGATGAGAGGATAGGTGTTGGAAGTAAACCAGAATGGATAAAGGTGGAGGATCCCAATTTATAGGTGTGGGGTTCATGGATAACTTGAATAGGTGTGATAGGCTCTTGACATGGGGATGATGGGGTGTTTTGATCTTGACTTGGAAAAGGATTATGAAGTGGTATGAAAGGCATGTCTTGATCATGATAAGGATAATCATCTTCATGGGATGAAAGGGTATCCTTGAATGGAAGCATATATTGATGAGGAAGGGAATCGTGGGATTTTGTAGAAATCATATCTTCATCATCAATTAGTAAGACATCATTAGATAGGACAAAAGAGCTATCATGCTCTTGTGATGCAATAGAATCATGGGATGGTATGGATTGATTAGATGATGTGGAAGAAGAACGTGGAAGAAAATTTTGTTCTTGAGATGGAAGAGGATTATCATGGGTGAATAATGAAAGGAGGGGATCATCATATGGTTCTTGAGAGATGGGATCTTGATCAAAGATAGGAAGGGTTTGTAGAATGTTTTGATCAAAATGTGTAGATTGAAATGAATCATTGGATGTAAACGATACGATAGAAGAAGGTGATTGAATGGAATCGTTATCTTGAGTGAAAGAATTGTGAGATTCATTTTGAATTATGGGGGATGAAGATAAATGCATGACATGATAGGATTGGTCAATTTTATTTGATGGCTTAGATTTGGGCTTCTCATTTAACCTTTGCAAAAAATCAAAAACATTGAATTTGGATGATGTTGCTTTTGGAGGAGAATAGGTTACATTCATATTTCCATCAAAGGACTTCGTAGTTGTGCCCCCTTGTATTTCCTTGATTTTCCTTTGGAGTGCTCTTATTTGTTGGGGAAGACTACTAAGATCATTTAATGGAGTTTTAGTTTTTTCAGGATCTTCCTTAATTTTCTCCATATTGTAGTTAGAGGGAAATTTGGCACCTTGGTTTGCTAAAAAAAGAAAGTAGCCTTCTTTATCTCGCTCTAAGATCTTGTCCAAAATTATGTGAAACTGTGGATCCTGTTCAGCTTCTTGAATCATTTCATCGGTTATTTCATCATTTGAACTATTCCCAGTATGAAACCTATGAAAATTATTTTCTTCCCTATCACCCATGTTGTAAAGTTGACAATAGGCATATGCTTTTGAAATGTTCTTCTAGACTTAGATCATAGTTTTATAAGAGCAAAAATGATGATGTCTTGATCTGATAAGATGAAAATATTATGATATAATCAAATGACATTTCTAACTCTTGATTGTGGCTTCCAAGATGAAAGGATATCAGAATCCTATTGGGGAAGTTGAATCAATAATCGAAAACTTTTTTGAAAAGATGCACTTTTTTGAGATTTGATTCTAGTCTCAAAAAATGATAAGTGTAATCAATGTAATTGTGAGTTTTGGATGATCTTTACTGAATTAATGTTTTGAAAACACATCAAGCAAGTTGTAGAATAGTTGTTTTAAAGTCCTATACTAAACATCAAGTGTATGATCAAAATGGTTTTCAAAAATTGTTTTCACGGGTTTTACACATGATAGATAGTTCAAACAAACTCACTCTTAATAGTCAAGTAGGTCACCATAGTAATCAACAACCCACATCTTAAAATTGTGTCGACTCACATAGCCATGTCACACCCAAAGGGGTGCCCGTATTTTTTTCTTTTCCAGGCGCATACTCACAGTGACGGAAGTGGAAACCGGATCCCTTGAGCAAATGGTCCTTGGCAGTTATATGGTGAGTGTCTTGGGGGTAGATTCTTCCCTCCCCTGCACTGTGATTATTATGATGTTCAGAAACTAACTTCGGTTGGATACTACACTAAGTTTGTAGTAAGGGTTTATGTTCGGTGCGGCAAATGATATACTCCCTCGAGAGACCTCCCAACCTTTAAAACAAAGGCTTTGGGGATGGTTATCAATGCACACTACCATCGAATTGGATTTTCATCAACCATCCACATTTGATTAAAGTGGGTTGGAAAACTTGGCTTTAGTTGTTCCCACTTAGGTCGTTCCCGTAGGGTGAGTACTTTTTCCCACTACGGGAGGCCTTCTAAAAGGTATTATCAAAGCTTGAAATTGCATGAAATGAAATAGATGAGTTTGCCATTATGATCACCCAGTTAAGGGGAGAGCATAAGCCTATCACCATTCAATCACAAAAAACAAGAGTTCAATTTTAAGCCCAAATAAATAGTTTTCTATACTAGGTGAAGATATTGCTTCACAAAAACATGGTGTTCTTTTTAGTCCAAAAATGCAAACTGAAGTGACTATCCTAGGATTGCTTGATTTTTAATGAAATGACTATCCTAGGATTGCTTCATTCTAATTAAGTGATTATCCTAGGATTGGTTTATTCTTTTAAAGCTCTTGCTGGCCGCGGTCGTGTCGGATCCAGTCAAATTTCTACTTTATTACAAATTATAGATGTAGACTTTTAGATTAAAAATGTGCTAAAATAGACATAAAGGGCGCTGCAAGATCATAAAAGGGCACTGAGGAATTTCTAATGGGCGCTATGAAATTACTAATGGGTGCTATGGAATTAGTAACAGGCGCTAAGAAATATGCAATGGGCGCTATGATATATTGAATGGGCACTGATAAATTTACAATGGGTGCTATGAAATACTGAACGAGCACTGTGAAATACTGAATGGGCGCTGTGGAATATGGAATGAGCGCTATAACAGTGATAAAGGGTGCTATGGAATGTTGAACGGGTGCTAAAACATGTTTAATACGCTGAATCGTTCTTCTAGCCCTAACCTGTCAGAAAAATCTGCAAACAGATGTTAAAATTGGGGCAAAGGCCCCATGCTGGGTGCCAAAAATGTGTGTGAGAATTATTAGTATCAAAATAAGATAATTAAAGACACACAAATGAAACATTAAACTAAAGAAAGCTTCTTAAACTGAAATAAAATAAACAAATAGAGCTTCTTCAGAACCGTTCCATTGTTCTCTATCTCCAGTGATTCTCTTGAAGCTACTGCTCTTAGATTATATAAACAAAGCTTCTTAGAATGGAAACCTGTAGAACGAGTATGCAAAAGGAGAATACTTCTCTATCCTATATGCTGGTGTAGGGATATGTTGATATGGATATGCACAGGGGCTGTAGATTATGCACAGGGGCTATGGATTATGAAAGTTATGATATGAAGTGAATAGGCCATGATATGAAATGGTAATATACTAAGCTATGCTTCTAAAATGCTATGGATGCTGGAAAGGCTGTACTATGTAATTGGCTAGAATTTTCCTGCATGAAAGATTCTCTCTTTTAAGAGACCCGGCAGTCCCTTTTATAGATTTTTGCAGGCAAGAGCATGGCTGGCAAAGATCAATGGCTGTGAGATTGTCTGGTAAGTTTGAATGGCGAGAGATGAAGAGGTTGAGAAGAAGATGGAGGATGTTGGGAGGTTGGAGAGAAGAATGGAGGATTGTCTTCAACCCACAAAAACAAGCTTGCACACGAACAGAGAAATTAAATTTTATGTTTTGGAAGTTTGTTTCACGGTTGTTGAAGATAAATCCAAATTAAATAAATAGATTTATTTAATTTCATGTGAGCTTGATTTTTGATTTTAGGACTATAGAAGATTCAATTAAATATTTGAAATATTTAATTGTTAATAGACTTTAGAAAAATTAATTAAATATTCGGAATATTTAATTGTGAATGGACTTTAGAAGATTAATTAAATATTTGGAATATTTAATTGTGAATGGACTTTAGAAGATTTAATTAAATATTTGGAATATTTAATTGTGAATGGACTTTAGAAGATTTAATTAAATATTTGGAATATTTAATTGTGAATGGACTTTAGAAGATTAATTAAATATTTCAAATATTTAATTGTGAATTGAATTTGAAGATTTAGAAGAGAAGAATATTTAATCTTTATTTGAATAGAATATTCAAGCAAATTATATGATAATTAATATAAATAAATCGTGAATGTTTATTTAATTAATTAAGAAATGGATAAGAAAAGTGATTAAATAAACTTATTTATTTAACGAAATGAAAGAATGAACAATATAAATAAATTATTTAGATTTATTTATGTAGACACATAAAATTGTCCTAGGCTTGCAACTCTTGATTATTCAACATTGCCCCTTTCATTCTTAAAAATTAAATAATTTTTAATTATTTAATTATTTTCTAAAGTCATAATTCTTCTATTAATTAAATAATTTTAATTATTTAATTAATTCATTTTTTATCTTTATTCCTCCCTGATTAATTAAATAATTTTTATTTATTTAATTACGTCACTAATTAAGCCTTCTTTCTAAAATTAAATAAATTCTTATTTATTTAATTTTTGTCCACTTTCCACTATAATTAAATAATTTGAATTATTCATTAGCCTTTTCTCTCATTAAATTAAATAAATTTTATTTAATTTGGTCCACTCTCTTGAATTTTGAATTAAATCATTATTTAATTCAAAATTATTCTTTTTGTCACATTCCTCTATAATTAAATAATATCTTTATTATTTAATTATTCATTGGTCACCTAAATTAAATAATTTTATTATTTAATTTCTCCAGCAACCTCTTTGTCCGTGCCAGTCTTATCTTCCAAATTTATTCTGATCTTTTGACATCTCATTTAATTTTGACCCTTGATTGAATTATCTTATAATTCAATCTTGGCCCTTCATCCTTACCTTTTGCCCTAATTTTGACCTAACCCTAATGCACAGCAGCATTTAATCTTGATCATTGATCCTAGGGTTCTTGTCATCTTTTCATCCTAGCCACACGTTCAAAATTGCAGTTTTCATAAAAGGGCAATTTTGATCTCATTTGCTGGTCTCTGGGTCTTTTGATTTCTTGACCTCTAGTCTATGTCTATTTTCTGTCAACTTAGGGTTATAATTTTTACAGTCATAGTCATTCTAATCCATTGTAGGGTTATTTTATTTTCTACAAATCCTTCAACACTTGCATAGGACTTAGTCTTTAGGCATAGTTGCTCACATAAATCTGAGGGCATTTTTATTTACTGCAAGCTAGGAGGTGTAACAAAGATCAATCATTGAAGGTGGAGACTTAGGGTAACATTATCCCTTTTGTCTTCACATCACATCACATTATTTCCTTTGTGCTTTGTTATTTCATAAGAATTTTAATGTTATTGTGCTAACCCCCTCTAACTATTTTAGAATTTTCCCTTGATTACATTGGTGAACCCGACTCTCTGTTTTCTGTCATTTTTCCGTATGGTTGCATGTATTTTTTGTCAATTTTGTAGGAACAGGTACAGAGCGCCGCAATCGCAAGCTCAAGTGCCACAATCACAAAATTGAGCCGCAACTACAAAATCGAGCCGCAACTGACAAATCGAGCCACAACTGACAAATCGAAGCCGCATTAACTACCAACCGAGCCGCAATTCGCAAATTGAGCGCGAATGCATAAAATCGAAACCCAATCGCTAAATCCCGCGAATCGCGAAAATTCAAGAATCGCTAAATCCAACAAGAATCGCCAAATCGAGCCGCGAATGCAGTAAAATTTGAGCCGCAAAAAATCGAAATAATTGCAAAATTGACACAATCGCAAAATCGAGCCAAGAATCGATAAATCGGCATAACTCGACAAATAGAGCTGTAACTGACAAATCAAGCCGCAACTGACAAATCGAGCCGCAACTGTCTGGTAAAAATTTTCTTTCAATTTTGAGGTTTTGATTTTTAGATTTTTGGGTTTTTCTATTTACTGGTTTTCTGGTTTTCTATTTCTTTTCTGTGTCTTTATTCCTGCAAGTTAACTAGATTAGATTTTTCTTGTATTACTAATCTTTTCTTGTAGCATGTGGCAATCCTCATTCGTGTGTCCAAGACCATTGCATATGAGACTACTAATATTCATTGTTTGCAGATTCGCATGTCAAAGACGGAATAACAAAACTTTGTACTTATTTTTCATAGATTAGCAAACATTTGATTTCGGTGCATATAAAAAGAACACATGTCTTCTTTGGTTGATTGTGCTTGAGGGATGGTAGGTGAGTATGCTCTCACTTGGTGAAAACCTTGTGATCAGAAAACTAGACCCATCTTTATTTGTTAATTACCCTTCACAATTCGGTATATCGGAGTATCCTCTCCCCTTGCGCATTTGTGCGATCCTGGGTGTAAGAGAAACGGTTATTGACTCTAGAACTTGGGCCTGTTCTGGTGGGAAAAAGTACTCACCCCAGGATGACTCAGACTGGTAGCACCTTGACATCGAGGGACTTCCAGCCGGTATATAAAAGTGGGTTCTTGGGGAAAGCCCAAGAATCACGAGCATGGTTTCGATGAGATGGATCCGAAAGGGGACTCTACATGGATCACGCCCATGAACGGAATGCCCGAACTAAAAACTCTTGTGTAGTAAGCCAAAATCCTTCTATTTGCTAGCGCAAGCACCGGTCGGTGTGAAGGCATCCACACTTTCGCAATTTGTAGTAGATGTGATCAGCTTGCCATGGGAGTTTCATGGGGGTTGGAAGCTTGGTTGGCCTGAGAAGAGAGTGCACTGTAAGGGGGAGCCCGTGCAGCCAAGCTTCTGAATTCACACGCTACAGATATGCAGTTGGGGAAACCCACATGGAATCTAGTGAATATTGTCATGGCCTAACCTAGGATTGTACTTATTTGATGTGTGATTGGTTACATTCAAAACATTGTGCTTGTGAAGTGCTTGTTGGATTACTCAAACATTATACACAACATTCACAAATCAGGACACAAACAATTGACCTTAGGCAACTCATACTTTTCAACAAGACATTAGAAGACAATCTCAGTCCTCATTTTAAACTTAGACTTGGCATTGTCCATCATAGTCCTCATTTGGCATCTAGACTTGGCATTGGTCATTTTCCTTAGTCAACATCTTCATTGTCATCTTGGCATTTGACATCCTTTCTTGACAATTTTATCACCTTGCATTAGTCATTTCCCTTGGAAAAACGTCATTATTGCTTTACATTTAACATCATGACATCCACCACCTTGTCTTCCCTTCACCAACGTCTTGATAGGCTTGCTAGTAAAGTTGAATACCAATTACTCTGTAGAGGTCAATACCAACAAGCCTTAGACGTTAGGAGACAATTCCTCCCAACCGACAATCAATGTCCTTCGTACCAACAATCCATGAGTCCTAGTCCTCCATCCATCTACCCTCACTACCAACATTCACTTAATGCCATTCATGACATTAGTCCACAACAAACATCCATTACTCACCCTTATCCTAACTTTGACAAGGGAAGCCAACTGTCCACTCATCCATTCCAAACCTCCATGTCATATTCTGACCCTTCACCTATCAATCCTGTCCAAGTCTACATCCCTTATCAACCATCTACCAACTCATGTCAAGTCCCCACATCATACCATACCAATTCGGTCCAAGTCTCCATGTCCTATTTCAATCAACCTTACACCAATCCAGTCGAAGTCTCCACGCCATATCCTTGTCCTTCAATAGTTAATCCAGTCCAAGACTCCATGACATATCTAGTCCAAGTCCCCATGTCATACCCTTATCCTTCACATACTAGTCCAATGCAAGTACCCATGTCATATACTAGTCCTTCACATACTAGTCGAGTCCAAGTCCCCACATCCTATCCTAGTCCATCATTCATTAATCCTTTTCAAGTCATCCCCTCACAAGCCACATCTAGTCATGAAAATTCTATCATTGCTCAAAGTCAAATCCCATTGTCTAAACTTGAGGATACATGTCAAAATGAAAGCCCAAAGCATAACCTTATAATGTCACCCTCATGTCAAGAACAAGGTAGTCCATCCCATGACCCTATCTTAAACTCCATTCAGGGAGTCCTTCAAGACAATCATGACATCCAAAACACACCTATCTATGACAACCCCATCTTTGAACAAGACCCTACCATTGACCAAGAAGTCCAAATCCATGACAACCCCATCTTTGACCAAGACCCTATTGTTGACCAAGAAGTCCAAAATGATCCACTCCTTGACCTTTACGCCATTCATGATCAAACACTTTCCAATCCTATACAAGCCTCGACTATTGAAAGTTTCCAAAATGAGACACTTTCCTCCATTACACACATAGACGATACTCCTCAAGCACAAGAGTATTCCAATATAGACATATTTGAAAATGATCAAGCTATAGCTGAATTTACTGGACTCTATGACACCGACTATAATGATGGCTTCGACATTTCTTTGGAAGCACCAAGAGAATTATTTGAACCTGACATGTTGCATGATCAAACCAAAGATATCAGTCAAGAATATGTCCAACATGAAAATGAAGCTAAGACACTTTATCAACTAGGGTCATCTATCTTTGTCAGAGCATGATTTCTTCCAAATGAAAATATTACAAGTGACAGTGTCCATAGACATCATGATGGGTTAGCATCTTGCTTTCAAAACAATAAATACCCCATTGCAAATAGAAACTTTCAAAGCATGCAATATCAAGGCAAAGGACTAGGCATACACGAGCAAGGCATTCTTGAACCAATACAGCTTCAGGGAAATTACAGACATCAAGGTCTTGGTTATTCCTCAGACAACAAATCAAATGATGTCAGTGGTACCTCCTCGATACTGGGGGAAACTTTGTTAGATACAAATGTCAAAATGGAGTCCATGAGAAATCCTTGTCATAAGATTGCTGCCAACACCCCCTCCACCCACACCATGAACCGTCATTCCATCAGAAATAAACCTTCCCTTTGGAACCAACAAAAACAAAAGTCTTACAAGTCAAAAGATCAAAATCAAATGTCAAAGGCCACTGAATCAAACAAAAGGACAAGTGGAAAAATGAAATTAAAATGGATCCCAAAGAAAGACGGATCGAACAAAGACACTCAGTCAAATACAAAAGTCAATCACAATGTGGAGCCACAAGGCAAGAGGACTCCCACATATAACACATGTCCACCTCCTTCAAAATGGTCATCAATCAAGGCATATAAAAATGTTGGTTCCAAACGCCATCCCTCCAAAATTCGTCATACACCATCCCAAGTTTGGAAAATAAAAAGTCATTCATCTAAATGTCTAAACAACCTTTCCATGTCTACTCTCATTCGTCATAATCCTACATCTCGCCTAAAGTCCAAAAATCCCACGTCACAAATCCATCACATCAAGATAGCAAGTCTTTACCACAAGGACTCTCATGGCACTCTATTGCGATGTGCGTATTTTGATAAGGCCAACTCTAGTATCAGAAAGGATCACAATGACATCGATCAGTTGTATACAAGTGCTACGATCCTGACAAGAGAACTCCTGCAACAAGGTCATTATTGGCATATTATGGCACCAGTCTCTACATCGGCACCGTCAATAGATTCAGAACAGTCAGTGGTTATCTAAAGCATTCAGGCTATCCACAAAATAAAAAATACAAAAAAAATCAAAAATCAAAAAATCGTCACCCTGATGAAAACTTGGCAAACAGGCGTCTTGGTGACACCAAAAAAATAAAAAAAATCAAGAAAATAGTAAAGAGAAAAATTTCATCCAATGGTGACAACCTGGCAAACAGGCGCCCTGGATAAGTACCATGATGAAAACCTGGCAAATAGGCGTCATGTGTAAAATAAATCGTCTATGTGGACTCTTACACTTGGGGGCAAGTCATCTCATTTCCCATGCCTTCCTTATGACATTGACATCCATCTATGCCCTATTATTTCCACACATTTTTCCCACCTATCTTGGTCTTGACATAAAACTGGCACACATAAATCATGCTTTGGGAAAAATCTTGACATGTCTATCCTTCGGTCATACACGATTCACGAAACATCATGTCATTGACCGTCATAGTCTTATTGTCCTTATATGACATAGTCCTTGAAAACCATATGGCATTCCCTTAGTCTCATGTCTCACGTCCTTTACCAAGGCCACCTTTTTTCCTTTTATGCTTGTCACCTATCTTGGCTTTCCCTTGTCAAACGGTCTAAGGAAACTCCATCATTCCAAATGCAACGAGTCTAATCCATACAAGCACATTATCCAAAATTTTACTTGACTGTGTTCCTGGCCCAGCTGTAGACCTCCATACTTTTGTCACATTATCGTCATCGTCCTCACGTTGTTTTGGGATGCGTCCTTCCCACGTCAAACAACGTTGTCATCACCTGTCAATTGGTATTCAGCTTGACTAGGGGCACAATCATGTTTGTCCTTGGATTCTCATATGTAGGCATCAATCATATGCATTTGTCACGATCCTCTTAAACGTCAAAATCCAAAAAAAATCATAAAATGTCCTGAAAAAAGATAAAAACATCATAAAATGTCCTGAAAAGCATAAAATACAAATGTCTCCAAAAGACAAAACAAAAAGTCCTGAAAAGACAAAACATCATAAAAAGTCCCAAAAGATAAAACATCATAAATGTCCCTAAGAAAGACCAAAAATTGCTAAAATGTCCAAAGTTGAAAAACACAAAACATCCAAATCAATGTCAAAATCCTAAAGATGGAGTCAAAGTCACTATGTCAGCTTAGTCTTATGTCATTGTCAACTACGCTTGTTCTGCGGCATTTACATGAGGTAGCATTCATACTTGAGTCCCCCGGTGACATTAGTCACCCTTTTAGGTTTGTCAAAAAATAAAATCATGACGAATCTTTTGGTCCTCAAGATACGTACTATTAGTCGTGGTCGAACTACTAGGTCGGGCCTCTATTAGGTTCATGGCATCACATCGCACACATGTCAAAAAGTCTTCAAGACAACATGAATCTTTCCCAAATGAACAAAACTCATCATGACAATCATTATCACAGCAGGACAATCTCAGGTGCACATATCATCATGACAATATCGACATATGGCCAACACAAGTCAAACTTAGTCAAAACAAGTCAAACTTAGTCAAAACAAGTCAAATTATCGCAACCAGTCAAACTATCAACTCTTGGTTACCTTTCAGATGGGTCCTTCTAAAGAATAACCTCTGTCATTGGTGCCTTAGGATGTGTCCTTCCTAGGCATTGTCCCTATCATTTGACATTTTCGAGGAATCCTTTCTGACACTTAAGGATCATTCCTCTTGACAACAATGTTCTTTCAGATGTGTCCTGAAGAACAAAACTCTGACATTAGTGCCTTAGGATGTGTCCTTCCTAGGCATCGTCCCTATCATTTGACATTTTCGAGGGATCCTTTCTGACACTTAAGGATCATTCCTCTCGACAACAACGTTCTTTCAGATGTGTCCTTCTGAAGAACAAAACTCTGACATTGGTGTTTTAGGATGTGTCCTTCTTAGACATCGACATTATTCAGGATGTGTCCTTCCTGAATATGGCAACCTTCAGCATTTGTCATCTTGGCATCATTTAAATTTACATTGACACATCAATGCACTCGGCATCCAGACGCACTTGGCAAACACTTGGCATTTGTTTTTAGCTTTTATCATGATATTAGTTTTTCAGCGAGATCCCACTAAGCAGGATTTAGAGAAGCAGCGACGTATCATGTCAATTGACATGCATGACTACTAGTTTCTCAGTGAGGTCCTGATTTTGGGATTTAGAAAAACAACGACATATCATGGTAAGGACTCTTTCTTTTTGTATTTTGACAATCATGCTACTAGTTTCTCAAGGATGTCCTGGAAACAGGATTTAGAGAAGCAACGGCGTTCCATGATTTGTCCTTGTCTTTTTTCTGCATGTGGTTGATTATGGCAAAAAGACTGGGGCAAGCTCACTCCTAGTATGAGTCATGATCATCCTTGTCTGTGACTGTTTGTCTTACGTGCTAGTACGACCTTGCACACCTTGATCTATGTCATATCATGGTGTTTCTTGGCCATTACAACAGTTCGCCCAATGATGATTAAGAGCAATAAACATTAGACCTATGGCAATGTTTTGAAGGATTTGGTCTAGGAACTAACATACATCTTCTTTAGTCTTGTCATCTTCTCTCACTCGTCTCATATAGGCATTGCATCCATATCATCATCCATATCTTTTGCACTAACATTTCTTTGTCTCTTCATATTCTAGTCTTCTTGATAATTTCGGTGATAATACTCATGTTCTTGAACTCGCCTCCGCCTCTCGAGGGGCATACCAGAACTCCTCTCCTCGCCATTCTTCCTCATCTTATTTTGCATCAGCATTTTTAATTTATTTTCTTTGTCACAATGCATAGTATGACATTATGACAAAGAGGCAAAATGCAAACACATAAAATTGTCTTAGGCTTGCGACTCTTAGATTATTCAACATTGCCCCTTTCATTCTTAATAATTAAATAATTTTTAATTATTTAATTATTTTCTAAAGTCATATCTTCTATTAATTAAATAATTTTAATTATTTAATTAATTCATTTTTATCTTTATTCCTCCCCGACACTAAACAAATTTCATTCTCTATTTTAATTACGCCACTAATTTCTAAAATTAAATAAATTCTTATTTATTTAATTTTGTTCAATTTTCACTATAATTAAATAATTTTAATTATTCAGCTTAGCCTTTTCTTCATTAAATTAAATAAATTTTATTTATTTAATTTGTCCACTTTGAATTTTGAATTAAATCATTATTTAATTCAAAATGATTCTTTTTGTCACATTCCTCTATAATTAAATAATACCTTTTTATTATTTAATTATTCATTGTCACCTAAATTAAATAATTTTATTATTTAATTCTCTCCAAAGAACCTCTTCTTTGTTCTGTGCCTTATCTTCCAAATTAATTCTTGACTTTTGACATCTCATTTAAATTCGACCCTTGATTGAATTATCTTATAATTCAATCTTGGCCCTTCATTCTTACCTTTTGCCCTAATTTTGACCTAACCCTAATGCACAACAAAGATTTAACTTTGATCATTAATCCTAGGTTCTTGTCATCTTTTCTTATCCTAGTTACATGTTCAAAATTGCAGTTTTCATAAAAGGGCAATTTTGATCTCATATGCTGGTCTCTGGGTCTTTTGATTTCTTGACCTCTAGTCTATGTCTATTTTCTGTCAACTTAGGGTTATAATTTTTACAGTCATAGTCATTCTAATCCATTGTAGGGTTATTTTATTTTCTGAAAATCCTTCAACACTTGCATAGGGCTTAGTCTTTAGGCATAGTTGCTCACATAAATCTGAGGGCATTTTTATTTACTGCAAGCTAGGAGGTGTAACAAAGATCAATCATGGAAGGTGGAGACTTAGGGTAACATTATCCCTTTTGTCTTCACATCACATCACATTATTTCCTTTGTGCTTTGTTATTTCATAGGAATTTTAATGTTATTGTGCTAACCCCCTCTAACTAAAAATAGAATTTTCCCTTGATTACAATTTATACGCAGATTGAATTTGGAGATTTAATTAAATATTTAAAATATTTAATTAATTACCAGACTATTGTGATGTGACCATTTTTAGGTGTATACAATAAGGATGCAAGGTGATTATGCAAGGATAATTATGACTAAAGGATGAAGCCAAATGAAGCGAAATGAAACTAGTGGATGTAAAGGATACCAAAGGAAGACTAATTAATGATCAAGGATATATGATATGGAGACTAAAAGATGCTAAGTAGTGATGCAACTAAGGCTAAGATGAAATTAAACTATGTTTTTGTGTTTTTGGGATATAAAGATGCAAAATGAAAGTGCAAAGTCTATGATTAAGGAGTGATAGGATGATAGTGAAAGTACGGTCAAAAGGTATGATATGAGACTAATATGATGCTAAGGATATGAATCCTTAAAATTTAAGACAAAGGATGGTAACCAAGCTAATGTAGGTCCAAGATGAAAAATCCAAATGTCATTGACTTTTGTAATAATTAAGATAATAATTTTGACAAGGGTGAGTCTAAACTAGGACACAAGCTTGAGACTCAAGTTTGACCAAGATGAAAAAGGTTGATAAAGTGAAAGATGAAGGTCAATGAAAAATTGGATAAGCAACCATGGACTATCCAAAAGCTTAGTAATCTTCCTATGTTTGAAATTTGAAAGGATAAGTGTAACTTAAGGTCTAGGATTGATTATGCAAAGTGAGGATGTAACCTAAAAAAAAATGTAAACCTAAATAAGGATGATATAATGGATTGGTAAAGGTCTGCAAGTCTCTAGTTTAGAAGTTAGGGTCACTATTAAAATGAATCGATTTAGTTTGAACAAGAATTTTGTGAGTTTCAATTTATCACGCAGTTGTGACACTATTTTTATCACATCTATCATTTTAGGTTGCGTATTTTTGATTGTTAGTTGCAACTCAAAATGTCAGTTGTGGCTCTATTTCTGTAGATGTGGTTCAGTATAATAGTTGTGGTTTTCTAGTGAGTAGTTGCGATACAAAAATTTAGTTTAGGCCTATTTTTAGCAATTGTGGTGACAAAATATTAATTTTTCACTTTTGATGGTTTTGACCTAGTTTCTAAGTTGGTTTTTGATTGATTTTGGTGAAATTTTGTTTGGAAAACATAGAATAGAGTCACAAACACTTGCTTTGATCTGATTTTGGGTGTGAAAATTTGTTATTTGAAGATGAAACACTCATAGACAACATGCACAATCCTAGGGTTGGCAAGGAAACCACTAGTTGATATCCCCACTTGTATTTCTCTAGCCACTTAAAAAAGGCAGATAGCTAGAGACTTGGTGGCACTGGCCCCCCCTTAAATGGGACTCACTTCTCAAGAACACCAAGTCTCATTCCCCAAAGAGGAATTTCTATCTCTACATATGAATAGTGAAAATGTGGGGTGGCTTTAGAGGTCCAACCTCCTGCGATCAACGAGCATATAAAAGGTTTTTGGCCACTAAAACATTGGTTCTTAGTAATGGAATTCATTCAAGGTGGCCATACATGTGGCATGATTAGCTCAATATTATGGTCAATCAAGAGGCCTTCTATTCCTTTCCTAAGAAAAGATTTTGATGTAGCTCATGGGGCTACTAAGTGTGGCACTTGTCAGTATGACACATCAACACCTGTTGCTTGTGACTTTCATCACAAACACATTCTTATATAGTAGTTCGAAAGAGCTTGGATTTAGCTTGTTACTACTTGGGTCATTCCCACCTTTTGAAGCGAGGTGGCAGGCCCTCTAAAAAAAAGGTACACATAAGCAAGGAAGTACATTACTTCTAATCTCCTAGATTGCACGAGGTACAAGGAGAGAGCATACACAATGCCTTTGCCTCACACTCACATGGGGTTCATTTTAATTACAAAATCCAAATGTGGGGGTGGTTGTACAAGAGCCAAAGAATTTTTTTTTATCCTCAAGATTGCCAAGTGGTGTGAGAGGAGAGAATACACATTCAATGACAAATTGTAAAATACAAAACACAAAAGACACTTGTTAATTTTAACCCTTGCTTATGATTTGAAAATAGTTGTGTATTTTAATCCAATGACGTGTGATGCATGTTCATTTTTTATATCCCATGAGTGTAATATATAGTTTGTTGTTCATTTTAAAGCCTTATGAATGAGAGATGCAAATTCTTCTTACCCTTATGAATTTGATGCAAGTTGTAGTTGTAGCAAGCAAAACAAAACAAAATGGATTATCACTAAAATGAAAAATTAAAAGCTCAATTTTTTTGTTGTTTCTAAAGAAATAGTTTTTTGAAACTCCTTAGATCCGAAGCCACATGCTAACAGAGGCAGTTACCACACAAATACCTTAACCTACTTCAAAAACCAAAAGGAAAATTTAAAGAAAAATGAAAAATAGAAATTTTGTATACCTATTAGACAATTGTGTTGCTCGGCCTAAGTTGCATCACTGTGATGCATCATTTTATGTCAGTTACGTCACAATTTTAAACTCAGGTTTCTCACCCATAGATATGTCTACGCGTCATGAATGTGCCAATATTTTGAATTCAGATTTCTACCTGGTAGTTGACTTGTTCTTCTTCTCAGTTGTGTCATTTCCCAGCAATTGTGTCACTGTGCGCCTTAGTTATGTTGTTCCGTATGTAAACCTACAAAAAAAAACAAAAATTCATATGAAACCTACAAAAAAAATTGTCTTCACATCGAGTTCACCAATGTAGGATGGGTAGAAATCAAACAACCTAGATTCTAGTGACAATCACATCACTTCTAAGCCAAAAACCCAATCCAAAAAAGAGAAACCAAACAAAATGAGGAAAATGAATACATTAAAGTAAATATACTCCCCATATTTGAATTTTTATCACTTCTCTTGTCTCTCCTCAAGTTTCTTTTGCAAATATTCCCTTAGATCATGATAAACATGTGCAAATAGCTACAAATCATAAGCAAGAAAGTCAAAGATAAGTGGTTGTTAACTTGAAAATGGAGGAGGAAGGCTTCTTTTATAGACAACCATTCGAATGAATGGTCAAGATTGAGATTTTAGAAAGATTTCAAGATTGATGGATGAGAAGAAATGCAACACAGAAGAGTGAAGGTTACAAAATGGATCATGGTCAATATTAGAAATTGTTGCAAGTATGAGCAAGTCTGGTGGTGTTGTCATTCATGTCAACATTGTTCAGTATGTTGCTGGTTGTACATGTATGATTGAGATGCTATTGAGATGTTGTGAGTACATCGAGCTATCTTTATGGTGTTTCAGATGAGTTGTGTTGATGAGTTTCATAGTTCTTTTAAGAAAATTAATAAAGAAGAGAAGTCAGAGTGATGAATGTATCTAGATTATTCTCCAGTATGTGCTCTGTATTTCTCTTGTGTTGATCTTATGCTTGTGTGGTTCTGAAGTTTGCATTATGGTTATCTGGTACTAATTTATTCTAAGTTTCAATTTTGGTGAGATGGTTCATAAAATTTGTGTCCATCAGTATGTGTGTTCTACTAGTAGACTCAGTGTTCTATTGACTAGGAGAAATATTTTTGCTTCCACAGTCCTCCATTTTTCATTTCAAATCTTATAGATTTGGGATATGTCTTGTGAAGGTCTTTTATATGCTTTGGTGAAGAAGGTTGAAGTTGCAAAATTTGGAAGTCATGTTTCTATATTCCAATGCAGGTTTGCATAGTTTGGATGATCTGGTGAAAGGTATTAAGTATTTTTTTTTTTGTGAACACATCAGAAGAAATATAAGATGAAGTCTCATGAATAATGAAGCGTGTTGAGGTGTTCATGTGATCTTCGTGCTGGGAAGCATGTGCATCATTGTTCATTTGTGTTTTCTTTAGGTTTGGCTAACCTAGTGTTTACACTTCATTTGAAGAATAAAATTTAATTAAGGAAGAATGTAGAAAATTCAAGAATGTTATTTTTAGTCCTGGCTAAATGTTTTTATTAGTCTAATCTTATTCCTTTCCACCATAGGAATTTATATTTGTCGACCTAATTTGAATTTATGAAATGATGTATTGTGGCCAACCTTGGAGAAAGTTTGTAAGGTTAAAGATGGTATAAAAGAAAGTTGAGTTGTAAATAACTGTATGAAATTGTGATGCAAAGTGACGAAAGTGTGCCACAAATGATAAGAGCAGAAGTGTGTGAGAGAGTTGTGATAGCAGTGTTTTAGTGTGTTGAAGGAAGTAAGCTAAAGGCTTATGTAATCCTATGAATGTGCTTTAATTGTAGTGGTGGATCTTTTGTTGTCTTTTTTATCCATAGGAAATGAGCCTCCCTATTGGACAGTGAGCCTTTGTATTTGGACAGTGAGTCCTCTTTTGGGTAGTGAGCCCTTGGCAGTGAGCCTTTCTATTCAGTTTATAATCTTTACATTGTGAGTTAACCCTCACCATGGTTTTTCCCTTATTGGGTTTTCCACATAAAATATGGTGTTCAGTATGTTGATTTACTTTCTATTGTTTTTGTTTCATTCTTATACTTTATAATAGAATAGTGTGGTTGAAGAATTGATAAGAAATAAAAATTTTAAGTTTTAACTTGTGTGACAACTGATTCACCCCCCGTCTTAGTTGTCCTGCACCTATTTAACAATTGATATTAGAGCTTTGGTTCTTTGTTGTAGAGCTTAACCGCTTAAGGAGATCTAATGGGGCACAAGTTGGCGATCCCTATGTTTGATGGAATTGACTACAAAGATTGGAAGGGACAAATGAGAGGATATATTATCTCTCTTGTTTTCAAGACCTGGAAGGCTGTTGAGAATAAGTATACACTTTCGTTTGGTGGTGTTAATTCTGTAGATGATATCTTTGGTTATGAAGAAAATGAGAAGGTGAAGTATGCGATGTGCAGTGGTTTATCTAAGAATGAGCAAATTCAGGCTAATTATTTGGATACTACATATGATGTCTGGAAGAAGTTGGAAGACATGTATGAAGGAAATGAAGAGGCGAAATTGACAAAGAGACTAGCGGAATGGTGTAGATTTGTGAGCTTGAAGATGGAAGATGGTGAAGAATTTACAAATTTCTTTCATAGGTTTGAACAGATTGCAAATGAGGTTAGAAATCAAGGAGATAAGCTGTCAAATGAAGACATAATTGAGAAAATCTTGATCACCCTACTAGACTGCTACAACGATAAGATCTCAATGATTGAAGACATGTATGATCCTAAGAAGTACACCTTGGAACACTTGTTCGACACCTTCCAAGAATTTGAATTGAGAAAGTTCTAGAAATATGACAAGATAGAAGAAAAGATAGAAATGACATTTAAGGAAATGAAGATTGAGGAGGAACCAGATAGCGATGGTGTTGATGAGTTTGAAGCTAACTTCATCATGAAGTTGAAGAAAGGTACTAGAAAGTATAAAGGTATGTTTCCCTTTAAATGCTTCAATTGTGATAATATTGGTCATTATGCTTCAAGATGTACGAATAGGGATGCACATAAAAAGAGAAAGGATTATAAGGATAAGAAGTATAAGAAGTTGTACTACATTAAGGAAGAGGCGGGTATTTCTGATGATGAATCTGAAAATGAGGTTAATGATAGTGAATGTTTATTCTTAGCTTTGGAAAGTAAATTTGTATCCACTAACCTTGGAAAATGTGTAAGAAGGATTCAGAGGTTAAGAATAATAGGATGGAAGGTACTTTGGTTATCGCTTTTCATGCAAGACAGGATGAAGACTACTAGGTAATTGATAATGGATGTTCAAATCACATGACCAGATACAAGAGTAAGTTCAATAAACTCGTGAGGTATGATGGTGGTTTAGTTATGTTTGTTGATGACTCGGGAGCTAAGATATGTGGAAAGTGTTCAATTAGTTTTCATGGAGTGCACAATACTGATAATGTATATTATGTGAAGGGTTTGAGGAATAACTTTCTAAGTGTTGGTTAGATGTGTAGAAATGGCTTTAAACTTGTGTTTCAGAATAATACCTGTAAAATAAAAAAAAGATCCAAAAATGGAGATATGATTGTTGTTGGAAGAAGAACACATGGAAACATCTATCAGCTAAAAGGAGTTGATGGTAATTGTCTTGTATCTTAGATCAATGTCAAAAGTTGGTTATGACATCAGAGAATGGGACATGTGAACTTTGATAACCTGTGATGAGCCTAGTTTTTGGTCCAATTTTGTGTAGAATCTATAGGTTTTTTTGGTAGTTGTCATGAACTTTGATGTTAAATGTTGATATTTTCATAATGTTTCCCTCAAACCATAGAAATTGGGCTTAATCCTATTTATACAAGTTTTAATGACATTGGCATATTATGTGGATTATCTATATTGATTTTGCATGTGGTTAATGAATGTTCCTTAAGGTGCTTATAGATATGTAGTTATTTTGTGTACTAACATTGCCATGCAAATTTAATTTAAGGAAACTAAGATGAGGAAGACACTGCCAACTAGGCATGCACTGTAATGTTCAGCAAAGGAATCACTCGAGGTCAAAGGAGGCTGATAGTAGAAGATTCCTCATGCAAACTCAATGTAACCACCTTGTAGTGGACTTTAATGTTGGTTGAGCAGATGTGGGCATTACTATTGTGCTAAATCTGCATTTGGACCTGCATGTCTGACTAGATTCCATGCATGTGTAACCACCGCTACTCCACTTTCTCTATTTTCCCTAAATGACATCCTCCCAATCGTGGAGTTGACTACCTTGTTTAGTTGATAGTATAAATAAGGATCAGATCCTTCTTCTTTGGAGTTGTTGTTATCATGCAATCTGATGATGTACTAGCATTCTTCATTTTCAATATAGTCATGTTACTATTTTGTATTCACATCTTCCAATGAATAAAATGACATTCTAAGTTTGAGCATTTGAATTTATCTTAATTTCTAAGGATACTCATCCAAGGAGGCCCACTTGGTGAGAAATTTGTCCTTGAGATACTTAGTTTAGTTTAGTTATTATTTCATGTTCAGTGCTTAGTTAAAAATTTTGCACTGACTTTTCCTACAACCACTAGAATTCCATTCTATGATTGTTCCTATAGCCAAAGAAAATAGAGTAGTTTCCTATTTGTTTCCTTAGATCTTCATTCTTGTCATGCATTTTAGCTTAGTATAGTCATTGATTGATGTTCAACATTTGTTTCATTCCTTTCCAAGCAATTTACTTTCAGTATTGTGTTTTTCTTAGTTGTAGAATGAAGATGGCTACTTTGAGTTCCTAGTGCACATAATGTGCTGACCCATTTCAAGTTCACATCCCTAGGTTGACAAGTTAAATGCACATACTCCATGATGATTGAGATAGCTATTCAAGTTAGATGTTTAATCTATGAATAATGGCTGCAAAGGCTTAGTTATTGAATCATTGTAGGAGGCCAACAACCTGGTCAAGATCAGTGCAAAGGAGATTGTTCGAGGACTACCTATAGAATCACAAGACCTGCTAATACTATCTATAGAAGTTGTCAATTGGGGAAGCATACAAGATGTAGTTTTAAGGGAAAGGAACATTCTACAACCGGAATGCTAGAGTTAGTACATACTAATGTCTATGGTATGACTAAGATTGGAAGCCTGAATGGTGACATATATTTCATGTTTCTTATTGATGATTACACTCGAATGAAATGGGTTTCTTTTCTCAGAGAAAAGAATTAGGCCTTGGATAGGTTCAAGGTATTCAAAGAAAGAATGGAAAATGAAGTAAATCTGAAAATCAAGTGTTTAAGATCTGATAGAGGTGGTGAATTCACTTCTGGTGAATTTAATAAATTCTATGAGAGGCATGGCATAAAAAGACAATTTTCTGTTTCCAGAACCCCATAGTAGAATGGAGTAGTTGAAAGGAAAAACATGATAGTACAGGAAGCTGGTAGAACTATGATGAAAGAATCAAATGTACCGGATGTATATTGGAGAGAAGTGATACATACTATTGTTTATATTCTTAATAGAGTTTAGATCAAACACAACAACACAAAGACACCTTTTGAGTTATGGATTGGTAAGACTCCTACTATGAAATATTTTAAGGTATTTGGAAGAAGATGATATATTAAAAGAGATGATGAAAATATTGGAAAGTTTGATGCTAGATGTGATGAAGGAATCTTTCTTGGATTCTCTACCACTAGAAAGGTATATAGATGTTTTAACAAAAGATTGAGGAATATTATTGAAAGTGCTAGCGTGAAAGTTGATGAAGACATACATAGACCTATTGAGATAAGTGAAGTTGAACTTGATGATCTTATCTATAGAAATGTACCTGGAGAAAATAAGGAAAATGAAGAAGAAGAGAAAGAAGAAGAAAAACAAGTGGAAGAGGGTGAAGCCACAATAGTGGTTTACAATTGAAGTGAGGAAGGAAAACTCACAAAAAATGAATGCATGGAAAAAAACTTGATTTTAGGGGTTTGTACGAACCTATTGGTTTGACCAAACCAATTAGGGGTTCGGTAGAACCTAGGTTTGGCCGAACCCTCTTAATAATTTCCTACCAAAAAAAGCCATCAAAACCCCTTATAGAAGGGGGGGTCGAATGAACCCTGGTTTGACGGGTTCGCTCGAACCCCTAGGGGTTCATTTGAACCCCCTTTATTCCTCATACCCCCTTGAGATAGAAAAAAACTTGAATTTTGGCACTTGGGAGCTCGGTTTGAGGATGAAAATGGAGGAATATTCACAAACCCAACTGGAATCAGGTAATCCTCAGAATGAGCTATCCAACAAATATAATTTTAATATGTTTCGGTTTTATTATGTATTTGTTTCTTTAGTTTTATTAAACATAGGTTTTTCATCGAAAATGAAGGTCTATGTTATGCACATGTGTAAAAATAGCAGATTATCAAAAAAAAAAGTTGAAAAATATGAGTGCACAAGATATTGAAGTCCTTGATCCAATAGAAAAAGAAATTTGAATTTTGATATATACAAAAAAAATTATGTGTTATACGGTCGCGCTATCTCTGAATTATAATTGGTTTGACTTTGAAACTTGATTAAAGAAAAAATATTCAATTAAAAACTATCTAACCAAGTGGAAGCACTAGATATCGGAGTTACAATTATAAATTTGAAAGAATTAGAATTTTATCATTCATGGAAGAAAAGTTATGCATTATACGGTGTGCGTCACTTTTTAAAAATGTTGTTTTTTGAAAAAAACCAGTTTTTGTGGGAGATGGAAAAAGAAGTGGAATATGATTCCAAAATTTTTGAAAAAAATATGTTTAAAATCTATAGAAAAAATGTGACGAGACTCTAGTTTGCATCATCTTCAAATTATTCACGGTTTAGCCGCTATAGGTGCCCGAATGTGAAGATTTAGTTTAAAAAAATAATTTTAGTGTCCGGTTTGGCCAAAAATTGTAAACCACTATTGTGAGATCACCCAAGAAGAAGAAGAAGAATAAGAGAATGAACCAAATCCTATTTCTAGGACTCCTAAATATGTACAGAAGAATCATCTGGAAGATCAGATAATTGGAGACAAGAGTGAAGATGTGAAGACAAGAAGCAAAGTTGCAGCTGAGGTAAATTTTTGTTTACTCTCTCAAAATAGAACCTAAATCTGTAAAAGAAGCATGTGAAGATGAAACTTGGATGAGAGCTATTAAAGACGAATTACAACAGATAGAAAATAATCAGACATGGGAAAGAGTCCCTAGGCTTGTGAACAAAAATGTGATTGGCTCAAAATGGGTGTTCTGAAATAACCTAAATGAAAATGGAGAAGTAGTAAGGAATAAGGAAAGATTGGTATGTAAAGGATATTCACAAGTTGAAGGTATAGATTTTGAAGAAACATTTTCCCCTATGGCTAGAATAGAAGCTATCAAAATGTTTTTGGCATTTTCTGCGCAGAAGGACTTCAAGGTATATCAAATGGATGTTAAGTCAACTTTTCTGAATGGTGAGTTGGAGGAAGAAGTGTTCATGGAGCAACCTAAAGGGTTTTAGTTGTCAGACAAGCCAGGTATGTTTTGTAAGTTGAAGAAAGCATTGTATGGATTGAAGCAAGCTCCCAGAGCTTGGTATGCAAGACTGGAAAAATATCTGAGAAAGAAAGGATTCAACAAAGGTTTTGCTGACAACAACTTCTACTTCAAAGTGCAAGGTAATAAGATGTTGATTGTAGTTGTTTATGTTGATGATATCATTTTTGGTGGATATGATGGCATGTGTAAAAAATTTGTTAAAGAGATGTAGAAAGAATTTGATATGTCTATGATTGGTGAATTGAATTTCTTCCTTGGTCTACAAGTGAGTCAAATTGATAAAGGGATATTCATTTCACAATCTAAGTATGTAAAAGAGTTGTTGAAGAAGTTTGGGATGGAATATTCTAAACTAGTTTGTACTCCTATGGTCGTCGAATGTAAACTAAGCAAAGATGATGAATCTGCTAAGACTGATAAGAGAAAATACATATCCATGATTGGCAGACTATTGTATCTTACTGCTACTAGACCAGATATTAGGCATGCAGTGTGTTTAGTTGCTAGATTCCAAGCAGATCCTAAAGAGGCACATGTTGTAGCTATAAAGAGAATATTTAGATATCTTAAAGGCACACTAGATTATGGACTATGATACCCTAAGAGTAATGATTTCACCTTGAGTGCCTATACAAATGGTGATTGGGCCAGATTTGTAGATGACCAGAAGAGTACCAATGGTGGCATTTTCTTTCTTGGTGGAAGATAAGTTTCATGGTTGAGTAAAAAGCAAGACTTAGTTTCTTTATCCACTACGAAAATATAGTATATTGTTGCACACGAGTCTTGTGGATGAAGAAAACACTAAAAGACATTGGAGTGATATGTGATGAGCCTATTTCTATTTTCTGTGACAATACAAGTACAATAAACATTTCAAGGAACCCAATTATCCATTCAAGAACAAACCACATATCTATCAAGTATCATTTTTTGAGAGAAAAAGTTTTGGAGAATGAATTTAGATTGGAGTATGTGACAACAAAGGAACAAATTGCAAACAAATTTACTAAGGATCTTTCGAAGGATACTTTTGAGCATCTTAGGGAGAGGTTGGGGATCATTGGACCTCCTAACTAGGTGCACATGAAGGTGCATCAGTATAGTGAGTTCATAGATTCTTCATTTATCTAGACTGACAGATGGGCCTACTCCGCAGGGGGTAGAAAAGGTTTTCATTGTTGCAGTATGAGTGTACTCCTAAGGGGGAGTAATTAGAGCAGTTTTTATTTTCCATTGATGTCAAAGGGGGAGAGAAAGTCATGTGAAAAACAATTAAGGTTTTCTCTCAGGTGTTGTGCAAAATTTTCTATCTTTAATGATTTTTCACATCATGTGTTGTCATCAATGACAAAGGGGGAGATTTTTGCAAGTATGAGAAAGTCTAGTGGTGTTGTCATTGATGTTTTCATTGATGTCAACATTGTTCAGTATGTTTCTAGTTGTACATGTATGATTGAGATGCTATTAAGATGTTGTGAGTACATGGAGCTATCTTTATGGTGTTTTAGATGAGTTGTGTTGATGAGTTTCCAAGTAATATTGAGAAAATTAATAAAGAAGAGAAGTTAGAGTGATGAATGTATCCAGATTGTGCTCAAGTATGTGCTTCACGTTTCTCATGTGTTGATCCTATGCCTATGCAGTTCTGAAGTTTGCATTATGGTGAATTGGTGATGATTTATTCTAAGTTTTAGTTTCTAGTGAGATGTTTCATAAAAGTTGTGTCCATTGGTATGTGTGTTATACTAGTAGACTCAGTGTTCTATTGACTAGGAGAAATATTTTTGCTTTGTAGTCCTCCATTTTTTTGTTTTAGATCTTGCAGATCTGGGATTTCTTGTGAAGGTCTTTTCTATGCTTTGGCGAAGAAGGTTGAAGTTGCAAAATTCAAAAGTCATGTTTCTATATTCCAATGCAAGTTTGTATAGTGCAGATGATCTGGTGAAAGGTATTTAGTGTATAAAGTATATTGTTTTGTTGAGGACATATCAGAAGAAATCTAAGATGAAGTCTCATGAATAATGAAGTGTGTTGAGGTATTCATGTGCCATCTTTGTGCTGGGAAGCATGTGCATCATTTTTCATTTGTGTTTTCATTAAGTTTGGCCGACCTAGTGTTTACACTTCATTTGAATAATAAAATTTAATTAAGGAAGCATGTAGAAAATTCAAGAATATTATTTTTGGTCTTGGTTAAATTTTTTTATTGGTCCACTCTTATTCCTTTCCACTATGGGAATTTAGAGTTTCTGACCTAATTTGAATTTATGGAATGATGTATTGTGGCCGAGCTTGGAGAAAGTTTTTAAGGTTAAAGATGGTATAAAAGCAAGTTGAGTTGTGAAGAATTTGTATGATAGTGTGATGCAAAGTGATGAAAGTGTTCCAAAAATCATAAGAGCAGAAGTGTGTGTGAGAGAGTTGTGATAGTAGTGTTTTAGTGTGTTGAAGGTAGTAAGATGAAGGTTTTTGTAATCCTGTGAATGCACTTTAATTATAGTGGTGGATATTTTGTTCTCTTTTATATATGTAGGCAATGAGCCTCCCTGTTGGATAGTGAGTCCTTTGTTGGTAGTGAACCTTTGTATTTGGACAGTGAGTCCTCTTTTAGGCAGTGAGCCTTTGTATTCAGTTTATAATCATTATATTGTGAGTTAACGCTCACTGTGGTTTTTCCATTATTGGGTTTTTCACATAAAATTTGGTGTTATTTATGTTGATTTACTTTTTGTTGTTTGTGTTTCATGCTCATACTTAATAACATAATAGTGTGGTTGAAGAATTGATAAGTAATAAAGTTTTTATGTTTGAACTTGTGTGACAACTGATTCAGCCCCCCCCCTCTTAGTTGTCTTGTGCCTATTTAATAGAAAGAGCCCAAAGTTAATCAATGACTAAGATTTGAAGATGAGATAGTGGAGGAAGAAAATGAAGAAATGAGAAGGAATGTCCAGACAAGTGGAGCATAAATGGGTATGTGCAAGATCATGATTAGCCAAATGTGGCACTATGATGGGTATGTGGCTGACAACTTTTTTTTCACCCAAAATTTATGAAACAAAAAGGGTTATTAAAGGAGATTCTTAGCTTTCCACCAATATAAATTATACTTTACTTTGAATTTAATAAATAATTATTATTCATTTTCTATTTGAATTATGACTAAAGTCCTAATTGATAGGTTGATTCAAAAACATCTATAGCTTTCAAATGATATCACATTTTTTGAATCCAAAACATGTGTCACATTATATGCTTCGCATACTATAGGATTAAAAAAGAACAAGAATTGCATGAAGTTTTGACCAAGTTAAGGTGGTCAGACATACAAATTTTTATATTTTTTAAAATTTGTAATAACAAATTTATAATTAATTATTTACTTGGAAAAGAATTACAAAAAAATATGCATCACATTGGGACATGAGTCCTCTCCTTATATCTAAAATCTTATAAAAACATATTATCATTTTATTGTGGTTAGGTTGGTCAAACATACACTACTTATTTTTTTCCTAAAATTTAAGTATTACTACATTGAAATTTCAAATTTTTGCCAAATAGATTTTATTTTTTAAATAAATCTAGTAGTTTAGAAACTACATTCAATTTGCTACAAATTCTATTTTTATATATTTTTGAAATAATATAGATAACTTATTCAAATTTTTACGTCAAGTTTCCTAACTCTGATTTTCTAAATTTTCGCCACTTAAGGGCCTAATTTTTCATGATAATCTTGCACATACCAAATATTTTTTTAAAATTATTTATTTTGAGAAAAAGGCAAGAGGGATAAAATGGTCATTTAATTAATATGAATTATGGAATCAATTTAATTAAATGGGGAAAATGGACATGAGACATTGAATAATTAATTTAAGTTAATTATTTAATGGAGGAAAGAAATGTCATTAGATAATTAAATAAATTTGTCAATTATTTAATTATAGAGGAATGGGAAAAAGATCAATAAATAGGAAAATAATAACAATTATTATCATTTGACTATAGATAAATGATAAAAGACAAATAACTAAATAAATAATGATTTATTTAACTATTGAAGAAAGGGGGTGTTAGCAATGCAATTAATTTTATTTAATTAATCATAGAAGAATAAGGTTAAGAAGTGAATTAATTAAATAATTAAAAATTATTTAATTAATAGAGGAATGTGATCAAGAATAATTAAATAATTAAAATTATTTAATTATTCAAAGATGAAGACCAAGAAAATTGACACTTGCAGACTAAGACATTTTTCAGTTTCTATAGTACCTATAACCAAACCTACTGGAGGAATAGAAATTTGCACATACTTCAGATATTTAAATCAATCTTGTCCCAAAGATGATTTCCCATTGCCAAATATTGACATACTATAGACCTTCAACAACATCTCTCCACTATTAACAACAATTATAACCTTCATCTTAATATATCATTATGAAACGAACTCTATTGATATAAATCATGCTCAATTCTTTATAGATAAGACATGGCATCCAACCATGAACTTCAAAAAAATCAGATAAGGCATGACATCCAATCATGAACTTCAACAAGACATGGCATTCAATCATGAACATTAGCAATCATATTCATACATCAATGTTATACCAACTTGAATGTTATCAACAATGAAAACCAATGCTAAGACAAAAACACTACAAAAATTTCTTACCAAGTACTTGACATCAAGGACATCAAATTCCAACAATCTCCCTTACTTCATAAGTGCTCACAATAATGTCAACCACAACAATTCACCAAATATTGCCATAAGCTACTGACAACAAGCTCATCAACCACTACCAAACATATAACAATCTTCATCAAGTGTTGACATCAATTGCCAAAAAATTTACACAAAGATCCTCAAGTGTTGAAATCAATGACAACAATTGACAATAATCTCCCCCTTTGGAATTTATGCCAAACACTTACTCACTCCCCCCCTTTGACATCAAGGAAAAAGGGTAGCACTTACCTACATGTAGAAGAAAACAACATATTCTTAGGCTTCAAGACAAACAAGTAAAGATATTCAATGGTAGGATCACAAACTCCCTTTGAGCAACAACACTTCTCTTCATACATGCATAATATTTGCACATTTTTACTAAGCTCCCCCTTAATTCTGGCTCCCCTGAGTGCTAGCATACATCAATCCAATAGAAAAAGATACGACATTAATTTCTCCCCCAAGAAAGATGCACCATGATAAGCCAACATAATTGGGTACAAATAATAAGAAACATTTAACACTTTATAATGAATTTTAGTTTGGTCTATACATGTCAATCTGAGGGCATAAACTTGTGAGAGGTGTCATGGCTATATGCCAATCGAAGGGCTGAGATTCCTAAGATGAGTGGGTATGAAATGCAACTAAGAAAACAAAAAAAATGGATTACTAAAAATATAATTTAATTCTTCTATTCTAATTCTACAATAAGAATTATGATAGTAACAACAATAACATATTAATGAAAGTGAAAACACACCTCACCAAATTGAACATTAATGAAAATTACAAACAAAAATTAAATTACAAAATCTCATATCAAACTAAACTTTAATATAAATACTAAAACATAGATTACACTACATTAAATTTTAAAAGCTATCATAATTAAATCAGATTGAAAAGAAATAACATACACAAAAATAATAAACATCACACTACCTTTAAATCTTAAAGTCTATTATAATTAAATAAAATTTATAAAGAAATAACACACAAAAATAATAAACATCACCGAGCTTCCCAAAGGAGTGGGCCCTTGCTCCTAGTCTGCATGACAGAAGAAATAGAAGCTTTTCTACACTGGTTTGATCAGAAGAAATAATGGTATTTTATTAAAATATCAAAAAAAATGATACAAGTCTTCTCCCCTTTCCTTTATGATATTGCCTTTATATAATGAAGGCATATAACAAATTCTAAACTAATTATATTCTCACGTTACCTTAATTTTTTAACATTATTCATATGGTTTTCTCCAACACCTATTTTATAGCATTTGTTCCTATTTTCATGCCACGTTTCTATTATTTTGTGGCTCACATTTAGTTGGTTTATTTTTTGGAAACAAATCACCCTAAAATGAAGGAAACAATATAGGATCCTAAAATAGAGGAACCTAAAATGCTAGAGAAAATTTGTAGGATCCTAAAAAACAAAATAAAATTGACCAAATTAAAACTAAATCTCCTTCAACTCTGCTCATCCTGATGATGGATCATGAAGTGTGATCCGAAATGTTGATGCAAAAATTATCACACAATCAAAACCAAAAACCATTGCAAAGAACATTATGGATTGTGGAAACTTGATATTATAAATATATAGCCAAATTATTTTATGAACAAATAATTTCATGATTGAAATTAATGTGTTGTAAAATGCTCCCATGCTCGACATGAAGTTGTTGCATGATATATTTTCTCAACATAATAGAAGTGAATATTAGTAAATAAAATCTATTTATTATTCATATATTTTATCTAAAAACTAAATTAGATATTACTTATTTATATTAAATCATATGCAGCATAAAATGAGACATGGATGGCTCTCATCATTCCCCCTAACTTAAGATATTGCACGTCCTCATGCAATCTTTATTTCTAAGAGGGGCCTTGGGAGTGTGACTTTGGACTTCTTCTTCACCCTTAATTATTATAGCTCATTATGGTTTTTCTATCAGCTCTTCATGAAAATATTTATTGCTTTGTTTTCTTTTTGCGCTATTCATACCTCCTTTAACTCTTCATTTTTCATCATTTTTTTGTTTTTTGTTTTCCATAGCATTAGTTGTTTAAAAGCTATATATAGGAAGTGTCACAAAAAAAATTTCTCAATCATTCATGAGCTCCCTAAAATGGGTGAAATGATATGCAATGTTCATAGGATATGAAAGATGGATGAAAGGATAGGTGATATGAAGACTAAAATAAAATGAAATTATTTTTCATAGTGAAATAATAGATGCTATGATGGGAGAATAAGGATAATGAGAAGTAATGGTGACAAGATCGTAATAAGGATGGTAGACCTTCCCCCAACTTAAAGGGTTGACCATCCTCAGGAAACAAGGAGAAGGTAGGTACAGATGTTGAATATATGATTAATATGATAAGAAATATTAATAAAGTTAAGAGATAAAATAATGAAAAATAAAACTAATTGTTTTACCAACTTGCATGTCCATTTATGCCAAGATCTTGTAGCCAATGTAACTCTACAGCTGTAAAACATGCAACAAGGAACCAAATACTACACCAAGAACTACAACACCATTGAAGATCTCCAGCTGACTGAAGCACTGTACAACATACTGCTGGTAGTTGATTCTTTCTTGAATTTTTTAGCACCGCAATTGAATGTGTAAGTGAGCACCAGGACGGCCTAGAGGAACTCATATAGAGGGAAACTAGGGAAGTGTGAAATAATCCAAGCCAAATTTTTTTCGTTTTTTCAATTTACCAATTACAAGCAGTGCACCCGTTAAGGTTAGGGAAGAAAACCAAAACGTGCAAGAAAGCAACTCTAACCAGAATGGCGCCGATGATGGCAAGCATTGGTTAGAGGGTATTCTAATCTAAGTGTAGAAAGGAACTCAACGTCAAGTATGTGCTACCCAATCCAAGGCGGAGTGAGGGGCGACCATATGACGAAGTGATTACAGAAATCAAAGCTTGAAATGAAATGCTGAAAGCTAACAACTACTCAACACCCAGAATGTGCTTGCTCACCCAGAAGGAAAGTAGCTACCATAGGGCGGAGTTAAATTAAAGACACTAACAAATGCTGAAAGCAAGAAGACGATTACAATTCTAATAAGCAAGAATCTAATGGCTGTCAGTACTACTGCCAGCTTACAATTTGAACTGTGAAATTCTTGCTAACAATAAAAATAGCATGTAATAGAGTTCTACAATATTCATTGATTTAATTGCTGATAAGTGAAGCTAAAGTTGAAGAACAATGATAGATCCAACCTCTTTTCCTTTTGGACCATTCCAGATGATGTCTCCGCAATACCCTTTGAGAACTTCCCACACCGTTCATGAACAACAATGCAGATTTCTTCAAACTGTGTGATAGTCCTGTTATTTCATCATAAAACCAGCAACACAGAAATATCTTGAAAGACTCAGATCTCTTTCCAAACACCCCCAATTAATCTAACATTGAATGCAAATTACAAGGAAGAAGGAGGCGTTCAAACTAGGACAACAAAACTAGACCACAATGCAAACTTTATTTATTAGCACGGATGCCAATACAGCTGAGATGGTATGGCCTTGCTGGGAAAGGCGATTTCCTTTTAAAATTCAAGATCTGTACTATAAAATCTAAAAACTTACAAACATTGGCGCCTATCCAATACGGAAAGAAAGAGTCACTACCCACAACCGAATTTTTTGTCTTTTTTGAACTACAAATGAAAAGGTGGATTTGCTGTAGCAAACTTGCAATTCTAGAATAAAGCTAAAATGCAGAAAACAGAAAGCTAAAGACTTATCATACAGATTACAATGCAATAATTCCAAGAACTCACAACTAGACTAACAATCATCACTAGTCGTTGTCTTACAAACGAGAAGAGATGCCCAATGCTAGGAGGTCTTCATTCCTCGAAGCAATCCCAGAGCCAATCCGGCAGCATAACAGTATATTTTCCAAAGATGAAGAAATGATGCACCAAGACTCCCTTTTATAATTCTTCCGTTGACTTCACAAAACCCTAAAATCTGCTTTTAGGTCAAAACCCAATTTCCCTCAAGGATGGGCATACTTTTCCTTCAAAGCTTAGTTTTGACATTTTAATTAAATATCATTCTTGAAATATGCACCCCTCATACCCTTGCTTTGACTTAGGGAATAATTAAATCATCTCTTAATGAGGGCGCCACCCTCAAGGACCCACTTTTAAAAACAACATTAAGTCATTAATCTAGGCCCATAGTCAACATTAAAATATAATATTCAAAACGTGACCCTTTTAATTAAATGACTTAACTCATCCCTTTGAATGTGTCCTGAAGCCAACTAAGCCAACATCTGATCAAACTGAAGCAGGAAGTCCACCGAACTGAACTCATCTGGAAAACTGCCAAAAATAGAATTTACTAAAAATAGTAAATTCCAAAAAGTGCTCTGAATGCCGAGATGAACCTACCACTGCGAAGCTCTCTAAAAACCCAGAAAGAATCCACCATTGAATCCACCATCTCTGAGCAATGAACTCCTCAAAATTAGGAAACCCTAATTTTAACTTCCGACTAGCCTTCGGGTTCCCAACGAAAGGCCAACGGTCACTGGAAATGTCAGGTTTGAGAAGGGGACATTACAGTCCGCCCTCCCCAAGATTGCTTGTCCTCAAGAAATTGCAAACTAGGATGCTGCAATATCTCATCACTTTCCCAAGTTGCATCCTCCATAGGTAGGTTCTTCCACTTAACCAAACATTCTCTGATAGTTCTATTCCTCAAAGAACATTCTCTGACATCAAGTATCTCTTCTGGAACTAGAACCAACTGTCCCTCTTCATCCAATGGTGGCAACTGTGAAGAAGCAACCACATTGTGTCCAAGTGCCTTCTTGAGGTGAGACACGTGGAAGACGTTATGCTCTCTGCTATCTGTAGGTAGCTCTAATTCATAAGCTACTGCCCCAACTTTTCTGATGACCCTGAATGGCCCATAGAAGCGAGGTTTGAGCTTCTCTGCTCCACTCTTCTTGAGAGTAGACTGTCTATAAGGTTGTGAATGAAGATAGACCATATCCCCAACCTCAAACGAACGCTCAACACGCCTCTGATCAGCATACAACTTCTGCTGATTTTGTGCAATCTGCAAATTATCCTTCAAGGATCTCATTATGTCTTGACTATGCTACAACAAATCCTTGGCTAAAGGTGCTTTGCTATCACCAAACACCAAATCTGCAAAACTAGGTGCTTCATATCCATAAAGTGCCAAGAAAGGTGACATCTTGATTGACATATGAAAGGTAGAGTTGTAGCAGTACTCGCCTATATGCAGCCACTTAACCCAAGCTTTCTGCTGTTCTGACACATAATTTCTCAAGTAGCCTTCCAACCACTTGTTCACCACTTTTGTCTGCCCATCAGTTTGGGGGTGATAACTCGTGCTTGGAGTGAGCACAGTACCACTCATTCTAAAAAATTCTTGCCAAAAGGTACTTACGAACTTGCTGTCCCTATCACTTACAATATTCTTTGGCAACCCATGAAGCCTAAACACTTCTCGAAAAAACAAATCTGCAACTTGGGCTGTAGAAAAAGTGCTGGTAATGGCAAAGAAATGAGCAAACTTGGTTAATCTGTCAACTACCACGTAAATGCAATCCTTCCCTTGGGCCTTGGGCAACCCAGTGATGAAATCCATTGAAATGCTTTCCCATTTTTGATTGGGAATTGGAAGTGGTTGTAGCAAACTGGCTGGCAATGTATGCTCATTTTTATTTGCTTGACAAACAGGACATTCCTGAATGTAGCGTTGAACCTCTCTCTTCAAACCTTTCCAAGAAAACCTTTCTCGGATCTACCTATAGGTCTTGAAAAAACCTTGGTGACCAGCAACTGGAATGTCATGAAAATTTAAAAGAATCTTCTTCTTGAGCTTAGAATCAGCCACCAGAAAGATTCTTCCCTTATACTGAATCAATCCCTCAACCACCTGGTACTTTTCATCATGGAAAGTGCCTTCCAGAATGTTGGTTGCAAACTGATTTTTGGCATAATCAGCAAGCAACATGTCCCCCCAATCTGCAGTAAGCTCACACAATGAGCTAAGATGAGGCCTTCTGGAGAGAGCATCGGCCACGACATTATTTTTTCCTTTGACATATTCAATGTCAAAGTCGTAAGCTTGAAGCTTACTCACCCATTTATGTTGCCTCTCATTTAAATCCTTCTGGTGCATAAAATGCTTGAGGCTATTATGGTCAGTCTTAACCATGAATTTGTTCCCCACCAAGTATTGCCTGAACTTGGCTAATGCATGCATAATGGCAAGCATTTATTTATCATAGATTGAGTATGTCCTCTCCACACCCCGTAAATTTCTACTTTCAAACATGATAGGGTGTTTGTCTTGCATCAGGACAGCCCCCACTCCTTCACTTGAAGCATCACATTGCAGCTCGAATGGCTTGGAGAAATCCGGGATAGCCAAGACTGGACACGAACTCATGATCTTCTTGACTTTATCAAAAACAATTTGAGCCTTTTCTGACCAAGCAAAGGCTCCCTTTTTGGTGAGATCAGTAAGGGGAGCAGCATTCTTTGAATACCCCTTTACGAATCTCCGTTAAAAACCACAAAGACCCAAAAAACCTTTCAACTGGGTCAAGCTCTCAGGAGGTGGCCAATCAACTACTGCTTTGATTTTTTTCGGATCCACCTTTACTCCCTCAGCACTGATTATGTGGCCAAGGTACAGTAACTCCACCATTCCAAATTCACATTTGGAAGCTTTGGCAAATAAGCTCTCAGATTCCATGATACTAAGCACTTCCTCCAAGTGCTTGAGGTGATCCTCCCAAGTCTTGCTATAGATCAGAATATCATCAAAAAATATCAGCACAAACCTTCGTAACTGATTCTGAAAAACACGGTTCATGCAAGACTGAAAGGTAGCCGGAGCATTAGTCAACCCAAATGGCATGACTAAGAATTCAAAATGTCCATAGTGACATCTGGAAGCTGTCTTTTCCACATCTGATCCCCTCATTCGTATCTGATGGTAACCTGACCTCAGATCAATCTTCGAAAATAACTTAGCCCCATGTAGCTCATCAATGAGCTCATCTATCCTGGGAATGGGGTATCTATTTTTGATGGTGCTTTGGTTCAAAGCACGATAGTCCATGCACATGCGCATGGTACCATCCTTCTTTTTCACAAGAACCACTGCAGATGCAAAAGGGCTCTTGCTTGGGCGTATGAAACCCATCTCCAAAAGTTCCCGAATATTCTTCTCGATCTCATCCTTTTGTCTCTTCGGATACCGATATGGAGTTGTGATCACCGGTTTAGCTCCTTCCTTGAGCTCTATGATGTGTTCTGAACCTCGATCAGGAGGAGGTCCAGGAGGTAAATTAGCAAATACTTTACTCTTCTTGGTGAGTAAAGACTGAATATCTGGAGGATGCTCTATTTTCGTTTCAGCTGGACTAGCTGGAAGAATCATGCACTCCGTAGCCCACTCCACTTGATCATGACGTATCAACTTCGCCATCCTCTTGAATGACACAATCTGAGGGCCACCATTTGACATTCCTCTCAACACCACCTTCTTTCCATCGGATTAAAACTTCAACTCCATAGTTTGCAGATTTAGAGAGATCTCTCCAAGAGATCGCAGCCATTGAATGCCAAGGACCACATCCGTATCTCCAATATTGACCACGTAGAAGTCATCCTTGACTTCGTAATTGCCCAATTGCATTGACATGTTCGGAATCCTCTTGGTGCATGAGATGTGAAACCCATCCGCAACCATAACTCTGAACCCTTCAAAGTCTTCAGTTTGCAATCCTTTCTTTGCCACCACAACTTCGTCTATGAAGTTATGTGTTGCACCAGTGTCAATTAAAGCAACAATACGTTGCCCTTTGATCATCCCACAAACTTTAAAGGACTCATTCTTTTGGAAGCTCGAAAGTTGAGCCAATGTACCACCACTTTCTTTTTCACCTTCAGACTCTTCTGGAGTATTTTCTTCATCGCTGTCCTCAAAATCAGCTTGCTGATCAGAAAAATCAGAATTGCTTTCATCAGCTATATAGAACTCAATTTGATGAATTTTAGCACCCTTTGGGCACACATGATCTTGGGACCATTTTTCCCAACAACGGAAACATAACCCCTTCCTTTGGAGTTCATTGATAGTCTCTGGATCCAATCTTGAGCCATGAGGTTTCTGTGGTTTAAACTCCTTATGGTGAGGCTTTGGATGAAACTTTTTCCCTCTATCCCCTTTGTGAAAGGCTGGTTTGGAATGGAACTTTGCTTTGGGAGCAGCCCACTCCATGTTTCTAGCTTTTTTCATTGCTTCTTGTAAGGACGGTGGATCAAAAGCTTTGATCCAACCCTTGAGTGGCTCCATCAATCCTTCAGTGAATAGGATCACTAATCTTCTCTCTGTGATTCCAGTGACCATAACTGAAAGTCTTTGAAACTCAGCTATGTAGGCTTCAACAGTGCCATACTGTCTCAACTGTGCCAACTCCCTAAAATGCACTTCTGGGTCCTTCTTCTCGAACCTCTCAATGAGTCTATTGGTGAACTCATCGTAGCTAGTGATAGACCCATGACCTAAGGTGACTAGGCCATGGTACCACCACTCATGCGCCACCCCATCTAGGTGTAGCGTAGCGAATCTAATCGCTTCTTCTTCAGCCATTGGCCTAAGAGCCAAGTAGTTGTCTAGTTTTTGTAACCAAGCTCGAGCAGAATTATTATCGCTTCCATCAAAATGGGCAAGCGTAACCTTGTTGAGAGCTTGATTCCAATCTCCTTGTGCTGGGGTTCTTCTTTGATCATAGTTTCTCCCTTGGCCTCTATCCTTCCTTCTATACTCCATGTAATCATTGAAGGACATGTCAAGTTTGACCTCATCAGGAAGGGTGTCATACTCCGTACGGCCTATCCTCACCCTCTCCAAAGATGAAACATTTTCTTCGGGGCCAGGCTGTGGGTTAGCCGGTGCCAAAAACGTGGGTTTGAGTGGTCTAGCAGAAATGTAAGTGTTGCTCCCTGAAGGCTAGGCAACACGACCATTGTGCTGGTTGGAAGCACTGTGCTCCCCGGCATGCCCTGTATTGTTTTGTGGAGTATTGGGACCCAATCTCCCCAACATGAGAGAAAACATATCCAGCAAAGCATCCATCTTCTTATCTAGTCCTTGACCTAGATTGGCTGAATTGTATATACCTTTCCCACTGTCACCTCTGTTGCCAGAGCTTCTTTCATTATCCCCCATTTATGTTTCTTGTGAAGGCTCCCAATTAGCCCTCAAAATCTCTGAAGTTGTTTGACCTTCTGGGGCTTGATGCAACTGTGACTGAACTGTGCCTCTCTTGTATACTCTTGCCAAATACCTCTATTCTCTGTCACTCATAGAAAGCTAATTTCACAGGATGGTAGGATACGTGGCTCTGATACCACTGAAATAATCTGAGCCAATTTTTTTTCATTTTTTCAATTTACCAATTACAAGCAGTGCACCCGTTAAGGTTAGGGAAGAAAACCAAAACGTGCAAGAAAGCAACTCTAACCAGAATGGCGCCGATGATGGCAAGCATTGGTTAGAGGGTCTTCTAATCTAAGTGTAGAAAGGAACTCAACGTCAAGTATGTGCTACCCAATCCAAGGTGGAGTGAGGGGCGACCATATGACGAAGTGATTACAGAAAGCAAAGCTTGAAATGAAATGCTGAAAGCTAACAACTACTCAACACCCAGAATGTGCTTGCTCACCCAGAAGGAAAGTAGCTACCATAGGGCAGAGTTAAATTAAAGACACTAACAAATGCTGAAAGCAAGAAGACGATTACAATTCTAATAAGCGAGAATCTAATGGCTGTCAGTACTACTGCCAGCTTACAATTTGAACTGTGAAATTCTTGCTAACAATAAAAATAGCATGTAATAGAGTTCTACAATATTCATTGATTTAATTGCTGATAAGTGAAGCTAAAGTTGAAGAACAATGATAGATCCAAACTCTTTTCCTTTTGGACCATTCCAGATGATGTCTCCGCAATACCCTTTGAGAACTTCCCACACCGTTCACGAACAACAATGCAGATTTCTTCAAACTGTGTGATAGTCCTGTTATTTCATCATAAAACCAGCAACACAGAAATATCTTGAAAGACTCAGATCTCTTTCCAAACACCCCCAATTAATCTAACATTGAATGCAAATTACAAGGAAGAAGGAGGCGTTCAAACTAGGACAACAAAACTAGACCACAATGCAAACTTTATTTATTAGCACGGATGCCAATACAGCTGAGATGGTACGGCCTTGCACGATTCTCGGTGTCATCCTACCGATGCCTGGGATTCGTACAAATAGCTTATATGGGGGACATGTGTCATTCGGCATGCCCCCCCTGCGCGACCCTCAAGCGTGACCGCGATGCTGCTCGAACGGATGAAGGATTGCGCGGTCGGTTTTAATTCAAGATCTGTACTATAAAATCTAAAAACTTACAAACATTGGCGCCTATCCAATACGGAAAGAAAGAGTCACTACCCACAACCGAATTTTTTGTCTTTTTTGAACTACAAATGAAAAGGTGGATCTGCTGTAGCAAACTTGCAATTCTAGAATAAAGCCAAAATGCAGAAAACAGAAAGCTAAAGACTTATCATGCAGATTACAATGCAATAATTCCAAGAACTCACAACTAGACTAACAATCATCACTAGTCGTTGTCTTACAAATGAGAAGAGATGCCCAATGCTAGGAGGTCTTCATTCCTCGAAGCGATCCCAGAGCCAATCCGGCAGCATAACAGTATATTTTCCAAAGATGAAGAAATGATGCACCAAGACTCCCTTTTATAATTCTTCCGTTGACTTCACAAAACCCTAAAATCTGCTTTTAGGTCAAAACCCAATTTCCCTCAAGGATGGGCATACTTTTCCTTCAAAGCTTAGTTTTGACATTTTAATTAAATATCATTCTTGAAATATGCACCCCTCATACCCTTGCTTTGACTTAGGGAATAATTAAATCATCTCTTAATGAGGGCGCCACCCTCAAGGACCCACTTTTAAAAACAACATTAAGTCATTAATCTAGGCCCATAGTCAACATTAAAATATAATATTCAAAACGTGACCCTTTTAATTAAATGACTTAACTCATCCCTCCGAATGTGTCCTGAAGCCAACTGAGCCAACATCTGATCAAACTGAAGCAGGAAGTCCACCGAACTGAACTCATCTGGAAAACTGCCAAAAATAGAATTTACTAAAAATAGTAAATTCCAAAAAGTGCTCTGAATGCCGAGATGAACCTACCACTGCAAAGCTCTCTGAAAACCCAGAAAGAATCCGCCATTGAATCCACCATCTCTGAGCAATGACCTCCTCAAAATTAGGAAACGCTAATTTTAACTTCCGACTAGCCTTCGGGTTCCCAATGAAAGGCCAACGGTCACTGGAAATGTCAGGTTTGAGAAGGGGACATTACAAAGTGGGTGAGTACCTAAAAATAATTAGCTCATAGAAAGAAAAAATTATTGCATTTTCTCTTTTTTTTTTCTTTTTATCTCTTTTTTTTTTCAATTTTGATAGTGACAACAGGTCGTTGGTATCCCGATTTTCAACCTACCACCTCCTAAAGGCATTGAAAAATCAGTTTTCACCCCTAAGTTTATTTGGCAGTTAGTATTCGTCAGAATCCGGTTTTCAGATACTAATTGGCCAACAACGTCCGAAGGTTTTCATTGTTGGAACCTTTTATTGCTTTTTTCTCTTTTTTTCTTCTCTCTTTTTTTTTCATTTTTCATTTTTTTCATTTTTGAATAATTGCATATAATGACCGAAGGAAAGAAACCCTTATATGGATGATGAAAATGATACCATCCAAAGCAGAGAGTTCTGTAAGAATCCCTTCAATGATTGTCTTTGTTGAAACTAGTTACATGATACAGAGCTTGAAATGATGACTAATGACAAGAAATATAGCTCAGCAAGAGTGATCATGCATATGTCCATAACAGGATTGCATAATATGATCCCATGTAGCACATGCCACCATATCTAAAATTTGACCGTAGAAGTTTGGAATACATGCCCAATTGCTTGGTTGAAAGAACTATTGACAAGAGAAGAAATCTTCCAAAGATAAGGAATTGTAGTTAAAGACCAATGGTAGTCTCTCAACAGATCCATATAGCTATTGGATAGGCAGCAATCCTTATGATGAGGTACAATGGTCTATAGTATAATATGCTCAAGCTCCTTTTAGGACCTCCACATGTCTTCAATTTTTCTCTGGATGTGTGGCTTGTGAATAATTAGCTAGGAACATGGTACTGCAAGATACGTGGATCTCATACACCAAGTTACATACTATCTTCCACATGGTATGGTATCAGGAGAATATCTACCCAAAAATTTTGTTCACAATTTTCCCAATAATCCTCTTGTGATCTCCAAGAGAGAAGAACAAAAGAAATTTTCTCTTAACCATGTAGTTAGCAGGGCTAAGAAAGTGTTCCTATGGATGCCCACATAGAGAAACATCATCAATTGGAACTGGTGCTGAAATATTGAGTAACCACAACAAGAAACCTATAACCATGTTCTCAATACCAAGCATATCAAGTATAGTAGTGCAATATTATCCATTTAGTAACTTTACAATTATAATCAATTTGTTGATTGAAAAATGAATGGTAGAGTTATATATATGAATAAATATTTAATAATAGTAAAATGGATGAATGAAAATTAATTCTTGTGTAAACATAATATAAATGAAATGCTAATCAACACAAGAATGCGTACCTTGATTTATTCCAAAGCTCACACATGTGGGTTTATTAAAAATCTCAATGAAATAGTCAATGAAGACATTATCAATATTTAAGCAATGACTTCCAAAATTGAAGGGATTTCCTTTCCCCCCCAACTTAATTTCATACTACAAAAGCATGAGGATGTTAGGATAATCCAAAGAATCAAGAAATACAAAGATGTTATAACACCTTGAGCCTTGTCAATCAATGGTCATCTTAAGATATTCCAAAGAATGAAGAATGACAAAGATATGCATATATTAAAACCTTGATTCTTGTTAATGAAAAATCACCATTGTGTAGTATGGTCATTAATGCATTTAAACCCATTTAATTGATCTTAATCAATTATTAGTGCGCCTAAATCAACAAGTATGTGAGGAATACACATTTTTACTATAGGCCTCCAAAGGTCCGTATGTTTGAATATAAAAATAATAAAAGATGGATTTGGTAGGCATTCATTTTTTATTCCACACAATTCTTGAATCATTAATGCACATAGTTCAACATATCTAATCACAATATTAATTTCAGCACACACATTTATGAGTTCCATAATAAAATTAAACTCATATTGAAGTATTTCCTCATGTGTGTGAGTGACCTCTAAAGGTTGTGATTTATTAAGTAAATAAGAAGTACTAAGTTGAATATCATTCGATTGATCATATTGTTCTTCTAATTCAAGCAAATCAAAATCACATCCCTTAATTGCATCAATATATTTTAAGTGTGATTGACCAATTTCACTTGCACATTATTAGAATGCAAAGTGATCCATGAAATTTCATTATTACATGCAGTTTGAACCACATTATTATGTAATGTTTTATTAGGAAGGATGGTTTCCCTTAGTGGGTATGTGGAAGTGGATAGTTGGTGATATGAATGTGATGATGAAAATGGTAATAATTTTTGTGGATATAAAATGGGTGGGATAATGGATGGGAATAATGGAGATGGTAATGATGAGTATTGTGGTTGTTCCAAGCATTCACTATTGCATTCACAATACATACTAGGTGAAGAAGTAACATGTGAATAAAACATATTGTTTTTCCAATTCAATAGAATTATAAGACATTTCAAAATCATTATGCATACCTTGATCTTCACAATTTGATGTGTGAACTTGTCCTTGAGTTACAATGAAGACTTGTGCACTTTCACCATTCTCATGTCGAGGCTCACTTATAGCATGTATTTCCTTCTCCATGTCCTCTTTAATAGCTTGGCATGTGCACTTAGCTTCCTCCTTCCATCAATCAAAACACCACATGGTTAAATTGTCATTTTCAAAATTCCATTGTCCTAAAAATTCATTAATTATTTGTTCTTGCTCATTTATAGAAATAAAATTTGTAGATTCCTATGACAAGGGAAGATAAAGATAATCTATGTTGCATTCATTAGATAAAGGGGGTATAAAAACATCACCTTGTGTCAGCATGATTTCTCCACCAATTTCTTCATTTTTGAAGTATTTTTCTTTGAAAATTTGTGTATTTTAATTACCTTGAAAATGCAACATTTTTATGTTTTTGTGTTGTTTCTTCAAAATTAATTCTTACCTTTCAATTTACTCACCACAAAGGGTAATAATATATAAATGGTTCTTTAAGATCTACCTACAAACTAAAACAATGCATCTATTATGATTTAAAACAAAGGAAACCAAGGTTAATCATCTAAACAAGGTTGACAGTTGTGTAGATTTTCACTGAGGCGCAATGGTCCTAACTCAACTCACTAAACTAACCTACCTTTGACACCTAGATCCCCAGCAACGATGCCAAAATGATAGGCCAACACTAGGTACAAATAATAAGAAATGTTTAACCCTTTTTAATGAATTTCAATTTGGTCTATATGTGTCAATCCGGGGGCATAAACTTGTGAGAGGTGTTGTGGCTATATTCCAATCGAAGGGCTAAGAGTCGTGAGATGAGTGGGTATGAAATGCAGCTAAGAAAACACAAAAATTGCATTAATAAAAATATTATTTAATTCTTCTATTCTAATTCTCCAATAAGAATTATGATAGTAACAACAATAACATATTAATGAAAGTGAAAACACACCTCACCAAATTGAACATTAATGAAAATTACAAACCAAAATTAAATTACAAAATCTCATATCAAACTAAACTTTAATGAAAATACTAAAACATAAATTACACTACATTAAATCTTAAAAGATATCATAATTAAATCAGATTGAAAAGAAATAACATACACAAAAATAATAAACATCACACTACCTTTAAATCTTAAAGTCTATTATAATTAAATAAAAGTTAAAAAGAAATAACACACAAAAATAATAATCATCACCGAGCTTCCCAAAGGAGTAGGCCCTTGCTCCTATTTGCACGAAAGAAGAAATAGAAGCTTTTCTACTATGGTTTGATCAGAAGAAATAATGGTATTTTATTAAAATATTAAAAAAATGATACAAGTCTTCGCCCCTTTCCTTTATGATATTACCTTTATATAATGAAGGCATATAACAAACTTTAAACTAATTATATTCTCACATTTCCTTAGTTTTTTAACATTATTCATATGGTTTTCTCTAGCACCTATTTTCTAGCATTTGTTCCTATTTTCATGCCACGTTTCTATTATTTTGTGGCTCACATTTAGTTGGTTTATTTGTTGGAAACAAATCACCCTAAAATGAAGGAAACAATATAGGATCCTAAAATAGAGGAACCTAAAATGGTGGGGAAAATTTATAGGACCTAAAAGACAAAATAAAATAGAATATTAGTTTTATCGTGAGGAGATATCCTCCACCAAATTAAAACTAAATATTAATTGGTTATAACTATATAACCAAATTATTTTGTGAACAAATAATTTCATGATCGAAATTAATGTATTGTAAAATGCTCCCATGCTTGACATGAAGTTGTTGCATGATATATTTTCTCAAAATAATAGAAGTGAATATTAGTAAATACAATCTATTTATTATTCATATATTTTATCTAAACCTAAATTAGATATTACTTATATTAAATCATATGCAACATAAAATGGTAAAATGGTATGGAATGAGATAGAAATGGAATATTAGAATGGGATTGAAGGCATATGAAAATGGCTAAAATGTGGCATAAAATGAGACATGGATGGCTCTCATCACACCATATATGCATCTAGTTAGAACAAGGAGGGGAAATAACCCCTAGCTTCTATCAAAGATACTCAATAGCATCATTTGAAAGTTCCTTAGTGCAAATATTTGTAATCTAATCCTTGGTAGATACATACTCCATTCTAACTTATTCTACAACCTTCTCTCTCAAAAAATGATACCAGATAGAAATGTGTTTAGTTCTTGAATGCATTACTTGATTCTTGGAAATATCAATTGCAATTGCTTTACCATCTTCACATCCTTCAAACCCCGATTCATCCAAAGCACCTGGGTGCAACAAGATGTTGCAATAATGCATTCAACTTCTATTATGGATAAAGATACCGAGTCTTGATTTTTATTGAACTAAGAGACCAATATGTCTCCCAAAAATAATGCATTTCCTTTTGCAATTATTTTTTCATCCACACAACCTACCCAATCAACATCAGTATAGGAATTGAGAGAAAAGGTATTGTCCTTTTTATTCCACAAGCCATAATCTAGATTTCCCTTGAAATATTTGAATATTCTTTCTATATATTTTTCATGATATTTCATAGGATTTTCTTGAAAATTTGAAACCAAACGTCAATCTTGAAACAAATTGAGACATGTAGAATGTCCATATAGGCTCATATAGCTAAACTTGTATATACATGAATTGACCCAATTACCCAAATATATGTTTTAAAGATTAGATAGGCATCCAAAACTATCTGTAGCACACTACCATTTTGAAACTATACTTGCGGACCCCTAAAACATCTGATACAACAAAGTAGCATGTATTTAATGCAATAGAATATGTCTCCAAGAGTGTATGGACAAGAAATTATTTATTGAGTAATGCGAAGAATTCCAACAAGCCTTCATCATCATTTTACTCTATTAGGGAGAATACACACTGTTACTTAAAGTTGTTACATTACAAGGTGTAAAGACTTGAGAACCTAGATACAAAACCTTCACATCTTGACCAACTTATCTTTTAGACCACAAAACAACACCTTTTTCTATGGAGAGGTGCAAACCAAAATACCATGACTCTACCAAAAAATATGCACTATGAATTCCTTGGAAATAAACTTAACTTTTTGAAGCTTATCTTTATGTGTGGAAAACACAAATAGAATGACATCAATCAAAAAAGGTGTACCAACCTCCACACACCTTCTACCTCCATTTGAATCTTCAATAAAGGTCTATTTATACACAACAGATGTAAAAATCAACTAATCTGATTCAATTCTTCTTTCATATTGAAGTCTTCAATAACTTGTCATTTTAAAGTGGGCTAAAAGGTTCTACAAGTGAAATCTCCACTTGATAAAATACTCTATCTAATTTTATCTTAGAATCTTGTGTAGAGTGCACAAGGGTAGAATCATCCTTCCTCTCATGGTCTTCCCTCCAAAACATTTCATTTCCTTTCTTTTGCTGATTTGAGTGTTTCATAAATTTTCAAATTATGAATATGTGGCTTCAAAAAACCACTAATTCAATGGTTTTCCTTGTGTCCTGTGACATAGATTTTTGGACCCAATGAACTCTCTTGCACTTATAGGGTTTTTCACCTAAAAGGAGAGAGATTAGATCCAAAAATGCCTATGTAACACTCAAATTAGGATGTATGCAATGAGATATGATGTAAATGAACTTAAATAAATGCAACAGATTAATATAAATGACTGAAAATGAATGCAAAACTATGATTTATGCTTTGTTTGAAAACATAGTGTGATATGCAGAAATGAACTAGAAATGAATGCAAAACTTAATAGAACTAAATCAAACTGAAAGTGTACACCTAGGATATTGATGGAGGCTGGAAAAGACATCTGGGAGGCTGCTGATACTGAAATTTAAGCTTGGTGGGACTTATTCACCATTCTGGGCGAATCAGTCCTAGTTTTGGATGACTGTACCGGAGCCCGTTTTTGACAAAAGGGTACTCAAAAATCTAAAAATCCAAAAATTGATGTTGGGGTGGGACTCATTCACCACCCATGGTGAATGATTCCACTTTGGACTTTCTAAAAAACTCAAAAATGGGATTTTTGGCTTTCAGATTGCTCAATCTACACCTCCAGGTGTCTGGATCTGAAATTGACCAATTCAGGTTTGAAAGTAACTTTTTGTTGATAATTTGACTTGAATGATGAAGAGATTACTTGAGTGACTTTTTCAACCTGATCTCCAATGATTCCTAAGCTTCCAAGAGACCTACATCTACAAACACACAAGACAAGAGAGAGAGATGTTGAATGTTAGGGCATGGGGGTTTTCCTTGGTCAAACCCCGTTTAGGTAATTAAACCAAAATGATGAAATAAGTGATGAAACATGAAAAAATGGAGATGAATACCTTGTCATGATGATTTTAACTTCAAATTATGCAACATAACATGAATATTTTTCCCTTGGATGTGTTAGAAAGCTAACTTGATGAAAGCCCTAGCTTGCTTGACTGGAGATAGAAGATGGATGATGAATGAATTATGTGAATTTAAGAATGAGTTGTTAGATGTAAAATGAGGATAAAAACACTTATTTATATTCAATTGTGCCTTAGTATCCTAAATATACCTCATCACAGGCCAACATGTAGAAAATTTGAACTTAATAACTAATTTTTCCTGCTCAAACCTTGAAAATGACTCAAAATGGGACTCATTCACCAAGGGTAGCGAATGGGTACCACCTAGATGGGACTAATTCACCACTAATTTTGAATGAGTCCTACAGGGGTAATTTTTTCTTGTTGGAATGTCGAGAAGTAAGAAAATTAGGCTTATATGATGACTATGTCGGGTCTTTGATCAAATTATGCCTCGAGATGCACCATATGGGTCAATTAAGGTCTATTAATGATGATGTAAATGTTGAATAGGGATTGGGACACAAATCAATGTGAAAGTATAATTAAATGCATTTCATAACACTAAAATTAGGTCCACATAGCCTAGAAAAGCATAAGAACCAATGTGAATGTGTAAATCACATTACAACACTAGTTTGTCATTAAGTTCACATTAAGAATCTTCTAGATTGATATGATGATGTAATTAAATACATTTTATAATGTTGAATTAGGGAGAAATAAGTTAATTAATTCTATACAAGCGTGAAAGTCCTTTACAAGACTTTACAACACCTTTACAAGAGGTCAATAAGCACATGTTATTTGATTTGCAAGGGTCCAAGACCTAGTGTGGACACATAAAATGCCTAACAACACTAGATTAGGGACTCATTAAGTCCAATTATCATGAATTAATCCCATTTCAAGCAAAGGGTACTTTTTTCTATGGCACATTAAGCCCCCACTTTAGTGAGAGGATGAACTTGCTTCCTCACACTAAAGTATCCATTCAAGAGAGATCTACATGTATGTCAAGCCCCCAAGATAGAAAATCATACAAAGGAAAGATAGAAAGAGAGATAAGATGAAAAATATGTACTCACTCTAGGCCCACAAAACTTTGGATCGTTCATGAGGTGAGAAGGGCCAAAGCATAAAGAAAAGGAAAAGAGTAACATATAGTAGTTGGCATGTACTCACAAACACAAAAGTGGCTATGGGGAAAAATCATGTCGCTTGTTGGGCTTCCCGCTCAACCATGCCAAAGCTATACCCATTCGATAACTTTAACAAGGTGCCACAAAGAAAAAGGAAATGCAAATGTTGGTTAGGCTTCATAAGACAAGCAAAATAGACTAGCACCATAGGCATGCAAGTTGTGTTATGCAAGGTGGCCAAATGAAAATGTAAAATGTAAAAATGTAACATAAAATATTTGTTCAAAGGAGTCTTGCAAGGTCAATTACTTAGGCAACATTGTGTTTAATGTCTCCAAAAGAGGACCAGTCAAAGAATAGTAATATGTTAAGATAGATCGCACTTATGAAGGACATCACACCCAATGTCATCCACAAAGTGACAAATGCATTACATAAACAACAAGGCTTTGCTAAGAATGCAAATGAAATAATGGTAATGTATGCCCCCCACTTTAAAGGAATTTCTACACATCATTATGTGAGCAATTACTTGAAAGTGGAGAAGAAAAGAAAATGCAGAAAGAAAACAAGACATGAGAGCCATCCGAGAAAGCTCTATTCCAAGTCATATGTTTCAAAGTTAAGCTACGCCATGTTAAGATGGAGGAAAAGTAAGAGAGTATGTCACATGTGAGTCCATATTAATACATATCATTCACATCTCAAGCTTTCTCTTTATATGCTCATGAAAGTTTAAAGATTAGCCAAAAGAGACAATGAAAAGTGACATACGAGGATAAGGCTTGCTAGCCCTTTTCCCCCACTTAATGTAGGACAAAGGTGAGCCTAAAGTGGATGATGGTATGATGCCCCTTGCGATGGATGCAAGACATGCAATAGTCAGAATGGAATTATCCTACAACTATTACATGGCAAGGAGCAACAACTAAGGTTATTGATGTGAATGAGAAAGGGTGTTTGAAGAACCTTGTGTGATAATATTGACATTGTGTGAAGGCTTGTTGATCGTGATTAAACAACAATAACCAAGACCATGAATTGTTTTTTTTGTGTTAAGCTCTATAGGATTGTGGATACCTTGTTCTTGAGCACCACAACCTATTCCATTATATCCAAGTCATTTCATAAACTGATAACCTTTTCCATAAAGCTTTTCTAGGGCTTTAGAATCAGGAGGTTGTTCGTTATTGTGTTGATCGGGTGTTATTGTGGAGTTTGTGACATTATCTAAAGTTGTTGAGGCAGATGCTTTTGAAAGGTTATCTGAATTTTCTGTTGAGATGATGGTTGGTTGTTATGGTTTCTCATCTTTCTATTGTGTGAGTAGGTGTTTTCCCATAAACGAGGGTGTGAAGTCTAAGGATCCCCAATCATCACCAAATAATTTAGATGGAAATGCCTCATTGTTGTGGTCAATTTCGATGTTGGAAGTAGGAATCAATGTGTTGAGAGGACTTGTAGCTCCATTTTCAAGATGTAAGCAATTTTCAAGCTCGGGATCAACTTCAATTTGATAAATTTTATTGTTATAGACATATTTCATTATACGATGAAGGGTTGAAGGAGTTGCATTCATCTCATGAATCAATGGTCTTCCTAAAAGAATATTGTACAAAATATCATAAGGCATGACATGAATAGGATTTAAGTAACCACCCCAACCATAATGGGTAAAGTGATTACACCTAGTGGTTTCTTTGTTACATTATAAAATCCTCAAATAGTGGTGGAATCAGGTATTATTTGTGATCTATCTACTTCTAATTGATCAAGGAGAGTCACACTACACACATTAAGGGTGAAACCATTATTTTTCAGAGTGCGTTTAATACCTGTGCGATGGAATTGATCAATGATCATAAAGGCATCATGTTGTTTACACAACTCCAAAGAAGGGAGCTCATGTTGATGGAAATGTCAAGATTGGTGTGATTCGGGTTATGAACTAAATCTGCCACATCATTCAAAGTGGTTATTTGTTGTAAGGCATTTTGAAGATTGGTGTTGTAACTTGGTGATGTTTGAAGTAAATCCCAAAGGGGAATTTTTGTAGGAGTATTCTTTAATTGTTCCACAAGATCATACTCCTTTGTGGGTGGAAGGTAATGAGGAGCACTAGGTGGGTTAGGTAAAGCTAATGATGGTAGAATTATTTGTAGTGGTTGTGGGTTATTTCGTGTGTTATATGTATGAGCAATAGTATCATCACTAGATTGTTGTGATACATTGGTGTTAGGTTGATTAGAGGGATGAATCAGATGTGAGAGTGGGTAGAGAAATTTTTTGGGTTTATTGGAAGGATGAAGCAGATGTGAAGGTGGGTAAAGGGTAAGTTTAGGTTTATTGGAAGGATGAATCGGATGTGAAGGTGGGTAAAGGGTAAGTTTTGGTTTAGTGTAATGAGGTTGAATATTGTTAACATCCCTTAACAAGTGAGATTCTTCATTGTATTTGAAGGGAATGTTATCTTTGTCTTGTATCATAATATCCTCCCTCGAAGGAGAGTGCATAGGAGAACAACAAACCTCATCACAACTAATGGAGTTATTAATGATTGAATTATGTTGTTCTATAAGATTCTCATGATGTTCATGGATTGGATCGTGTAACACCATAATATCATCATCACTATTAGGAGAGGGGAAAAGTTGATTGTTGTCCATGATCTCATTGTCTTGGTTTAAAGTATCTACCCTAGTAGGAGAGCTTTGAAAAAGCTGACAATCAAGAGTTGTATCACATGTCAAAGCTTCATCAAAAATAGGGGATTCGTGAAGGGGAGGACAAATAGGATTGGCATGTGTGTCAATTATTGGAGCTTCTTGTTCAAGTAGAGCCTTCCAATTGTTGGGAACATTAGGAAGGAGAGAAATAATGCTATAACTTTCAACCAACATATTCTCCTCACAAATGTGTTGGTTAGAATCATTCATGAAATTATTTTCACAAATAAGGGAAGTGTTGGGAGGTGAATAGAGATGAGGTAAGGTGGTATTCAGGAATGTGGTTATGTTTTCATTGTATTTTTTACTAACATCATCCAAAGGGGAATAAGGATATTGACAATCAAGACTCGCAATGCTTGTAACTTCTTTCACCAAGATACCTTCATCACTAATAGGAGAGGTATTAGGATAAGAACAAGTATGTGTGTTATGATAGTCTACATCTCCATTCACATAAATGGGTAATGTAAGACTAAGGATTGTACTAATGGTTTCATCAAGTTTCTTAAAGTTCTCATTGTGGTAAGGGCATGTGCTGGATCATCATGGAAAAAATAGGCCCTTAAGTGGCAAAATATTCAAAAAAATCAGAGTTAGGAAACTTGACATAAAAATTTGAATAAGTTATCTATATTATTTAAAAAATATGTAAGAATAGAAACTATAGAAAATTGAATGTAGTTTCTAAACTACGAGGTTTTTTTTTTTTAAATCTATTTGGTGAAAATTTGAAATTTCAATGTAGTAGTACTTAAATTTCAGGGAAAAAAAGAAGTAGGTGTATGTCTGACCACCCTAACCACAATAAAATGATAATACTTTTTTATAATATTTTAGATATAAGTAGAGGGCTCATGTCCCGATGTGATGCAATTTTTTTTGTAATTTTTTCCCATGTAAATAATTAATTATGATTTTTTTATTACAACTTTTAAAAATATAAAAACTTGTATGTCTGACCACCTTAACTTGGTCAAAATTTCATGAAATTCAATTCTAATTTTTTTAATCCTATAGTATGTGAAGCATAGAATGTGACACATGTTTCAGATTCAAAAAATGTGATACTATTTGAAAGCTATAGATGTTTTTCAATTAGCCTATCAATCAGGACTTTAGTTGTAATTCAAATAGAAAATGAATAATAATTATTTATTGAATTCAAAGTAAAGCATAATTTATATTGGTGGAAATCTGAGAATCTCCTTTAAAAACCCTTTTCGTTTCATCAAATTTGGGTAAAAAAAAGTCGTCAGCCACATACCCTACACATACCCATCATATCGCCACTTTTTGGCCCATCATGATCCTGCACATACCCATAATCAAACTTGAAATCATAAGAAGGAATGTTGTACTTATACAATTATCCATTATTAAAAAAATAAAAGCCACATATTTTGAAGGAAAACATGCTATGATGAAGAAGAAAAGAAAGCGTAATGCAATGACTTAAAAGGAAATGCAATTTTTCAGTTTTTAAGTAAACTAATTTTCTATGACAATCTGAAAATGAAATGTTGCGAATGCAAAAGTGAAATTAAACAATGCATGAAATGAGCCACTTTAAGTGAATTCTAACAAAATACATGCTACAAAAATGCAACTAACTAATATATATAGGTTAAGGCACCAAATAGAGGCTCAAAAATAAGATTTTGAATTGTATAAAGTTTTGTTTCAGATGTTAGAAGGGACTGATTTTCCCAGGGTGGTGAATGAGTCCTAGTATGGACTTTTTTCAATATTTTCAGAAGTTTTTGAATGATTTTTAGGAATTCTGAGAGCCAATACATAGACCAAAATGAAAAATTCAGAATTTCAATAATTCTAAATGAACTTAGATGCAACAAATGCAACCTCAATGCACTTTTTTATGAATGCAAGTTTGAAAACCTAGCATACAAATTGATGAAAATCTAAATGCAAAATTAATGTAAGACTAGATCAATGATAAAGGACTCAAAATCAGAGAAGAAAATATTCTGAAAGTTGGGTTCACCAAAATGTGACAGATTTTTGGACCCAATGAACTCTCTTGCACTTATAGGGTTTTTCACCTAAAAGAAGAGAGGTTAGATCCAAAACTGCTTATGTAACACTCAAATTAGGATCTATGCAATGATATATGATGTAAATTAACTTAAATAAATGCAATATATTAATCTAAATGATTGAAAATGAATGCAAAACTAAGATTTATGCTTTGTTTGAAAACACAGTGTGATATGCAGAAATGAACTAGAAATGAATGCAAAACTTAACATAAATTAATCAAACTGAAAGTGTGCACTTTTGATATTTATGGAGGCTGGAAAATGTATTTGGAAGGCTGTTGATACTGAAATTTAAGCTTGGTGGGACTCATTCACCATTCTAGGTGAATCAGTCCCAGTTCTGGATGACTATACCAAAGCCCGTTTTTGACAAAAGGGTACTCAAAAATGTAAAAATCCAAAAATTGACCTTGGAGTGGAACTCATTCACCACCCATGGTGAATTATTCCACTTTGGACTTTCTGAAAACTCAAAAATGGGATCTGTGGCTTTTAGATTGCTCAATCTGCACCTCTAGGTGTCTGAATTTGAAATTGCCAAATTTGGGTCTGAAAGTAACTCTTTTTTCATAATTTGACTTGAATGATGAAGTGGTGACTTGAGTGAATTTTTAACCTGATCTCCAATTATTCGTAAGCTTCCAAGAGGCCTAAATCTTCAAACACACAATACAAGAGAGAGAGAGAGATGTTGAATGTTAGGGAATGGGGGTTTGCCTTGGTCAAACCCCATTTAGGTAATTAAACCAAAATGATGAAATAAGTGATGAAACATGTAACAATGGATATGATTACCTTTTAATGATGATTTTATCTTGAAATTCTGTAATATAACATGAAGATTCAACCCTTGAATGTCTTAGGAAGATAACTTGATGAAAGCCCTAGCTTGCTTGACTTGAGATAGAAGATAGATGATGAATGAATGATGTGAATTTAAGAATGATTTTTTAGATGTAAAATGAGGATAAAAACACTTATTTATATTCAATTTTTCCTTAGTATCCTGACTATACCTCATCACAAGCTGACATGTAGAAAATTTGAACTTAAAACCTATTTTTTCTTGCTCAAACCCTGAAAATGACTCAAAATGGGACTCATTCACCAAGGGTGGAAAATGGGTCCCACCTAGATGGGACTAATTCACCAATAATGGTGAATGATTCCCACAAGGGTCATTTTTTCTTGTTGGAATGTCGAGAAGTAAGAAAATTAGGCTTATATGATGACTATGTCGGGTATTTGATCAAATTATGCCTCAAGATGCACCATATGGGTCAATTAAGGTCTATTAATGATGATGTAAATGTTGAATAGGGCTTGGGACACATAAATCAATGTGAAAGTGTAATTAAATGCATTTAACAACACTAAAATTAGGTCCACATAGCCTAGAAAAGAACAAGAACCAATGTGAATGTGTAAATCACATTACAACACTAGTGTTTCATTAAGTTCACATTAAGAATCTTCTAGATTGATATGATGATGAAATTAAATAAATTTTATAATGTTGAATTAGGGAGAAATAAGTTAATTAAGTCTAGAAAAGCGTGAAAGTCCTTTACAAGACTTTAGAACACCTTTACAAGACATCAATAAGCACATGTTATTTGATTTGCAAGGGTCCAAGACCTAGTGTGGACACATTAAATGCATCAAAAATCTAGATTAGGGCCTCATTAAGTCCAATTATCATGAATTAATCCCATGTCAAGCAAAGGGTAATTTTTTCGATGGCATATGTCCCATCTTATTGCATTTATATCACACAATGTTGTTGTCTAGAATAATTTTTTTCCTCTTTACCTTAGATCTACACTCATGATCCTTCTGACCATAGCTGTTGTAAACATAACAATATCCATGAAATAATACAATATTGTTTCTTTGAGGTATAAATGATATTCTACCCATGTTATCATTTCTTATTTGTCTAACTCTATAATCAATGACCTTATGCCAAAATTTAATGCAGAAAAAATAATAACCTTGAAAGGATTGATTGAACTTGGTAGGGGCATTCTATCTTGCAAATGTAGGACTTCTAAATCCCATTTGTTTCTTTTTAGGATTGGATCCGCCTTCTTTCATTCCATTTTGAATAGTCTACATCTCTGGAGTCATTATTCTTAGAGTCTTCAGTACAAGTTTTCTCCTTTTTTCTAGGCTTCCATTTGATTTGGAGTTATCCTCAAGACCAAACTTCTCCCCTTTCTCAATTTTTTTATTTTTCTCTTTTGAGGGCATTCCTTGAAGTGACAATTTCTTGATCAATTTTTAAGCATTCAACTATTTTATCATTAATATTTACATTCAAGAAATCTTCAATTATATTTCCTTCTTCAATCTTTGCTTTTAAATCATAGATCATACCTTCTTCCTTTTTAATTTGATTTAACATTCTTTACAACCTTCTACTTTAGCTTTCAATTTTTTAGTTTCTTGCTTAGATTTTTCAAGTAAGCTTCCATATTTCTAATTTAGTTCCCTTGCTTCTTTTAGATCTTCCAAAGTAGACTAAAGTTTTCCTTCAAAACCTATTTCCCAATCATTTGAATTGAAGTCCCAACCGTCAAGTTCCATTGATTCTAGATCTGAATCAAAGGAAAACATGTCTTCATCACTCAAGGATCTTGACTCCTTACATTTTTCAATATTTCACTTTCTATTATAAACATTGAAGGCTATAAAGAGGTTTTCATCATTTGAATAATTCTCCTCAACCAATTCTCTCTTTGGAATAGATACCCTTTTCAACCTTATCTCTTTTGTTTCCCTCATTAGATAGTTTATAGGGGTATTTAGGTGCAAAGTTACCAATTCTTCCACAATTGAAATGTTTGAAAGGTAACCTACCTTTGTACCTGCAAGTTCCTTTTTTCAACCTTCTCACAAAGTCTACTTCAACTTCATCAAAGTCGTCATTTTGATTAGAAACTTCATCTTAAATATTTTTGTTAGCTTTGAAAGTAGCTTCCCTTTTTGGAACATATTTGTCAAATTATTTCATCTCAAATGTAGTAAGTGCACCAAGCATTTCATCAATTGAATACTGACCCGAGTATTTAGACTCTTCAATGGTAGCTACTTTATGACTATATGATTTTGGGAGAGACTTCAAAACCTTCTTCACAATTTCACTTTCCCTTATTTCTCAACCAACATTGAAGATGCCAGAGACAACTTCTTGTACCCAAAGCATATAAATTGCAATGTATTCATCTTTTGTCATCTTCAAAGTCTCAAATATAATTGTAAAGATATACATCTTGGCTTGATTTAATTTTTTATCACCTTCATAAATGTTGCTAAGCTTTCCCCATACATCCTTAGCAGAAGTATGGCTCATCACCTTCAAAAGCTCAAAATCAGCCAATACACATAAAAGAGCATTCATAGCCTTAGCATTGCATTCATATAGCATGATTTCAGCTAGATCTATTGGAGGAGTAGCAAGACCAACATATCTATCCTTGACTAATTGTGAAACACCAAACCCTAGGGAGTTTAGGTGTCCTTCCATTCTTAATTTCTAAAAATCATAATTAGTCCCATCAAACGTAGGACCCTTCTATGAAGCATTATGTTCCATCTTGGATATTTTTGTCAAGATTTTAATCTTATTCAAAGGAACTTGGATCTTATACCAATTGTTGAACAAACCTAGAGATTGAGATGGGGATGAATAAGTCTTATCAAAAAATTAATCCCTTTTATTACTTCTGCTATTATGGAAGAACTCTAGGGTCCCTAAAAATGAATGTCAAACTAACACCTCCTCCTGGGGGCATATCCCTAGAAAGTGATAATGAATCATAATTTTTTGGTGAGATGATTGGTAGGTAGTTGTACATAGCCTTCATCTTCAACTTTCTCTTCACATCACTGATCCGTAAGAGTGCATTACTAAAGGTTTTAGTGTCACTCAACTAGACTGCATTGTCACAATTGGTACCCTCAATTGTTCTAATGATGGCTTCCCTTTCCTTCTTTTCCTTGAGGTAGCGCTCATTTTTTATTACTGACTTTCAAGCCACTAATCTGAGATGCACCATCTTGGCACAAGAATTCACAACATTAGATAACATTGGACAACAAGAATGATTAGCTCATAGCTTCCATAGCTAAACCTGGTAGCTTTGATACCACATGTAACATACCAACCATTAATGAAGTAAAATTTTCTAAATTTACACCTTGTGAGTAAATAAACTAAGTAACAAGTAATGTTGCATAAATTTTTTTTTTTCTTTATTAAGAATTTACATACAAAGATACCATTACAATATACATTAAGATTTATTTATAATTTAATAACTTTACAAGTTACATCAATACAAGAATGCATACATTTACATACATAGCTCTAGAGATTTAGAACAAATAGCTATAAGACGGTCTAGGATCCTTCCTTTCAAATCTTGGTCCTTTTGTTGTCTTTTGTGGATGAGAAGCATCACTCAAGCACTTTTTTTCCAACCTCAAACTCTTAATGTGATCCCTTGCACATCTATCATTCGATAGATTGACCTTCCCTTCAACGAAAATATTGATAGAGTAACTAATAATGACAACCAACTAAGCATAGTGTTGTTTCCTATATAACTAGAAATTTTTAATCCCATAATCTCAAACTAGCATGTAATATTGGATCATGGTGAACTGAAAGTCGAGCCAAAGGTCATCACACTATTTTGGCCAAAGTATTCTTGACGGTAATCCAAAGGAAATTCATCTATCATTCACACTACTTAGGGTTGATTTGACTTAAGGCCCTCTTAAACTATGCATAGGTATTTCCTTCAATGGATAATCCATCATTCCAGAGATAAACTATCACCATGTTAACCTACTTGGAAAAAACCTACTTAACAAGTAAGTACACAAGCTCACTCCCATACTAGATAAAAAATCCTAGGAGTAAACACAATCTATTCTAGTTAAATCAATAACTTTGCTAAGTGTATCATATGTGCCACTGATGTTCAATCATATATAGTATTCAGAAACTACAATAAACACCAACCTCCTATTATGGAGTACATATAAGCACATCATAAAAATAGCATAACATCTTCAGTTTCCTTTTCAAAGACATTTTAATTTCTCAAAATACAAATACTTTGCAAAGGTCACAATTCAAGCATACATGGAGAACACATCATTCATAAATAAAATGACAAAGAAGAATATCCTCATACCTATTATTGATTTATCCAATCTATTAGTAGTAATTCAGCTTCTCTAAATAGCAGCAAACTTGGTTATAACTTCTCAAGAAATTTCATAAAGAAACTCTATCTCTCAAGTTGATAGCTTACTTCTCTCAAACAATAAACTTCCTCACAACAAAATAGAACTCTCTCCCTTTCTCACTCACAAAATAAAATAGAGTATAGCTAGAAATAATGTGGAATAAAGGTTTGCAAGAGAATAAGGAATTCCAAAGATGCATCCTCTCAAATGAATAGACACATCTATTTATAAAGTAGCTTGCCAACTTCATAGCCTATAGTTTATAGCAAAAAATCCAATAGATCAACTTGAAAAATTGATAGAAAACAAAGGCTTATTCAAATATACATATGCTCAATTCAAATTATCTCATGCAATAGACATCTATAGCAATTGGGTTTCCAGAGGTGGTGCCAAATCCATCCTCACTTCTCACTTTTAGCGTGGTTTTACTTGCCATCAGAAATAGTCAACTACCAATTTCGTAACACCAAGCATCCATCAACTCGATTTGGAGATGAGTTGACTAAGATATTATATACATTTGAAAAATTCATCAATAGATGTATAAAACATGGTAGATATGTTTACCAATTCAAAGTTAATCTTTATCATAGGTGTTGACTAAGTCCATGCTTTGCATTGACATAAGATAACAACTCTAAATGCAATACAAAATTTTCATATCGTGTGATAGGATGAGTGAGATAGCTTCACAAAATAGTCATAAGCAACTTTCATTCGTCCTCCAATCATAGTCATTAACAACTATTATCAACCTTTATAAACCTCACCATGACGTTCAAAGTACCCAAAAACCCCAAAATTGATTATCAAATCATCAAAATCAGACACAACGACTCTGGGAGGCCTTTTTTTCATTTGTAGGTCATATGGCCTGGTTGACACATAATCCAAGAATTTTTTTTTAAAAAATATAGTGTTAGGGCACTACCGTAAGTTAACTGCTAGTGGTTGATGCTAGCGATTAATGCTAGTGGCTAGCCTAACTGCTAGGCTTAACCCCCAAACCTTTTTAGAGAAATTTTGGTATTTTGGCTGGATAACTTTTGCATATGAACTCAGATTTTCAAAAACAAAATATCATCAGAAAGCTAGTTCCAAGCCCAATCTAGTGGTGTAGGTGTTTTTCTATGATTTTTCTGTTATGTTTCATTTTTTCCAGTCAAAGTCATATCATCAATTTTGTGCTTCTAGGGGCATATCTTTTGCATACGGTCTCTATTTTTTCAAAATGAATAGGTGTTGGAAATCTCTTCTAGTGCTCTATCCAGATCTATAGATTTTTTTATCAGAAAATTTACTAGGTGCATTTTATTCAATTTTTTGTGTTTTCACATTCTAGTGAATTACTTGGTCATCTTAGCTCCTAGAAACTTCTCATTTGCATGGGATGGCTTCTTTTTGGCTGCTCTACATGTATTTCTATTCTTGTGTCTTTTTTTGACATTATGAGCTTCCATTGCATGTACATATGCTTTTGTAAACTCATTGAATAAAGTGCCTCAACTTTATATGTGTAGTATTGGGATTCTTGCACATCACTTTGTGCCTTGTTGTACTTGCACTATGATATAAAGTGCCATAGGGGTTGATGTTTTCCATTGTTTTCCTTCATACCTTTCTCATGTGTATGTGAATTTTTTTAACATCCTTTATATCTACTTGTACTTTCATGTCTGCACCTTTAGATGCTCTTGGTTCCTCTTCATGCACTACATTCTGGCATTCAATTTTAGTGTACCTGTCATGCCTCTCCCTTTTCAGCATTATGGGGGGTTTCTACTATTGGTGCTATTGCTTCCTTGGTTTCGCATTGGAGTTAGCTATGTATACATTATTTGTTCCTATGTACTAGGCAGATGTAGTGGCTAGTTACCCATGCATTTTAGTGATATGGAACACTTACCATATGTACATTCTTGCATTCCTATTTCTAGAGGCAATCTTCCATTTTCACTTGATCAGTTCTTCATATTGTTGATACTTGTGCCATTTGTATCTTTGGGTTCTTGATGTTTTCCTTGGTTTTCCATTGGATTCGAGTAGTGTCGTTGAGGGCACTCATGCAAATTCTTGTCTTCTTGATCTTGATCATTATATGTTTTAGTAGAGGTTCTTCTTTCAACATTTCACTAGTCATTATTTGAAAATAATTGCAGCTTCTTCATGCTCTAGTGGTGTTCTCTTTGTTCCTATCTTTTGGGACAACCTTTCCTTGTTTAGAGGCTTCTTTAGTCCTTCACTTGGCTTTCATCTCTTTTTTGAGTAGATTTTTCTCTATTCTCCACATTATAGAGATCTTCTATTTGTACATGGGTACCTTACTTGGCCTTGTTTTCTAGGACCCATCTTGCATTCTTTTTAGGGTTTTTAGCTACTCCCTAAGTTCATCTTAAGGGGGGGTGTTAGAGTTATCATACATTAGCTAAAATTAATTAATCTTTAATTGATTATTAGTCTAATTTATTCTCACACACTTTAGCTAAACTTAGGAATTCTTTATTATTTGAGTTAATATTAGATCATTATGTCTCATCTCATGTGATGTTGACACTTGTCATGATCTAATCCCTTTCTGATTTAGGGTTTTTCTCTTATAATCATTCAACCCTTATTGTAAATATCTCTTAGATATTATTCACGAGAATATCTGAAGCTTTCATATCTTCTTGAAAGCTTCTTCTCTATCTTTTCCTTGTTGATGAATATAGCAATTCTTGTTTGCAGATCTCTTGCATGGAAGGTGTACTTGTTTGTTGTTTGATCCTTTGGCTCATGGTTTTTTGCTTGTTACACAATTCTAACAATATATATATATATATATATGTATGTATGTATGTATGTATGTAAGTATGTATGTATGCATGTATGTATGCATATGCCTCTATGTACATACATATGTATGTATATCTATATTGATACATTCGTATGAGCATGTTCATTTTCTAACATATGTGTGTATCGATACATATACACATATGGATATGTCTATATACATACATACATATATATATATATATATGTTCACATTCGATTCACATAATTTCATTCATAATTACCATCATATTGATAATTATTTACATGTATTACATCTATACATGTGCATATACATGTCCTTAGATCCCATTGACATGTATGTGCATATATATATATATATATACACATACTCCACATACGTCCCTCTTATCAATATAATCATAATAGTACAAGGAAGATCTCATAAGCTCAATCAGATAAACATCACCCAATAATGCATGTAATAGAAAAAAAGACTCTACTAATGCTAACACATCAACTAAGGATGACTTACCAACTTCCCACAAAATGACTTAACTCAATCATTCTACTATGGTGTGTGTATGCTCAGATAGTTTATGTTACCAGTTACCTGACCGCGATCTTCTCCTGAGTGATACTTCCCCTCCACCTAGAGGAGTGGAACATATACTTGTATCCACTAACACATGTGCACAACAATTAATTGTTCACAGTAGATGTAGTATACGTAAAACATCTCCAAAGTTAGAATAATAATTCAATAATCATCCATTCACATATATGGAATACTTTTCCATGAAATAACATCAAATGAGATAACATTCATATGATAACAAGGTACAAGAACAATTTATTCATCTCTATAATTAACATTACATTCATATTTACCCTATGTATTAATGGTAAATAGTAATTACACAATAGGGGTGTAATAGACTAATTCTCAATTTCCTCATGGATCTTTCCAAGTTATCATTTGCATAATTTATATAGGGTTCCTATGTTTGTATGTTCATAAAAAATCATATATCCTTTCTCTCAATATAACACATATATTCACATGTTTAAAATTTATATTAAGTTCATATCTAATAAGGAGGACATTCTCATCTTGAGAGGAGTTTGTGCTTTTGCACCTTAAAGTATCCTTACATTATGACTTTGGGTTGTCAAGAAGTAAAGTCCTCTTTTTTAATATTAGAATACCATGAATTAGTATTAATAGACTCTAGGTCGTATATATAAGATAGTATTATTGATGGGTGTTTTTACACTTCTCAACATAGACAATGCACAAGTGCAATGCCTCTCTTGAAAGTTAATTCCTACAAATAAGTTCTAGAAATCACCACAAGGTCTCTTAGGTGTCAGGTCATGACTAAGCTTGGAATAATTCAGTTGGTTGATGTGATTTTCTAGTAATCACAAAGGGAATTTATGGTTGGCAAAGCATGGGAAGTTGGGTCTGTAATGGATTTTTGTAAGTTCTAGAAAAGGGATAAGAACTTTCCTAAACCAAGGATAGCCTATAGTCTCATGAAACAAGTGCAATCTTCTAAGGTCTACAAATTTTCAATTATTCATTCACCATTAAAGCATGAACAATAGATGAAATTAAGTGTAACAATGAAATAATTCTTAGACGAACTTTACACAGTTGTTTATCATCAATAGACAGAAAAAAGTATGAGCAAGGAAGATATCAACACCATAGCATTCTTCACCATTAAAGTGCAACATAGATTAACAACTAAAGCAACTTAAAACTAGAACAACTGAGCTAAAATCTAATATCGATAGATTGAATCATGCACACATGTGAACAAAAACACAAGAACCCATCAAAATAATGTTGTTCTCATTAAATTTCTATAGCATGTCTTTACACAACAACTCAACTCTCTCTCTATGAAAATGAGAGGAGCCCCTATTTATAGTTTTCCAAAAGAAAAATGAATGGAAAAGATTAAATTTCATTGTGTGGCTTAGATTCATTTTACATTAGGGTTTCACCTACCCTCAAATATATGACAATATAAAATAGTTTCTCTTTCTTTTCCTATTTTGTCATCTAGTGACCCTTTGTAGTAGTTTTTTCCTATAGTGGTTGCCATCCTTTTTAACTATTTTTTCAAATATTCATCATCTATGACTGGTTTTCCTTCATTCTTCTAGAGAGAAGCATACTCTATGAATTTCTTGATCAGATCCTGGAGCTTGTCCCATTCCATGATATCAAATTGAAGGATTTGGAAGGATATCTTCTTAAGTCTCCTAATAACCTGCTCTTAGCTCTTGGTGCATTTAGGGGTTGCTTTAATGACCTATTTAGATTGTGTGAAATCCCTTAAAAAAAATTCCATAAAGTCTAGTGACAGTGTATCTGTAGCCCCCTGCTCCATCTTCTTGTGGAAGAATGGCTTGATATTTTTTGGATCTATCTCTAGAGCAGGCATCTCATAATCTGTCATCATTTTCAAATAATCCTCACTATTAGCTTGGAGTTTTGTTATCTAGGCCCATTTTCCATGTTTCCACTAACCAATGATCATCCTTCAAGAGCTCTAGCTCCTTTTCCCATATTGTTCGAGAGAGTTTGAGGATGCATTCAAGCTTAGGATATGTGATCCTATATAGCTTGGAGAATCTATTGTATGTTTTTATCATTTCATCTATTTTATTTTGCAACCCTTGGAACTTTTTGAATTCTTGGGTAGCATGGGGGATACTCATGTCGCCATTATATAACACCCAATTGAACCAATCTGCTATGGACTTGGTCCAGTTTTTCATCTTTTCCATTCTACTCAACTCCTCATGGGAGAGGAGAGCGGGAATGGATGATGTCGTAGGGGCCTCTTCTTCAATGGACATCCACTGTTGGATGTAAGTAGTAAGATTTGCTACCTGTTCTTTTAGTTCTTCCTTTGTGGATTGGTCCTTATTCATTTTTTGCAAGATGGTGGATACCAACCATTGGAATTCATCTATCTTTTGTTCTTGGGTCGCCAGGCCTAGATTGATCATTGATATGTTGTAGCCTTGACCTTGCATGGCACTTGTATCTTTTTCTGTCATAGGGGTGGTAATTTGTATTGTTCAAGATCTAGAGGAATCCACCATGATATGAGAATGCACCCTGTGCTTCTTCTCTTTCCTTGTTTTTGTTTGTGCCCTAACAAGTACTGCCTCAAGTTTAGCTTTCTAGTCAACGACCATAGGAGCTTTCTTTTTTAGCTGTCACTCCAGCCAATCAAGCACCTTGTTTGTTCCTTGGGTGAGTCATGATCACCTTCCTCTCTTTTTTCATTTTGAGGTTGCTCCTCTTCATTGCTAGGGGCCTCTCAATTAATCTTATTTTCTTTGTCTAAGCCTTCTATTTGCATATTCTTCCCTCTGTCTAACTTGGTAGAAGTTATAATTTCCTCAGTGATTCCTTCTTTCATGGGTGTCTTCTCTTCATGGTGCTCAAGCTCAAGGCTCTTTCCTAGCACATCCCCTTCTTCTTTATCTTTCTCTTTCTCTTCCTCATTTTTTGTAGGTACTTCTTCTTCCTAGACTAGCCCCTTATCTTGGCCAATTAGTGGAGGCTCTTCGAGTATCTTCACATCCACATCAGTGTCAGGTTTATCCTCAGAGAGGTGTCCTTTAGGATCATCATTTCCACCCACATCTTTGGGTTTTTGGGGCAGCTCCTCATCCAATTATTTGTCTAATGTTTGTATTACATACCACTCATTCAGGGCCTAACTGTCTTCTTCTAAAGAATGTGATTTCTCCTCATTGGTTTCCACTCTATCCAAATTTATGTTTAGCCCACCTTCTGGGTGCTCAAAATAATTCTCAATAAAAGTCCTCAGGCTCCTCATTTACATCTTCTTCAGCCTCTCTTTGTTGATTTGTGTGGTATTTTTCTATCTCTTATGAGATCTGCATCGTAGCTTCCATCTTTAGTGGCTTTGTAGGTGGTAGAAGAAGAGGAAATGAAACAACAATTTGGGTCATCAGAGCCTGATTCTTGGGGTCAAGTATTACCCTAGAAAGTTCATTGGGAATGTTTTGCATATATGTTGCGAAAGCATGTGGCAGAGTAAGATGAAGCATAGTAATAGTGGACATTGTAGGTAGTGGAGTGGAGAAAGTAGGCAGTGGAGGAGGGAGTGAAGAAGATGATAAAGAGGATGTAGGGGAAGAGGAATCAAGTATCATCACCAGATAAATTGACGAGGTAGAGGTGAGGTGGATTATGATTTCCACAGTGGGTGGAGATGAGACGGGAAAAGCTTGAGAGGTGGAAGGTGGAGGAGTGGAAATGGTAGTAGTGGCAGCGGGGGTGGAAGTGGTAGGTGGTGAACGTATCTACTCGACTTCTTCTTCTTCACATTGGGGATCCTCCTCCTAGATGGTGGACATCTCAAGTACAAATACCCCCATTTTCTTTTCTCTCTTAGATGATTCTCCCTCAATGTACTTTCTTGAATATACCTTGTGCTTAGGATTATGCTTGAGTGCATCCTTTATTTTCTTTGATCTTGTCATTGGTGGACACTTGGGAGCTTCTTCTGATGAGGTAGTGGCCGCTCCACTATCTATTTCACTTTCAAGCTCATCCTTGAGCTCGCCATATGTTAGCTTAGCACCATATGCCTTGAGTTGGGCAATTTGGGCATCTATCCACTACCTCATTCTATTTTCAATAGGTAATGTCAATATATCAAGGTTAGTGACCTCTTCTTTATTCCAATCTACCATAGGTAAGGTAAATTTGGCCACAACAATGTATCTATCATAAAAGTATTGTTATCTTCTTCCACTATCTAGTCAAGAACAGGGAATAGATTCCCCTACTTCAAGAACTGGGTCATCATTCTCATATAGTTCCTCATTCACACTTCTTTATCATCTACACAATTGGCCAATAAATCCTCAACTTGAGGTCAATGGGAATATTGTCTTCTGATTCATTTCTTTAGCTTTTTATAAGGATCCATCCTTCCTCAGTCAATGTGGAGATCCAAGTTGTATTCCACCAATTCTTTCTCTAAGTATTTTGTGCATTAGGCAGCGGGATATGAATACATTCCTTGCCTAAAGGTTAAGGGATACAGAATCCCAACTCTATGCTTGTCACTTAACAATGCATGGGAATTTTGCATCTACTGAGAAAACTCTAGCAGGATCATGCAGTCATTGGGGTAGCACAGTAACTGATAGGGCTTCTCTGAAAACCCTTCTATTCTAATATAAGTAAACTTTGAGAACTGTATGAACAAATACCCAAACCATTGGATGAAGGCCTTGGCACTGTGTGATACCCTTCTCTCAAAGTCTCCTCCCAGAAGTCTGATTATATGTCTAATGAAGGCATCATTCACCCTCTGATATTCTCTTTTAAAATTTCTATATATTGCAACTGAGGATAGCAGTCATAGACTTTAAATTCTCCTTTCTTTGTTCCCAGGGTTCCTTCCCTAAAGAGTCCTTTGTATGGGAATTTCTCCGCAAGAGGTACACCAAGTATGAAGTCATATAAAATTTGGAACTCTTTTTTACCACCATGAGCTAGTTGTGTAAGTTTGCACTGATCATCTTGGCCCAATGTAACTTGGTCTTGCCTCAGATGATCTCCTCAATGAAGTAAAACATACATTCTTCAAAGAAAGCGGTAGTTAGTAGGCCCATTACCTTACTCAATACCCATTACCTTACTCAATACGGTAACTAAATCATGGTATTCTTTGAAGAAGACACTTCTTAACAATTCTTGAGGTACCTTGGTGGCACTACCCCTCTTTTCCTTCAACCAGTGTTGGTTGATTATTCTCTTGCATGCCAGAGGGACCTGCTTCCACATCTTTTTTGCAAATCCCTTCTTTTTTTCTTCCATTACATCGAATGTGGGAATGTGGAATGTTTTACCAATAGATTTAGTATATCAATATGGCAACACCCTTCCAAAATGATCAATAATCTTCCTACTGGAGTGGTAGCACTCTCGACAGACCATGACCAACTCTAGAGAAATTAGCGCAAGAGGAAAGTCGACTGCCTTAGCGAGATGACTTGCCTTGATTTTTCATGTATTTTTTATTGTATGGTTAACCATCATGCTTTGCATAACTCATCTATGTCTATGTGCCCAAGATTTGTGTCTGATACTAAGTCCTAGGTAGAAGAGAGATTGGAGGTACACTCCACCCCATGAAACTGATACTTCATTTGGTCCTTTTATTCCTTTCCCCTTAGCATGTGTGAATGCTTCTTTCCTTTATTAGCTTTCTCAATAGACCTCCTTGATGGACCCACATAAAAATCCATAAATCATGCATTCAAAAGACACATTAATTGAATTTATATGGAAATTAGAGCATGCATAAGTAAAATCCTACAAACCAAGGGTTAGATCTATTAATGCATCATCAAAAGATCATAAAATTCATCACTATCAATCATTTAAGGTTCATTTGGATCATATACAAAAATTTGGGCCTAGGGATGCGAGTTTCCCTAGGATGGAAGCTGTCAGGAAGGAGACAATGAGAAAATGGCCTTGGAACCACAGAGACTCGCAAGTGGCCACCCATAGTAGGAATTCTGCATGGTGAATATGGCGATCAAAGTTCTTGGGAGGTGGTTTGGCACATGCAAAAATTGGGTGCAAGACACTTGAAGTCACTAGATTAAACTTTGATGCATTTGTAGGTCTGAGGTATGCAAGCACATGAAGGTTGAAGGAAATTAGGAGCCTTGACTATTAAGAAATGGAATTCAAAGGATAGGAAACCTCATGCGACATTCCACTTTGTGGGACCTGCGGGTGACTTGGATGTTAAGCATCATATTTTGAAATTTGACCACTTTAGGAGATGTAGCCAAGAGCTATCAGACCACTATCAAATGTTTATCACTATGGATGGTGTTGGAGAAATGGCAGTCCACATAGGCAGACCTGTAATGACCTCACAGACCCAGTTTACGTGTCAACGATTTTCAATATTTGGTGAGGGGAGGAGTCCTTTGTAGAACCCTCCATGCGAGAAGACACAGGTGCTTGGACTTTAGGGAATAGCAATAGGGAGACGGCCACCCGCATACAACCACCCGCATGAACCAGTTCACAAGTCACTTTGACTTAGTCATTTTTAGGTTTGGAAAACTTAGAAGAGCACTAGAGGTGTCAAAGTCCACAATGCGGGCAGATAGAATAGTCTTCTTGTTATGCAACGATGATGGGTTGATGGTGAGCCGCAGGTAGCAGCTCGCAAGGTCAATTAAACTTTGTGAGCTTTTGGGTGATTGGAGGCAATGACAATGGAAAATAGAAGGTGTCTCCCACACATGGAACTCCACACGGGGATCCCCACATAAGGATATGGACTTAACTATTTTCTCCAAGATTTTTTATGTTAAATAAGGGCAGCAGTAGCCAAGGTGCGGGCGGCATAGATGTCTTCATTGCATGAAGAATGGGGAAGAGAACATGAGGTTCTACATGAACACAAAAGCATGGTTTTGGCCAATTTGGATGATTTTTTACTAAGGAACCAAGTGATTTTGTGTGGGGCGGAGGGCTACGAACGCCATCGAGTAATAGTTAACCCTAAGTACAAAAAGGACTTGCTAAAATTTTAAGTGACGGTTAACCTAGAAATGGCATGAAAATCCAATGAAGACCTTGGTTTTGATCCGATGTGAGCTTATGCAAGTGTGAGCTCCTCATTCTCTATTTTCCTCTTAGAAATTCAAATTGTAAGGGTGAAAATGTCAGGTCGATGCCTCTAATTATAGGAAAAATGTCATTAATGGTGCACATTGATTTCTTCGTACGATGGTAGGTGAGGTAGATGTGGTTGCGAAGACCCATCTTGGCATGACCGCCGAACAATAGATGATGACGTGGGGCCCGCAATGCAGGCTGAGGTGATGAGTTATCTATTATCCAATGATATAGAGAGAGTAGCATCCCACAAGGGGAAACCCGCATGTGTGGACCCATAGAGCTAGGAGGATGTGGCGACGAACTACCTAGGGAAACCCATAGGTCCAAACCTACAAGGACGAATGACTTAGTAAATTTTGAGGTCGAGAATTTTGGCCATTTGAAATGTGGTGACTTTATATCATGTGGACATCTTAAGTTTAAAATTAGTTGCATGAAAAATGAGGAAAAGGTGAAAATGACCTGGCAAAGGAGAAACTGAAAGAGGGGGTCCCTGATCCAAATGGGGCAAGTGTACCCTAGCCCTAGGGAATAAACTAATCCCCTACTTTCAAGGGTTATAAGAAATAGAGAATGTAAGTTATCCACCCATGGTTAAGCTACCAACATAGGTATTCAAAAATAGCATCATTCCCTAAATGATAATGATATAATATTTCTAACATGAGTTTAATCCTTTCCATTCCAAAGCAATAAAGCTTATCCAACCAATACAAAAACTATGTTGCATTTTATATATCATTGTAATACCTTATATTAGCTTCATGTCAATCAAACATTATAATCAAGTTAGATACTTATCAAGCTATATAGATTCCCTAATCCAGATATAAATAAACTTAGCTAAATGCATAAGAACCCATAAACTATCCAGTAGCTATAAGATGCAACAATGATTGTATAATCACTTTCAAGAAATAATTTAATACATAGTTTCATAATTAAAAGAGTAAATAAGTAGACATATCAAGCATGTCTAGAAAATATCTCCCAACGAAAATCTTTCAACTCTACACTCAATGCAAAAAGACTCAGCTTGTTGCCTTCTCCAATCTTAGCCTATCTCCAATCTAATCAAATATTCTATGCTTCAAACTCATAGACAATTTTCTCTCAACTCACAATTCAAATTCTCTCAAACTCTCAAAAATAATACAAATGATAGTACAAATGCACTCTAGAATAATCAAATAAAATGAACAATAATGAACAATAAAACAATAAACTACATCCCTCTATTTATACACATTTGGAGAGCAGTTTCAAACTGAAAGATAGCTAAGTTTTTTGCCACATTTTTTCCCTTCACCAACCATGGGCTTTTCTGGTTGGAATGGTTGCAAATTTATCTCACAAAAACTCTCTCATGCCTCCAATAATTTCCATGACCCAATTAACATTTTCCTACTTGTGTTTTCTTGTACTATAACTCAGCAAAAGGTTCCCATTTCATAGCACATATGGAGTCCAAACTTATTCAGTTTGTTCCCTTTCTAAGTCATGGTTTTCTCAGCATTACACATGTTTTACTCAGTCAAAATTCCCTTTTTGGAGTTGTGCGTTGGTTTACATAATCTTATTTGCATTCTTATATCTCTTAAAATTACCTTTAAATCCATTCAAAATAGTAATGAAATTTCTACACCACCTTCCCTATACGTGGTAGTTTGACTTATTTCATCACCTAGTTACTCAACCATATGTGTGGTTGTTTATGCATGCTTTTATAATAGTTATAATTAACATTGATGCATGACATATTCACCCTTTATAATGTGTGGTTTCTCAAGCCATAATATGGCATCATTCACATCTTTTATAATATGCATATAAGATGGTATCTTATATATGTTTTCCATCACACTCTATATACTATCAATAATATACTTTTAGCTTATTATAATATCCATTGCAGTTATTTATATTTTCATTAATATACATATAACTACACACACACACACACACATATATATATATATATATGGATATTGGTCTGTAGTTGAAAACAAAATAGTGTTGTGAAAGAAAAAAACCTTCTATAATGTAATTTTCATATTATATCTATATATATATATATATATAGGCATTAGCCTTTTGCTGAAATATATATATATATATATATATATATATATATATATATATATATATATATAATTGATATATATTATATATGTGAATGTTCACATATGTAGTATGTATCTACGTATGGGTATACATAGAAATTTCTATCTACATATGTTCATACTTACATACATAGATATGTATGTGTCATTGCATAAATGCATATATATTATATATGTATACATAACCATATATGTATATTTATCTAATACACAACATATGAATTTTGATCAACACAAGGATTCTAACACTTTTTTCTCAAATTGACAAAGAAATCAAGAGTATTAAAGATAATCATCCAAACATTCCCATCAACCGAAAAAGCTATCAACATGGTTTCACTTACCAACACATAACTCAAATTGGCTTGACAATGCTTGTCTAACCTAGGCAGTGAGTGTGTCTATGTCAACTTATACAAGCATACTAATAGTTTCCATACCAAACTCCTCTCTCAAGTGATACTCCCCCTCCCCCTTTGGATGATTCAAACTTGTCTTGCATCCCACTTAGTGCTAAGTGGGATGCAAGACATATCATTTGCATCTTTAAAGCATTTTAAAAGAAATCTCATCATAATACATATTCATATATTTCATTCATCCATTAAATATATTAAAGTCATAATCTTGCATTTAAAATCATACTTATTGATAAAGGTAAAAGTAATCTAGTAACTTAGAAAGGGGGTGTAACATACCCTCCCCCTTAAGAATCATCATCCTCGATGATGTAAAGTATCATAGCATGCATATAAATAAAGTCAAATAAAGGTGTTAATTTAAATTTTCAAAGTCATGGAAGAAATAGGTAAATTTCTATTGATCTTAAAATAATATTTGCTCGTAGCACAACCCTCTACAATCTAGTCCTTCCTAGACCTTACACTAAGTGACCCTACTAATGCATTGGAAGAACTTGCATGGTTCAAGAAAAAATTCTCTCTTGAGAACTAGACATCACAAATACATTAGTAATGACTCAATATGTACATCAACATAAGTATAGTAGTGACTAGCTCATGCATGTCATATATGCCATAATGACTAGAAAAAACATTTACATTGGCCAACACAAACTTCCCCTTAGTGCAACCCAAAATAGAAATGGAATGTTAGTGCATTGTGAACTACATCATGGATCCCATCCTTTTCTTTGGTCTTTTACACCATCAGACAACTCAAAAGACAAGAACGACCATTACTAGCACTAATTAATGTCCATCTCTAGTATAATAGTACTACTCCTACACACCTATCAATCTCAAGCATAATGGTACTACTCCTTGAATCATGCTTTGTGTTAGCAAATATTTCCTACCTATCATTTTTCTTTTCTCATTTCTTTCCTTAATCATTTTGATCTACTCTTCCATTTTTGACAATATTTTTAGACTAAGGCTATTCTTGTTTCCTAGTTTATCCCAACTTATCAGAATTCAACCCTTCCTTTTGTATAATAATTCAAATAGATCAAATTTTACTGTGGAATGATAGGAATTATTGTAATAAAAGTATCTTACAAATCTGTCAAGACTTGCTTTACCCTTTTCATCTAACTAGTTGTCTCAAGGTGATAAATTGATCTTATATTCAATTGAATTTTCAACAAGGTGATTATGGTTTACTAAAAAACTTAAAGTTACTTGTGTGTCCCTATCTAAGATAACCTTCTTAGGAATACCATGCAACCAGACACTATTTTACACAAGTTTGCTATTATGACTGGTACCCCACCTATCAAATTTTCCAATCTAAAATTGGCTACCTCGGTGAGCCTCTCCACCACTACAAATTAACATTATGCCAAATCCTTGACATAAGAAGATCAAAACTATAACAATGATTTGCAACTTCCTCTAGAATTTCATGATAATATAAAAGTCTTCTCGATTGATGACATCATGTCTTCACCCTCTGGCACTCTAGACAACTTGCTACAAACCTTACCACATCTCTCTCTATTTCCTTCCAGAATATAGTGGTTTCACATCAATACATAATTTTTTAATTCCAAATTTTCCTAGATATGACATCAATTTACCACACCTTATTCCTTAACTCCTCAAATTATGGTACTTAGGTTCTTCCTTTGATTCTTAGAAGTTTTTTGAGTTAAATGAAACATCTTCCTTGGACTAATGCTACATTTGATTCTTGAAAATATAATGAACAATTTTCATCAAGGAGATATGTCTCCTTAGACATTGGGGCATCCACAACTTAGTTTTTATTTCCCTTTAAATAATTAATTTCAAATTCATAGTCTGATTTCAGCTCAAGTCATCTCCTCTAATGAGCATTTAGACTTGGTTGGGTAAACAATGCTTTTGATCATGTTGGTCATTTTTTATCTCCAACAATTTTCCATACAATTAATACATACATAGCTACCAAGCATGAACGATTTCAGATAGCTCAAAATCATGTGGATGGTAGTTTTGTTCATATATCAACCATTCCTTAATGCATAGGTGATAATTTTCCCCTTTTTTAAATAAGAATCCTTCCTAAAATTTTCTCAAGGTATTAAAGATAACCATAAATTGATCTTCCAAATTAGGAACTCATAGATTTGGTGTCATAATTACTTATCATTGTTTTGGTCAAATGCATCTGACTATTCCCTATCCATTCAAATCTTTCACTCTTAGCTTCTATAACTAAGTCTTCAACTCCAACATCCTTTTTTTGGTTATAGGATACGAAACTTTGAATATAAGGTTTCTGATCCGAGAACCATGTCTATGGAGAAGTCAAAAAAATTCTCTGACTGGAAATACATCATCAAACTCTATTGAATATGATACTTATTTGTATTCATATACGTCTTGTTGGGTGAATATTTTTTAATTCCTTTACAAATTACAAAATAGGGATTTCAGCCACAACTATGATAAGAATGTTCTTCTTACTGCTTGTTGAAAAAAAGAGTAAACTATCCTAAGCTAAAAGTATTTACACTAGTTTTAATCATGTGGGGTGTGTTAAATTTTACATTTTCTCTTTATTTGAGAAAGACATTTACAATGTTCCATAGTAATATTCTATAATTCTTTATACCTCTAATATCTACCTAAGCAGTAATCATCAATATTCTTGATTAAACATAAGAGTAATCAAAGAGTAATAGTATAACTAGATTAATCAAAACTAGAAGACACACAAAAGCACAAATTCTTCTTGTTGCCTTCTATGATAGTTTCCAAAGTAACAAATGATGCACATTGTAGCAAAAAGTCTATCAACCCACTTAACCAATAGATCTACACACAAAATGAATAACTCCAAGCCCAAAATCTTGATAATCTTCACCAAGAAATACTTTCAACAATAATTTTAAGTAAGAAATATAACTAAAATTCTATATATTTCATCTTTAACGTCTTTCCAATCATAAGAAAGAATTACCACTTATCCAATTAACAATAAGAGAAATAAAAAAGAATGACATCAGAACATTCTCACTTATACAAACTTGATTCAAAACAAAGGTTGAAATCAAAATTTTCCTTCTTTTATTAACTGAATTTGATCTTGCAATTTGAACACAAAGTTTTAAAGTTGAATCACAATTTGGGCAGCACTTCATTGCATAAGATTAAAAGGTACTAAATACAAAAGAACTCCCCCATATACATATAGATGATAGTTCAGAGTTAATCTAGGAAAATAAATAACTACTTTGACTTATACAAACAAGAGAGTCCAATTTGATTTGGGATTCTCTATTTTTACATGTGATTACAATTTTGAAAAAGACATGTAAATTATCCAAAACTAATTACAAAAGTCATGAAAATGGTAAAAATTAAACAAAGGAAGAATCAATGTTCTCTAACATCTATCAAAAATTCATCATGCTTCTTCATGATGGCATGAACCTCATCTTTATCCAAGCCCAAAGTATGTTTGGAAAAGGTGACCTAACTATTAGGATTGACTCCTTTAGTGTATCATGAGCTTCATCATCCCTTCCTAAAAATACTTTTAAGTTTTCCAAGGTCAACTGAATAGCTAGCAACTTATCCATCGAAGCCACTAAAAAGGCTTGATCTTCAAATTCCCTTTGAATCATGCTAGTAAATTCTTGGAAAACTTTCTTTGAGAAGAGGAACTTAATTTTATCATCACACAACTTACAAGGAAGCTCTTCAACCCTATTGATAAGGTTCAAATTGTTGTCTTGGCCAACTTCTAGAGCACTTTGTAAATCATCGATCAAGTCTTTGATGACATTTCCTTTATGTATCATAGTCTCTTTTACCTCTAAATACACATCTTGATTTGAAATGATTCTGGTTTCTACCAATGTATCCAACTTGATCTCCTTTATTTTCACCCAATCTTGTAATTTTTTTTCCATATCTTCCTTTTCTTTGACAAAAGCATTAACAGTTTCATCCAACTCCAATTTTATGGCCTTCATCCTTTTCATTTTCTTTATTGAAGATACCAAGAGTTCAAAACCTTGTACAATCATCTATTCTAGGAATTCACCAACCAGTCTACCTCTAGTGTGTACCTTCTCTACCTTCAGGATCATAGGATCTTCAATACTGACAGCCACTAGTTCAACTGACTCAAAATTTTGGGTAATCTTCTGCAATACAATTTTTTCAGTTGTTCATTCTTTTCTTTATACTGATCCTTCACTTTCTTGACTACGTAAAACTTCTCAATAAGAGTTTTTAATGTTGATTGGGCATCTACTTTTGTAGTCTCATGTGTGATCTTCCCCAATTCAACTCTTGTTACAAAATAGTCTAATATGTCCACCTCTACTTGTATTTTATCAAGAGGAGGTTGTACCACCTCTGCATACCTATTACACTATTTGTTGAACAATGACCTTGAGAGAGTCTTCACCTTTTTCTTGGTTCTTGTTTTTATAGGTGAAATTTTTTTGAAGTAAAAGTCATCTGAGGATATGGATTTTTTTCTCCTCTTTGGTGTTTGTGATGAGAGCCAAGGTGGGATTGGTGAGCTCTCTCCTATATTTGTAGCCATTGTTTGAGATGTAGTTGTTGCACTCACAAAATGTAGTGGTTATGATAGGATGAGTGTCAGTTAAAACAACACTAGGAATCTCAACACTCGACACTTGAACTAACTCCATCATGAATTTTTCTAAGTCAAAATAAGATACAATTTCAAAAGAATGGGAAGACAAGTTTGGTAAGGACATTAGTGAACCTAAAACATTGTCCAAACCATATTTGGGACTTTCAAAAAAAATCCTTGAGGGGGATGAATGTATAGATTGAACTGACACTGAGAGGGGAATATTAACAGTGACTAAATGAGTGACTATGAAAGATGGAAAAGATTGATCACTTGTTGTAGTAGGAATATCAAGAATAGGTGAAGTCATAGGAGGAGGAGTAGAAGCAGTAGTGACACTAGCGTAAGATGTGACATGTGGTTCTTCTAGAATGTTTTCATGAGGAGACATTTTTTATTCTTCATGGTGTTCTTCCTCTTCTTTCCTCTCTTCTTGGACAGACTCCTCATGTTCTTGAGTGAATGGTTTTCTATGGTTATTTTTCCTTTCTTACTACTACCCTTGACTACAAACTTGATTTTGGGTTTAGATGGCCTGCTTGAACTTGGAGCATTGCTCTTGTTATTTTTCCTCAACTCTGGCTTCTTACTAGTAAGATCTTTTATTTCTTCCTCCAACACAGTGAGAATTTTTTTAACTAAATTCCCCTTTCTAGTAACCAAAAATTGGTGTTAGAAAGAATAGGCTCAAATATTTCTCAGATTGAGGTTACCTCTTTCTAAGACCATTGAATAGGAGGAAGAGGAGATCCTACAATGTTTTTCTATTCATAGGTTGGATCTAAGATGTCACCATCATCCCCCATTCCCTCAAGAATGTCTTCCAAGTCTAACGCTTTATTCTACTTGAACAAGGGGAGCCTACAATAGTCCATCTCTCTAATTTCTTCATCTATCTTGATATCAACTCATATGTTCTCAATTTAGTGCACATGTGAATATGATTTCTTGATTTGATCCTTCAAACCTTAGTAATTGAAATCAATCATTCTCTTGAATATTTTCAATGAACTACCCACTACATTTTTGACTCAATAGCTTTAGCTTTTGGAGAAGTTTGAATAGAATACCTGCCAATTGTCAATGGAAACTTGAAACTTGGCTTATGGGATTCCATTTTCTTGCTATGTACTGTAATTATTTTTTTGCACAACTCTATCAAGACAATTTTGTCACTAGGATAGTGTGGAAGCATTTACGAATACCTAGTAAAACAACCAACACACATATATATGTGAAAGTAGTCAAATCAAGGTACAAACAACCATATTTATCCACAACTCTCCATGCCTCATCTGATACTCTTTTCCCTTCAAGCTCTAGATCAAATGCACAAATGAATGAACCAAAGAAATAATCATTCACCCTTTGGAAATGGTGAGTGCTTCTATTCAAATTTATCTATGAGAAGTAGTTGTACACTTGGGTCACCCTTTTTTTTCCCTCTATTGAAAAACTCAGAAAATTCCTTTTGGCTACAATGGCATAATCCAAGTATGAAGTCATAAAGAAATTTTATACTATAAGCACCTTGGTCAATTGCTCATGAATGGAATTACTGATTTATTCACCTGAAAAGATCTGCTATCTTCTCTTCAAAATAATCTTGATGTAGAGATACATCCACTTTTCAAAATTGGATGAGACAAGAAAACCTTGCACTCTATTGAGAATAGTGATTAGATCATTTACCTCCTCACTGAAATCAATGCAAGGGAAACTCTTGGGCCACCTAGAGATTCCTGGCTAAGGTGTCCTCAAACATTTGTTATTAATTACCCACTTAGTAGTGTTTAGGTTTTGATCATAATTCACTTGTGCATAGTCCTTAGAGATCTCCACATACCTATCAATGCTTGGAAAAATGAAGGCCTTATCAAATAATTCAACATCCAACCTTATGCTCACATTCCCATTTGAATCCTCGATGCTTCCAGTATCCTTGTCATGATGAGAAGATACTTGCAAGACAAACATCGGGTTTTGTGCTGCAATAGGAAATGGAGACACAAATTGAATATTACTTTGAATAATGGACCTCATACCATTGTCCAAGGGCTACCTATTAGTCCTCTCCATAAATTTAGACATGCCAACATGCCCAATTTTTGCGTCCTTTATCTCATCAACATTTGTTGTGACCATAGTGGTCAAAATCACACCTTGATACTTATGCTTCATTGCTTTGGCCTTACTAGGGGACATGTCTGACATCTGAATAAAATTGTGTCTTTTAAGAAATGTATATGTGAGGATCTCAAAGTACATGCACAAGAAACTACATTAATTTTTTTAGCATATTTGTAGTGTTAGGAAAATCTACATATTGGAAATTGCAAAGGTGAGGAAACTCAAAAAGAGATCATGAATTTAAGGGATTGAGAGTGGTGGACATGAAAAATGGAGCACAAGTGGTCAATTTTGTAAAAAGGAAATTTGTTTCTAGTGTTAGATATTTTTTGCAATTTTTTGCTAGGTCGCTGAAAATCAGTGCCTCTGTAGGTGAAAATAAGTAACATTTTGATGTTTGGGTGCTACATTTTAGTGATTCTACAAGTGGATATTGATGTTTGCAATTTTTTTGCAAATTCACTAAAATTTATCGATTATGAAAATGTAAAAATCACTTTTGTTTTTGCACAATCAAAAAAAATCTCCAATCTTGCAATTGAGGGTAGAACTTAGGTATGCAATTTTGATTCCAAGTTAGGGTTTCTTACTAACCTTGCATCATTCATTGATATTTTTGTACAAGTGAGGAAAAAACTAGATTTTTCAACTTTTCCTTGGAAGTTTGTCGAGACTTTTGTATGCACATTTGACAAAAATTTCCGCTAGTGCATATTGATAGACCAAATTTTTTATACTTGAGTGGTGAAAAACACCAACTTACCATGGAAAATATTAGATAGAAATGATCCTTTGTTCAGCAAGGGAGAAACCCCATCATTGCAAAAAGGAAAATTGATTATGTCAATGTAGGATCAGGGAAACACCCCAACCTTGCATTATGGTAGGTAGATCACATGTCGGGGCAGCCAAAAACCCCCACATATCATGTGGATACTCGGCAAAAATTAGGGTCAGGAATCTTTGAACATTTGAGTGGGTATTTTAAAAGACTATGCAAATAGAAGTTACACATGTCCACATGGTAAATAATACCATTCAAGCAAGTGAGACTTGAACCTTGACTCAAGAACATCCTAATGGTGTAAAACATTGTCACTGGGTGATCCCACAATACTGGTTTACAATTTATGGGAGATCTAGATTTTTGATGAAATCATATATTTTTAGAAAATATAATGACTTAAGCCTTGAAAAGTTCCATTTAAATGATTCCAATTGAAGAGGATTTTATTGAACCCTCTTAGATCAAACCCCCTTGGATAGAACCTCGCTAGTTTTAAACCATACCTATAATGGAGTCTCCTTTAAACCTATCAAAATGTTGAAAAAAAATCACTTTTGATTTACCTTTTTGGGGATCAAATGAATTCATTTAAAATTTATTCTTTGTAAGTATGTAGTTCTTATTATAAGCTTCCCAAAAAGTATAATTTAAAAAAAAAAATTATTTTATTATTATATTTATTTTTTATTTCTTGTGAATGTAGGTTTTTCATCGAAAATCAAGCTATTTGTTCTACACATATGGAAAAATAGCATATAATAAATTTTTTTTTGAAAAATATCGGTGCACTAGATATTGAAGTCCTTGATCCAACAAAAATAAATAAATTTAATTTTGATACATGCAAACAAAGTTATGTTGTATACAGTCCGCCTATGTCTAAATTGTAATTGGTTTGACTATTTTAAAGGAAAAAATATTCAATAAAATACTATGAAACCAAATGAAGGCACTAGATATTCATAGTTACAAATCTAAATTCAAAAAATTTAGAATTTTATCCTTCATTGAAAAAAAGTTATGTTGTATACGGTGAGCATCACTCCTTAAAAATGGTGTTTACTGAAAGAACTAGTTTTCGAAGGAGATGGAAAAAGAAGTGCAACCTGATTCAAAAAAAATTGAAAAAATATATTTAGAATCTAAGTACAAAATGTCACAAATCACTAGTTTTCATCACCTTCAAATTCCTCATGGTTTAGCTCCTATAGGTGCCCGAAAGTGAAGATTTAGTTAGAAAAAATCAATTCAGTGTCTAGTTTGGCCAAAAATTGTAAACTAGTATTGTGGGATCACCCCACCTCTTGTAAAGTTCATGGGATTTGGAAGGTTGAAGGTAAAACCCTCTATGTAACATGGGGTTTAATATTCGTGATACATAGAGGAATCATGGTGTTTTAATCACACAAAAGCTCCAAAAAAAATCCTGATATTCATAAGTCAATGTCATAAGAAAATAAAATGTAGGGTTAACAAATGAAATCACAAGCTTAGGAATAGGTGTAGGGTTTATTTTGGATAAAGGGAAACAACTAAAAATGAATCAAAGTAATGCAGAGATAAATTAAAACTTAGAATTAACAACTCAGAAAAGTAGGAATTAAAATCTAAGATCTAACAATGCAACAACAAAAATGCAAGAACACTAATCATTTAAATCTAAACAAAAAGCACATAAAAGAAATAAATGAAAAAAAACATACCCAAAAGAAAAGTGATGAAAAAAAAGTGAAACCCTAGTCAAATCCATGTGAGATATGCTCGAAATCCACAAGAAAACAAAATCACAAACCTCAATGATCTCGTAGGAGAGTGAGAGTTTTAAAAAATGAAAAATGAAAAAATAAAAAGGGAACAAACCAATTTAAAAGCTAACTAAAACATTCATTAAAACTACATTTAATACACTCATGTGAACTTCTAGTTGCAACGTCAGAAAATTTTAACACCAATGCGATTGGAAATTTGGTTATGTAAAGATAATTTGCAAGCTCACTAAAATTTAGCGACCTTGCAACCTTTTCTATTTTTTCATTGTGACTTGCAGGGGTGTTGAAATTCAATGCTTCGACAAGTGTAAGAAAATTTATAACTTTGCAAAACTGAATTTTCACAACTTAGTCTAAAAATTAAATTTTGACAAAATGAAAAGGGGTAACGACTAGAAGGACTCTCTGAGGATGGGGCCCGACCACACATGAGGTTCAATGTAATTCACCTTGTTTTTCATTCTTAGAGTGTGTAAGCTATGAAACAAACAAGTTTCGTAGGGGTTATCCCATGAATTAAGCTCAACTAAATTTGAGGATAACATTTCTCTTCTTCCCTTCCTTGGTGCTTTCAAGACTTATAAAACATTAATCATTTTAGCAATTGAACACTTGTAATCATCTATTTTCTCTAATTCAATCTGAATGATTTTTTATTTTTTGTTGGCTTTCTATAGTTGAATGATTCCTACTTTCCTTATCTTACCCTCACTATTATATCTTGCAAATACTTTTCATTCCCAAGGTTATCTAATTGTTCTTTCGATTGGGCAGTATAGTATGAG